>OW818033.2:116772456-117304824 GCA_942486065.2 Calliphora vomitoria
ATTTACAAATTAAAATGAATAAACGTTCTACATATCTGTGTAATTTTGACAAAACAACTTAAGTGGAATTTAAACATTTTTCATGAGGGCGTAAAAACTGTTGAATTGATCGATAATTATTTATATTATTTGTTCTTAAAGAATTTCGATAGCTTTGTGTAATTTTTTGTGAGCTTTCAAAATTATTTAAGGACAAATAATATACATATGTATATAATTATCAACCAATACAACAGTTTTTATGCTCTCCTGAAAAATATGTAAATTCCACTTAAGTTGTTTTGTCAAAAGTCAACAGATACATATGTAGGAATGAACCTTTTAGTCATAGAATAAAGTTATTCGTTTGTGAAAAACATAAATAAAATTTTAAATGTATGCTATCCCTTATTAACTCATGTACGATATGTTGGCATAACAGCAAAATAGTAACAAGAGCTAAATCAGAACAAATTAAAAAAAAAAATTGATTTTAGAGAATCAGATCTTTCTAGAATATTATTGTTTTTGTTTTACAAAAAAAAAAAAATTACTTTTTCTTTCAAAGTCTACTGTGATGAATAATAGTATAAAGCTAACGAATTCGTTAAACCCTATTACTATTTATTTGTGCAAAATTATTTAAAAAGAAAAAAATTAAGAAATAATTAATGTCTGCAATGGACTTCGACTCAATGTATTTTTGTAACTTCTTACCCAACTTTCGCATTCAATGACCTTTTTACAAATGCAAATATCTTTTAAATAACTCAAAAAAGAAAAATTAATTCTACAATTTACATAATTAAAAACTATCTTAAATGGGTTTTACTTTATATAATCATATACATACACGCAGAAATAAAATATAGTTGTACATTGTTACTGCAACCATTTCAACATTTGTGCATGGTTACTGTAACAACTTCTAAATGTTTAACAGTATTATAGTCACAGTAACTATATATATGATTGTGGTAACAATAATATGGTTAATTTACGATTCACATGATTGTATCAAGCATATATATGGTTACTGTAAACATGTATATGTTTGTGACAACCATTTATATGATGAATAATTTTATCATAATATGTTGTTCTCAGATTATGATATGAGAGCATCATAATATGGTAAGTTCTTCATCGTATAAATGGTTGTCACAAACATATACATGTTTACTTATTATTGTTACCACAATCATATATATAGTTACTGTGACTATAATATTGTTAAACATTTTGAAGTTGTTACAGTAACCATGCACAAATGTTGAAATGGTTACAGTAACAATGTACAACTATATTTTATTTCTGCGTGTACATACATGCATACATATATGTAAATAAAATTGTTTATATGTAGGAGTGTAAGCCTGCGAGATTGTTGCAAACAGGCATAGACAAAAAAAGAAAATAATTGCAGATGACCAATAAGTCAATAATCTGCATTATATAAAAATCATGCACAACAATAGCAAATGTAATCCAAGGAATCTATATATACGTATGTGGTATATCTATAGTTAAAAATTAAAGTATGTGACATTTCAGACACACAATAATTATAAATGCGTATTATTGTATACACATTACGAACGATTTATACATATATATGGAATCTAATAGAAGAGATCAACAAAAAAAAAAACATCTCTATAGCTATATATTACATCTTATTGTTCGCAGTCGCATTTGAAAATTAAAATTTTAAACCTTAGCTTTACCAAAAAAAAGGAAAGGTAATTTGAATTACGAAAATCGCATTTTTAAATACTTTTTTTTAAACCAATACCGATCAATTGTTTATTCAATAACTAAAGTTGTATGAAATTGTAGAAAAATATTCAAAAAATCTAGTAATAAATTATTAAATGATTGAATAAAAATTTTTAAGAAATTATTTTTACATGTAATCCAAATCTTACCGATTTTTTTTTTGATTAACATAAAATTTATAAATAAGTATTTATAAAAAGCACTCTTAAAAAATCTATTTCAAATCGGATCGATAACAAAAATTTCGCATGATAATATCATGTATTTATGTACTAAATGATGTTTTTTTATTTATTAAAAATAACACAAATTCCAGCTAATTAAAAATACAATGCTAAGTATTCAATTTAAATAGCAAACAAACAAAATTACAAAAAAAAAAATTATCTAAAATTTAATATTGTATTGTTCTCATACAAATTTTATAACCATGTCAACATATTTAAATAAAAACAAGTAAGAGATCTATATTCGGCTGTGCCGAATCTTATATACCCTTCACCAAATTATACTTAAAAAAAAATATTTTATAACTTTTTTTTTTAAATAATTTTTTAAAAGTTTTTTTTTTTAATGTATTAGTGAAAAAAATTTATGACAAAATAATGTTTTTTGTGAAAAAAAAAAATTCGGGTTAAAAATATTTTTCTCGATTTTGACCCATTGTAGGTCCAACTTACTATAGCCTTATATACATCGTTGCAATGGACTTTGAAATATCTATCATTAGATATCCATATTGTCTATATTTATGACTTAGTAATCGAGATATAGATAAAAAATAGGCCAAAAATAGAGGTTGTCTCGGATTTTTTTTATTTCCGTTATTTATGCACGGATTTTGCTGATTTTAAATAGGAAACTTTTCGAAAGCATGTCTGACAGAATTATTGAGGACTTGGATCCAGAAGATATCTGAGGTCTTCAGAAAATTGATTTCAACAGACAGACGGACATGGCTAAATCGACTCCGCTATCTATAAGGATTCAGAATATATATACTTTATAGGGTCGGAAAATTATATTGTGGAAATTACAAACGAAATGACAAATTTATATATACCCTTCTCACGAAGGTGAAAGGTATAATAATAGTATGAACTTTTTGCTTTAAACTAAATGAAATTTTCGCAAAATGATTCCATATTATCGCACAAAAATATATATCCCTAATATAGTATGGACGTCAAAAGTAAGTAAACACCAGAGAGTTATATGTTATTTTTTTAAGATAATTAAAAATAATAAGCCTGGAATAAATCTGCAAAAAGCCGAAACTTTTATATTTTAATCGATGGATGGATTTTATGACCTTCATTATCTTAAACAAATCAAATAATTCACCGGTGTTTACTCACTTTTGAGGCTCATAGTAGATAAATTAAACATGTATCTATGCATGTATATGTGATCAATATGTAAGTATGAATGTGTGAGTGAGTGAGTGCATGTGTGTTAGTTGTTTGGAAACAACATGCATATGTTTTATGTTTCGTTTCGAATTCATTTTTGGTTTGGGTTTTTCTTTTATAATGTAATGTCAAATGTCACATAAATGTCTTAACCGGATGTTTTATTAGAACTCCCTTTTACTTATTTACTAAGTAGTTCTTTCTTACAGGATTTGAAAGGAATATACAAAGAAGAATGAAATACCGGAAAAACAACAAAACAGAAAAATGAAATAAATTTGATTTATATCTGAAATATGTTTGTAAGAGTGGCTACATTGAAAGATTATGTCCTTGTTTGAAGTTTTACAAGAAGGGAAAGTTACTTATTCAATTTGAAGGTAAAATAAACATTTTGTGTGTTTTCTTTCACCCTTCTGCTGCAGATTATTCAACAGATTGACTATGCAAAGTTTATTTTTAGGTTTGAAATCTAATAAAACGTACTATATCGTACATTTACTTTAAGGCATATTTCACTTCGAACCACATTAGTATTTCATTTTTATGAAAAATGGAAAGAGATACAAAAAAAAAAAAAAAACAAACAAATAAATAAATAAACAAATGAAACGTAAATAATTTTCTCATCAAGCCTTCAGGGTTCCTCCTACCAACACACCTCATCTCATCTAATTCTGACTTGCAAATATGCGTGTCTACATAACATTTACCCAATGCCAAATTTACACACACATACAAATACTGTTAAATGTTTGCTATCAGATACATAAATACATGCATACATACCAGTATGTACTTTGTTTAATTTTACCTATTTTGTTTTTCTCTGCGTAGGCATGTATGCCTACAACTGTCAGATTTTATTTGCCCAAAAATATATTGTATTTGCCAGATACATGTTTAACTCTTTGTTTTCGTTTCTCTTTTTTCTTTTTTTTTCTTATTAAAAATCTATGAATATATTTTACTTTTACTTCTTGCAACCGACTTTTATTATGGCTAAATATTAGGGTGTTTTTTTGTTTATGAGGGTGAAAATATGTTCCCATACATATATTTTTTGGATCTCTACAGTTAACAAATTTTTCTTAATACATAATGTTATTATAAGATGAAACCATTTTCTTTGATCTTTCATATTTCATATTTCAGCTAACAGTTGATGTCATTGTAAATTTGACTTTTAATGCAATTGACAATGTTTCTACAGCGTTTAAAATGTTTTCTTATTTATTTTCTTTCTACAGTTCTGTTTTAACTGTAATTTTATTCCCCCTAAGTACCATCTCATGATTACAACACCTACTACAAAATCAGTATATTTAGTCTGGTTCTATACTTGCCAGAAATACTATATGTTGTCAAACAATATTTTCCGAATGATTTGCAATTACATACAATATTTTTAGCATCAGAAGCACATTTACCCCGTATTTTCATACCAGTTTTGTTTTTGGCTTTTCTATTATTTATACTCAGTAAATACACCCAAACAAAAAGAAATTTCTGAATATGACCCAAGTTAACTGTAATCTGTTATTGTTAGGTATAATTATGTATACACATAAATGTATACATATATGTGTATACATTTATGTGTGCGTAAGTATATTGACTTTTGCAATATCCCAGCAATTAAGCAAGTATTCAATTTATCCCTTATAGACATTATTTATATATTTTGGGTTGTTTGACACATGAGTGATCTTTGTAGTGCAGAGGAAATCAATTGGTTACTTTATACATCCCATGTAATCTACCGTGGAGTCGATTGCCACTAAAGTGTCTCTAAGTAACCTAGACTGTACTTACTTAAAACGTTTATTTTGTACTGCACTTTAAAAAGTATTAATTTTACCTACTATAAGTTATATATTGGAGAGTTGTCGGAGAAATGTTTGTTTACAAGCACTCGGTTATTAGACTGCCTATGAGATGTCTATTTAACTGACTACATAAGGTCAATTAGCACCCGTACATGTTGAAATAACTAGTTACAATCCATTGACTACATTGGACTAGCTACCAAAGGGTCAATTGACCCCCTTAGAACGTGCACGTGTTAAAATAACCAATCACGTAGCAAGTTATGTAACTAGTTGCCACCCTTAATGATAACTCAATTCACTATTCTGGGACTGTCTCCTTGAACTGCTGGGATATGTAAGTATAACTATTTTATAGATGTAAGTACAACTTTTTATAGAATACAAAAAGAGAAAATGAGATTCGGAGGGTTAGCCGTATTTATAAACAGTGAGTAATAAAAGTGGAAAATTTTTAAACAATTATAGTTAATAGTAGAACATTTAAATCATTATAAATAATAATGGCATTAATAATAAATAAAAACATTGATTATAAAAAATGTTTACAAATTATTGTTTACAATTTACAATTATAGTTAAAAAAAAATGAAGAAACATGAAACATTTCAAACTTGCTCCGAGTGTGGTTAACAAGACGCCGTTATAGCTTTGATTGTTTAGATGTGTTAAATTTATTCAAGTTAAATTTAATCTACATGCGGGTTTTTTACTCTTATTATTGCTTATTTTGTTTGAAACATTTTTAATAAAAAAAAAATTTTTTTGGTTTCATTGAAAATTACAATTAAGTTGTACTTTTGTTGTACAAACTAAAACCAAGTGTAAAAATAAATCATTAATTACATTTTTCCCATTTTCAATACCAACATTTTTATACCCTACACCACCATAGTGGGGAGGGTATAATGGATTTGTGCAGATATTTGTAACGCCCAAAAATATTAGTCTAACACCCACCTTAAAGTATACCATCGACTCAGAATCACTTTCTGAGTCGATTAAACGATGTCTGTCTGGCTGGCTGGATGATTGGCTGTACCTGCGCAGAGTACAGGTCGCATTTTTTGAAGATATTTCGATACAATTTGGTCCATATCATTTTTTCTGCCCAAGGACGAACCCTATTGAAACTGGCTGAAATCAGTTCATTATTTTACCTAGCCCCCATACAAATGTCCTCCCGAAATTGGACTTTATCGGTCATAAATGTTTAATTTATATAGGTATCTACACAAGTTTTTCTCCAAATAAATTTTATATATACCGAATTTATGTCACCAAATTTTGTTATGATCGGTCCATAATTAGTCATAGCTCCCATATAAGGCCTGCTTCCGATAATCACCTTAACGAGCATAAATTTCCTTAAAATGTTGGTATACACATAAAATGCAACATAAATAACCTTCATATAGATATTAATCACACTACCTAATTTCATGGTGATCGGTTCATAATTGGTCATAGCTCCCATATAAGGCCCACTTCCGAAAATCGCTCACGAATATAAATTATTGAAATTTTGAAAGAAAAATGTTTTTGCTCATTTCTTAGTGTAGGGTATTATATGGTCGGGCTTGACCGACCATACTTTCTTACTTGTTTTTAAAATATTTGTTGAAAATTTCCTTCGTCCTAGTAACTTTTGTTAGGCCTCATAATATCTGCATTAGCAGGAAATATTTCTACCAAATTTCAATTTAATAAATGTTGCACGAACAATCAAACCGAGTTTTTCCATTTTCAATACAAAACATTTCTGACCAACAAAGAATATTTGTGCAGACCTAATTACGTACTAATCGTCTGTGAATTTTAGAAGTATGTACCAAGAAAATATATACTAAGATTCTAGGAGGTAGCTGGAACAACTATTTTCGACCCGCTCTATTGTGTACTAAGAGAATTTAAATATTTTTTTTATTGTTTTGTTACTCAGTGCAAAGTTATTATTTACGTGCATGTACATAGACAATTTATTCACATGAAGATTTGTAAATATGTATGAGCATTACTACATAGACATATACACAATTGCCTATAGTTTATATTATAGTATATTTGTAAATAATTGTCTATTAAATGTCTGTCTGTCTGTCTCTCAACAGATGTATGTATCTATGTGTAAATAGCTGTCGTTCATACGCCTGTCAGACCGACCGAACGAACGACTGCATGTATTCCTGTCTGTCAGTTTCCATTTAGGTGTAACATTCATCTTCTTATTGAAATAAAAAATAAAGGATACGTATTTGATTTAACATATGAAGGACAATTTGCTCGAGGAACCCTTGCTGCTCGTATGTTTATTTGTTTGTATGTGTTTGTGTGTTTATGTTTCGAAGAAAACTTAAACTTTGTTTTCTATTTTTATTAGTTCCTTTCCTCATCAACCATTCTCACAACACCAAACCTTTCTAAAAAAAAAAAATCTCCTAAATGGTACTATCACTTTTCGAGCAATATCCACATGTAGCAAAGTATTCCATCATATTGTGACTGATGGCAAACTATTTATATGATTTGTGTTGTTTTCATTCTATTTTTTTACATGTATTTTCAACATGATGAAAAAAACAAACAATAAATTTAACATTGACAATTATAAACTCTATGTATGATCAAATAATAGGATTAAGTACATCTGAAAGAAAAAATTCATATTTACGTTTCAAATACTTACAACTTATTACATCTACAAAAACATAAACAAACAGTTGAATTAATTTCGGGTTCAACAGCATAGACTACATACTTATATAGTTCACATTTTGAACTAGGTCTCGCATGATAAAAATATAGAAGGTAGTTCCAATAAAATTTGTTTTTTTAAATAACAAGTAAGAAACTATGGTCGTTCAAGCCCGACTATATACAGTGAGACCTCGATTATCCGTAATGGTCGGGACCGGGAGCATTCTGGATAATCAATTTTCCCGGTTAATTGAGTACCAATTTTTAGTAGTTTTTTAATAATGACAGTTTTTTGATAATGACATTTAAAGCTTTATATTTCTCACTGATCCATCGGTTGGATCAAAGTCGTCCAATTTGGTGGGAAAAATTTCACAATAACGTTTTCAGCATTGAAATCCTGCACGTCTGTATGTTGTCCAATGGCAGAATGATTTTACTATCATCTTATAAACCGATTTTCTTAAAGTTCTCAGTCACTTCTGGTACTAAGTTATTGTTAAACCATTCCCGTGGACATTTTTTAAAGCTCTTTCCAATAATGCTTTGCACTTGTGTGTACTGGCAGCGTTAACGCAAACTAATCAGGTTAGTCTCTCCTTTGAGACCTTTTGTCATTCTATGAAATTTTCATTATGGCAAGCCTCAATTAAACACTTTCCATTCTCCATTATCTCATTGGAGATTTCTTCATTGATTTGAGTTCATTAAATTTTTCCTCACAAATTGTGGCAGCTTATCAGCTGAATATTTTTCTCCTGCAGCATTAAGTTTGTGTATACAATCTCGTTTTTTTCTTAAATTTTGAGTGGAATATTTTAGATTTTCCTTCACTGTTAAACCGGAAATTGGAGTTCGTTTAAATCGTTCCTTCCGGAACCATTCTTAAACAACAGTTTTTAAAGTTTTTCGGTTTCACTTTGATTTTTATAATGTCTAACACTTCTCACGCCAAATGCTATCAAAAAATCGACTGGACAATATCAAATACTTTTGGCCTTACTAATCGATCGAGGGAATTACCCTTTTTTGTTTTATTCACATTGTGTTTGATTGTTCAAAAATAATCGAAAAAAAATTATAATCCCGGATAATAGAGGTAATTACGGTTAATCGATGCATAAATATTTAGATCCATCCAAAAACATTTTCTTTTTCTTTCCCGGATTATTGATGTTGCCGGTTAATCGAATCACGGATAATCGAGGCCTCACTGTAATACCCTAAAATTTCAATAATTTATTTTCGATAATGATTTTCGGAAGAGTGGGAGCTATGACTAGTTATGTTCCGATCGTTATGATGGTCATGTTATTTATGTCCATATGAGAGTTATTTGTGTTGACCAAAATTTTTCAGAGATTTATGCTCGTTAAAGTGATTCTGAGACGATCGGTATACTTTGAGGTGGGTGTTAGACTATTACAAACATCTGCACAAACGCATAATACCCTCTCCACTATGGTGGTGTAGGGTATTAAAAGTGGAGGGTAGTGTAGACTAGTATTTAATTCAAAAGAATTAAGTTACAATATGTTTTTAATAATACAAACTAAAAAGACGCGTTCTTCGCTTACATAGTTAGCTTACAAAGTATCATACCTTCAATAGTTTCTGATAAAAGACACTGGTTCCACAATACCCGAAGTTACCCTATCACTGGCCTAAGGAGCCAGATATCAATTAGATCGCTTTTGGATACAATAATTATAAAACTATTTTAAAGTAAAGTAAAAAAAATAATTTTCGCTTGACAAATATAAACATTTTAGTTTACACTTTCACTATAGGTTCCAAAGACAAATTTTGCTTTACGTTTTGAAACCACAAAGTGAATGCAAGAACATGTCATTGTAATCTGTTCTCATCATTCTAACGTACTTTAAGTGGATAAATACCATCCATGAAAGAACCACTAAAATCCTTTAACATGACACAAACACACACATCCACATCCATACTATTTTTACACTTAAAGCAGGCCTTGGAAAAATGTTGGTTCCATAAAAGAAACAATTTTAAAAATGCCCAACATTTTTAGAAAAAAAAAAATTCAAATTCAGTTGGATGAATGATGAGAACAGATCTCAAACGACAAACAACATTTACACAATATGAAGTGTAAAAAAAAAAAAAAACATATGGAAAGTATCACAGTGTTGCTTCTTTTTTGTTTGGATGAAAATGAGAAATTTTACCAGAACATTTACACACAGAAACACACAAATCTTTATCGCCCTTACATTTAGTATTTTATAGTTTTGCCACTAAAAGGAAAAACATAAACCACCCTCATTGTATATGTTTTTTAGCTGTGGCACCAAATCAAAATGAGCTCATGGGCACCACGATGCAATAATTTCATTTTTTTTTTTTTACTACTTTTCGATGTGTGAGTATGTAAAATAAAAATCCATATTGCATTGCTGCTGCTGTATACGTGGTTGTGCCACAAGGAGGCAAGTGTAGTTTTAGCTTGCGTTCGCATTTGTTTACTTTTTCTCCATTGATGATAATAATCACTTCAACTTGTTTCACAGTCTTGCCACATGAGTAAACTTTTAATATGAAATAAGCAAAATTTTTCAGTTTGGAAAACGTATGTCCATTTTCTAAATATATCATTAAAGCAGTTTAAACTATACCGCAAAATCATGTACTAAAAATAAAAGCATTTATATCTATCTAAGATAATATTAACTCGTTTCCAGGAATGTCCAAAAATGTTAAGTAAATTTTGTTATAAAAAATTGTATTCATTGTGAACTAAAGTAAACATTCAATTATCCATATACTAAAAAATAGCCTAAAAACTTAACTTAAGCATAAAATGTATTTGTAAAATAGAGACGCGACAAGAAACAAAGGATGATAATTTGTGATCACTTATAAAATCCAAAAAAAAATACAAGAATCTGTTTTTTTACAGAAAGTACTTAATAAAAAAACTAAATTTGTATTTTTCTTTTACTGCACCAAGGTGAAAAGTATAAAAGATTTTATTTAAATTTGAAATCTAAACCAATCTCTGGCAACACTACTGAGTCTGACACTTTTTAACAGAGAGGTTGTGCTGCAGAAAAGCAACAGCAACAACAACGATAACAATGGAACAAACGTTTTGCATGTGACACCAAACACTTTAAATTTCGTTACTTTCACTTCTGTTTTTCATGGTTTTTTGCATTTTAAATATTAACGACAAAGACCAGAATTCCACTTTCTGAACCACGTTTAATTCTACACGAATGTGTGATGTAGCTGCCGTTGTTGTTTTTCTTGATTTAATAAACGAATCTGCAGTTAGTATATTTATGTCACTGTAGCAAACATTCGACCTCACTATGTATGTAGGTATGTATGTTTTGTAAGAGGTTGAATTTTTCTGCATTCATATTGACTACAGTTATCATATGTTGCAATGAAAATATTCTTTAAAATATATTATAAAATTTATCTACTTCTGATTATATGTAAAATAATTTGATGGGATATAATATTTTCAGAAAGTAACAAACTACATGCCTAATATGTTTATATAGAGCAATTAGCTGCAAATTATCGTAAGTGACATTTTATAAAGATAAACAAAAATTTAAAATTTTTTTTTTTTAAATCGAATTTTTGTTTTCTAATAAAAAGTATTTTAAAATGTTGATTTTTGAAAAAATATATATTTTTTTTTTTGGGAAAAATCATTTTATTACAACAAATATTAAAGAACAGACTTTTTGTGTAAGAAATATTTTTTTTTTTATGAAAAAATCTAGCTTTGGCAGAAAAAAAAAATTAATTTTTGTGAAACAAATTATTTTTTAATATATTGGATTTTCTCTAATGTGGACTTTTTTTTTTTCAGTTAAAAAATATTCCCATAAACTCTTCATATCCAACCATGAGCGGTTTTATTGAGGACTACAACATTTATGAAAAAATAGATTAGGGCCTAGTATTACATAGTATAAGAACAGTCAAGCGCTGTCTTGACTTGACTTCTTTCTGCACTAAACACGGATTTCTGGGCTTTTTTGCATTACAAAATAACTCAATTTGAAATTTTTGTTGCTTGATTGGTTTTTGAAATAAACGACTAAAAATTAAAAATACATATGTGTATTAAAACATAAAATAAATCACTCTTGTATGTATGCTACATTTTATTATACCCTTCACCATGAGTGGCAAGGGTATATATAAGTTTGTCATTCCGTTTGTAATTTCTACATTTTTCATTTGCGACCCCACAAAGTATATATATTCTGGATCGTTATAGATAGCGAAGTCGATATAGCCATGTCCGTCTGTATGTTGAAATCAACTTTCTGTAGCCACCGAATAACTTACAAACATAATTGATACATCAATATATCGGGAATTCTTATATTCGAGAAAATCGGCCCACAAATTGCTGAGATATAAGGAAAAATACGGAACAACCTCGATTTTTGGCCAATTTTTAATCTATATCTGGATTACTAAGTCATTAATATAGACAATATGGATATCTAATGATAGATATTTCAAAGTCCATTGCAACGATGTATATAACGCTATAATAATTTGGACCTATAATGGGTCAAAATCGGGAAAAATATTTTTTAAAAAAAAATGTTTTTTTCACTAATAAATTTAAAAAAAAAAATTTTTTAAAAAATTAAAAAAAAATTAAAAAAAAAATTGAAAAAAATTAAATCAAAACAATTTCGAAAAAAAAATTGAAAACAATTTTTAAATTTTGAGAAACAGTTTTGAAAAAAAAAAAAATTAAATTTTGAAAAAAAAAAAATTTATTTTGTTTACCTAAAAATATTTAAAATTTTTATTTTAAAGTATAATTTGGTGGAGGGTATATAAGATTCGGCACAGCCGTATATAGCTCTCTTACTTGTTGTTCCTACATTTTACTGTTCCGTCGGATTTGGTTCTGTGTATCTTGTGTATCAATTTTTGCTTTTGTCCTACTAAATAATGAGTTTACTGTTTTGTTTGGTTTTAGGTTTTAGACTAACATAATTTGTTTATCGTATGCGTCATAATTAATGGAAAATGGAAACATAAACTAATTTTAAGAAGTCGGTCACTAACTAAGAAGAAATTATAATATCTTGCATCAAAACATTTTAAATTTTATGTTTCTATGGCTCGATATGACTCTATTTAGCATCATTCTATAACCAATTTTACAATAATCAGCGATTTCACGTTCTTCGACCACAGTGTGTAATATTGTAACGGTTTAACGGCTTTTAATTAACTGTACCGCACAGTCTGGAGTTGTATTGTATGCAAACAAATCTCCTGGTTATGTAATCAGTTTTTCACTAACCGGCAATTTGAAACTTATGAAAATACAGAGAAAACTAATTTTTCTCACCAAAAAAATGTGAAAAGTGAAAATTAATATTTTTATAAACAAAATGGATCTAAAGCACGTTTTTTCCAAAGTATCATAGATATTTAGAACTTATTCATGTTTATTTTAATTAGGTTTTTATACAAAAATGAAATTAATAAAATTTTAAACAGAAACACGAAATACTGCACTCGGGAAAACATCTACATATAGATCCTAACAAACTAACAACAACACTTTATAGAAGAAATGGTATAAATTGCAAGCAAGTCTCTCACCGCTTGACAGAGTAGCCTCTTAAAACAATTGTTTTTTATAATCTGAAAGTAATTTATTAGAATTACTTTGTAGTAATTCAGAGAATACCACTGTAAATTAATTTTTAGACAATTGGCAAATTGGAATGCATTTTATTGATAGACCTTACTAGATAGATAGATATTTCATGGTCTAAAATTCAAATGATAAATGTTTAAATAATTTCTATTCTACATGGAAAAAACAATAAGAAATTGTTGAAATATTAAACTTAAAATGGAGTTCATACATCATTTCAAATAGCAATTTTGACTTAATCATAAATTTTCCAATTCATTTAACATTTCTTTGAAGGAAATAAAAAAAAATATGAGAAATTATTTTTATAATTCATCTTCGTTTCTTGTGTTGTGATGTTTCCTCAGCTTTCAATATATGTATGTACTGGATAAAATGGAATATTATTTCTTTTAAAATGTTCTTGTAAATATATAAAAATACTAATAATTCATTTGTTTTTGTTGTTGTTGTTGCTGTCGCTGTTCTTGTTAAATTTAACATTTTCTATGGCTTGTTAACTATAAAAGACCAAAATGATTCTAATAATTCATTTTTAGCCACGTTATTTTCTACTGTTCTGTGTTGGATTTTATTCCATCCATCCATCTATTCATTCATTCATTCATTCATTCTCAGTAGCAGCAGCAGAAGTACTAATGTTTTGTAATAATCATCAAAATTTATCACTCGAAAATGTACACGAGAATACAAAACAAGAATACTCACAATTATCACAATACCCCAAGAAGTACAATACAAAACTTTAATTTGAAATTGGATTGAGATTTTTTAGGAAGCCATACAAAATATAAAAAAAACGAACAAAAAAACATCATGAAAAATGTAATTAGTTCTTAAACGTCTTCAAATATTGTACGATAAATGATAAATTATTATTTGTCTAAATGCAAAGGAATGAGGGAAAAACCAAGAAAAAATTAAATGGCAAATGAAATTCATCTAGACAAAAAGTCAGAACCATGTCCAGAACATAGAACCATTTCATTTCATATTAGATATTTTTCTTTTGCTATTTACTCAATGTTAATTCATGCATTTAATATGCAGTTGATAAAAATGTCCTTATTTATTTAAACTGAAAACAATTTCCATAAAGCAAATAAAACACACAACCGAATAAAACAGTCATAGACAAATGGCTTTTAGCCATTTTGACAAAATATACTGAATATTGTTTTGGCAACAACAACATCAACAACAACCACAGCAACAAAAGTCAAGAGGCAGATCTTATAGATTTTAATAACTAAAATTCCATTCTCTGCAAAACAAAAATACGACAAACAAAATTCTGTTTTGATGACATTTGTGGTCGTTTTAAAACAGTTTTAACACACAAACATAAATGGGGCATTTCATGTCAAGTGAATCAACTTTTGAAATCGATGTCTTCTATATGTATCCCACTAAGCGACCAAAAACCTCTTAAAGGAATGGACCTAAGCTTTCTTAAAAAAAGGGCCCGTTTTGAAAAAAGAAAGTCAACAAAGTTTTTGATTTTGCATAAAAATTGGATGTTTTGAGTTACAAAACATTTATTTTGATAGATATCCCACTAAGCGACCAAATAGGTATTCAAAAATATCTAAGCTTTCTTTTGATAATAAAAGGCCCATTTTGAAAAAAGTCAAAAAGTTTTTGATTTCGAAAAAAAATTTCAAAAATGTTTTATTTTTTTTTTAATTTTTATTCCAAAAGATTGAAGAAATAGCTATCTATATTTGGGACACATTTTGCTATGAACAATAGGTAATCAGTTACATGGGTGAGAAAAAACACCTGCTTGGCAGAAATGTAAAATTTTGAAAAATTGTGTTTGAATTCATATCCAATAGAACTAACCATTGCGCAAATCGGTTCACTTGACATGAAATGCCCCATATATATAGTGGAGCAACAGCCAGCAGTTCTAGGAGACAGTCCCGAACTAGTGATTTTACCCATCATTTGGGGTTGCAACTAGTTAATTCAATAGCTACGTGAATAGTTATTTTAATACCTACATGTCCTAAGCAGGTGGTCAATTGACCCTTTTTAACTACAATGATACAATCTAATAGCTGATCCAAAGTACTCAACGCATTGGTATCTCTCTGGTAACTTTGTCAGCTACATAACTAGTTATTTTAACATATACGGGTGGTAATTGACCTCAAATAGTCAGCTAAAAAGACATATCATAGGCAGTACAATAAACGATTGCTTATGTTGGGTAAAAAAACTATTTTCTAAAGTGCAGCACAAACTAAATGTTTAAAGTGACTTCACTATATACTACTAGGAGAAACTAAAGTGACTATTGACTTCATGTTATATAGCATGGGTAAGCTAAAATAAAAATAAACTGTATGAGAATTATATCAACACAATTTGCATAAAGCCAGTTTGAACGAATTACTCACGAAACGTTTAAAGTGACTACACTCCAGATTACTTAGAGACACTTAAGTGACAATTGTCTTCACGCTAGATTACATGGGATGTATAAAGTAAACACTACGTGTGAAACGACCAAAATATATAAATTTGAGTCAGCCAAGTGCTCAGAAATTAATTAAAATTACTGTCTCTAAGGAATAAATTGACTACTTGGAAAACTACTGGGTACTTCGTTGTAACTACCACCATCACTTACTCACACACACACACTGTAGCTTGCATAGCTTGATTGCATTTATTTTTTTGTTGATGAAGGATAATGAGCTGGACGATGATGAGGACTCAATGCATGGCTGAGTTGATCCAACCCAACAAACTTTGAGTTAAACGTTTACAAAACAACGGTATCTTCATTTAAAACACTGGTTTGAATTTCATAAATAAGCTTGAAGCTCAGGTTTGTATTTCCTATTTTAAGTGGATATTAATTTTGATGGTGATTTTTTGTTGGAAAAACTTCCGTAGATTCTTTATATAAGTTTATTTATTCCTAATGAGCTAGCTTTGAATCATCGGTATGAAACAAATTGTCAATCTCACTTTCATCTTCATCGAAATCCATTTTTCAAAAGGTGTAAAAAATTTAATTGGCTTGTAGACAAAATCTATTTTTTATACTTGGTGGTTTATTAAATTATTGCATTGAGTGTCATACAGCATTTTAATACATTTGAAAAGGAAGGCTGGAGAATCTACTCGTCCTATTGTAGCTACAGCAATTATTTTACAATCATTAATTCAAACATTTATTTAAGAGTTTAACATCAAATCAATCTCAATGTAATATCAAATCTGAATATTTGTTGGGGTTATTGTGGAAATTCAATGGTAAATGGCCCGACCAGCAATACGTATAAAGTATTCACTCTTGTTTTTATTATAGTTGTTTACAATTTATACCAAGCTTGTCCGCAGGATATGTTGCCGTTTTCCAACAACATAAGCAATATTTGCATCATTACATTACATCTCTACTCGCTTTTTCTCACTCACAACAGAAACCGCTTTTATTGCACTTTCAATACAATTTTATTTTTCTATTGCGAGTGAGAGAAAGCGTACAAAAAAATAATTACCGGGTACAGTTTGAAATAACGTTTTTTTTTTCTTACAATGTTTCTATTGTTTGTCCTCAGCCTCCAAGGCTTTTTTTGTTTTGTTAAATGGAAACCAACTTTAAATAGGGACTGTGAGTATTAAACAAATACTGAAACATATTTGTAAATGCAAAGAAAATCTAAACGAATGTAGATGGACGTATATGTTAATTTGAAGTGTGAATGCAAGTGTACGATTATATGATTAAGTGTGAGTGCAATTACAAGTAAGTATTTTCATGTTTGTGGTTCTATATACAAGGTGGCGCAAAAGTAATCCTCCTATCAGAAAATGCTATAAATTTTGCGATTGGCCCCTAATGTCAGTTCTGTTTTGACATTTGTGTAGTAAACACATGCGAAATACACGTTAATAAACAATGTTACGCTACACTGCTCCAGAACGCGGAATATTTCTGACTATTTATTTGACCAATAATCGGCAAAATTTATAGCATTTTCTGATAGGAGGATTACTTTTGCGCCACCTGTTACTATGAATGAGTGTACATTATAAGAATGTTGATTTATTTTATATTCATTATTTCTTTAGGCTCCTTATACTTGTAGTGATTGTGTTCATTTGTTTTTATTATTATTTTTTTTTTAATTAAAAATAAGAATTGTAAAAGCTGGAAAATTTGTGAATATTTTTCTAAATACCCGACAACAATATATGGTTAAATATATAAAATCTGAACAGTTAGTAATGGCTTCAAAGCTACATTGCAAGGTCAATTCTAAAATTTTAATCAGACTAAATTGTTTGTTTGCACTAGATTACACTTTCTCTGCATTTATTATGAATTTAATGAAATATTTTAACATATAAAGGATTATGGAACATTTATCGGAATATTTTGAAACAAAAATGAAACCAGTATTGTTCTTTGTATTAACGAGCATTAAATAGAGAAGTAAAATAAATCGTGTTTTTGAACATGTTTTAACAATGTGAAACCCGAGTCGATCCTTACGGCTTTGTGCATATGGAATATAGAGGGGTTTTATTGCCACTTCTATGAACTAAGGCAGATATTGCCATATATGTCTGCAGAAGGGCAGTAGGGGAAGACCTGGGGAATAAACACAAGGGACGCAAAATGGCTCTTCGGCATGGTGGTTAAGCCCATACTTATGTATGGATTTACCGGCCATACGATTATTTTGGGATGTGTATCTAATATCCCTGTGATCATTGAATATTGCATACCTTTACCTTTTCTTTAGAGGCGCTTTTCTGTATCGATTGCGGGCGGGTTATCTTCTTCTAGGGACACGTTTGAAATCGATACAGACGGTTTCAAGTCTCCAACTGGGGTAGCTGTAGGCTTTGTTCCCCGATTCCGAAAGAGTGTTTGTTTCAGGCTACGTGATCAATGTAGCGTAAGCTGAGATCTCGGCCATTAAAGGGCATGTGGTGGGTCTGTTTTGAGGACCTGAACGTGATCATTTAGGATATCATAAAGGGACCAATTCAAGGACCCAAGTGAACTGTTGTAACTGGATGCCTTTATAACCTAACCTGAACTTGAGATTTAGATAAGATAAATTCAATAAATAATAGAAAAACTTTAGACATTTTACTAAAAACCCGATGTTTTGAGTTACGACGTTCTTGTCATAAATAAGAAAATTTATAAATTCCTAAAAAAATAGAAACACAAATACAATACAATATTTGGAATAAAAATATGTGAAATATACCTTGACTATTTAGAATTTCAAAAATAAATATTCTTGGAAGTTACACTGTAAGCACATAAACAAATAACTAAATAAATAAATTACAAATTACTAATTTTAACAATTAACTAAAAGATTAACACCAGTGCTGTAATTTTATTTCAAAGTGCTTGTGATATATTTAAATGGAAAAATCCTTTGGTTAAATTAAGTATTTATGCCAACGCACATGTAGTTCAAAAACCACCAACAATTTATTGTAATTTTCTATTTATATTTTTTGTAATTTTCTAACAAGAGCGTAATTAACAACAAATAGAAAAAAAAAAAACTTTATGTACGACCTTGTTTCATTCCGGATGAAGGGTTTCAAATACAGGCATTCAAGAAATAAGGAAATATGGGAGAAGGGGGGAGGGAGAGAAAGAATACATCTCTTAATTGCCAATTCATTTTTTATTTACAAATGACATTTTTTTCTGTTTAGGGTTTTATTTCAATCCATTAAAAAAAGAGCAAAACTGTTTACAAAATGACTTTATTTTGATCCTTAATTCAACAAAAAGTTTCAACACAAAAAGTTAAATGAAAACGAATACGAAGCAGTTAACAATTTAATTATAAACCTTAGCCCATTAAATTGAATTAAATAATTAATTTTAAACAAAATTGTTTGTGCTTTAAATAGAAGAGATTATTGGGTGACCCTCAACATTGGCCAACATTCAATGAATGAAGAAATTCCAAGTAATTTGCTGTAAAAACCAAAAAAAAAAAAAGTAAATTATAAAAAGGAATGCTTAAAAGTGCAAAGACTAACAGTAGTATGACCCTACATCAGACAATGGAGGTTTAATCAGTATGTTATCTTTTCTTTTCAGATAAAAACCGAGGGTTCTTAATAAATTAAATTCGTAATAAGTGAATCGTTGTAATCTACTTTTACTTATAAAATTATCTAGTGCGGTTTGAAGGTATAATAAACCCATTTTTTAAGTTATGATTCACGATGCGGCTAATTCGGGCACTTAAGACCATGTAACTTACTAACATTTTACTAACTGTTCTAAATATATACAAATCTTATATATTTAAAATCGAAATTAGCGGCGAAATTCTAAGCAATTTTAGATATTTTTAAGGAATTTTTTATATGGAATAAATCAAAGTCAAATTTAATGAGAATGTAATAACATATTGTTACGAATGTGCAATGACGATTTGAATTCAACGGTCTGTAACGACTGCCTGCAGCATTCATCATGTTTGAAGGCACGTCCATCAGTAGCATGTGGTTATTGGCATTGTTTGTAAGTATGGCAACACTAAATGTTTGGGCTGCTGGCAATGACATCGAAGGCTCTGGAATTCGGATATACTATTATGCCCGTTAAGACCATTGTAGAAGATTCCCGATAGATGGCGCGTGTATAAATAGTGGCAGAGCTGGCAGTCGTGAGTTGAGTTTATCATTGGCGCTGTTAGAGTTAACATCAACTGTCTTGTTCATTTAAGGTTGTACGTAATAGAGTGTGTGTGCATTTCTGCGAATTGATAAACGTGTATAAAGACACTGAGTGAATATTTGAACTGTTGTTGTTGTTGTACATTCTAAATAAAGAGTTGTTACAATTTTAAACTACTAAAACTGATTTTATTTGCAATCAAAAGTATCCGGTTTATTTAAAGGAAATAAACCACGTTTTTTAAAGGTAAAAACGTAACAATATAAACGCTCTCCAAGACAGTTTAAAAATTAATAATCTAATAGAAAACAAATGAGTACAGGCTCTTCAGGAAACAGGTCATTCGGAATAACTCAAAACTTAAAGGGTATTTCCAAATTGTTCAAGATTTGCTTCGGTTTGAAGACTCCAACCGAAACCGAAGACTCCAATCAAAACCGAATCAAATCTAATAATCGTCTCAAAAATTTATATTCGGCCTATTTCAAAACTTTTTTAATATGTTACCAATTTCGTAATTCCATTTTAAACGGAGCAAAATTTTTAAATATTTTTGCTGAGCATTTCGCTATGCTTAGATGTTCTTTCAATGCCATACTATTTAATTCTCGAATTTCTATTATGACTATTATAAACTTTTAAAATTGGGGAATTTATGGTATTTTCCTTTCTAAGGTTTTGGTATAGATATTCGAATTATTGGCCTAATCCTAAACCGAAACTCCACTAAGTTGTGCTGCCTGTACTTTATGTACATTTTCATCGACATTTCAAAATTCTATGTTGCGTTAGTGCTGATGTTTCTGAGTCGATTTGACGATGTCCGTCTGGCTGGCTGGCTAGTTGTCCATGTAAACCTTGTGCGCAAATTACAAGGCCAAAGTTTATTGAAACTGGTTGAAACGTCCTCCCAAAATACGACTTTTTTGATATAAATGTCTGATTCACATAAATTCCTCAAATATTAAGTTTTATACAAAAAGAAATCACATGTAAACATTTCTTGCGGATAAATCAATAACACGGCGTTAGAGTGAAAAAAAAAACTTGGAGTTCATTACAAATTGTGTCAAAAATGTTCAGAAATACCCTCAAACTCAGAAGTTATTCTTAAAAAAACCTTTCCAGTGATGTTCGTCAACTTATCGGTCTGTAACTCAGACAGTTTTTGTCCGATTTTAAATTGTTTAACGGGTTTATAAAGAAAACTGATTTTTGGTACATTTGTAAGTTATAAATATTGTTTTTTTTAAGAATATCTATAAATATCTACTTAACAACTTTTTTGAATTTAGTAGCTTTTCATAACTTATTTTGGTATGAAAGCTTTTAAAAATGTATACCAATATATAAAGAAAATTCAGTTCTTAACAAAACACTTTTTTTTAAACGGATGAAAATTATAAAAGTCATTCAACTTTTCATTAACATTTTTTTAAGTGTTTTCTCTCCCAGCGCATATTAATAAAAAAAAAACAATTAACTAAAAAAAAAAATATTTGTACAGTTTTTAATTAACCGATTTTAGCCCATATTTTTTATTTCTATATAAAATTGTCTTTAAAACACTGTGTAAAAAATAGGTTTTCATATAAAAAAAAATTAAATTAACTATTGATGAATTTGAAAAATTACAAAAAAATATATACATTTTACGAATACATTTTATGAAAGCTTAATTCTTTGACTCTCCATAATTGTTTAATATTTTGAAATCGGTCTAAAAATGTGTGAGTTAGAGGAACTTAAGTAATACAACCTACCCTAAAACTGTTTTTTCGAAATAACTCAAAATTTTGAGGGTGTTTCAAAATCTTTGAAAACGGTTTTAATATGTGCTCACTTAGGCCTACAACCCCCATTAGGTCGCTTTTCAAGTTCTGGCAAAAAGTGTTATTTTGTAGCAGAGTGTAGTAATTGACCATAGCTCCCATATATATAAGACCCACATACGAAAATCACTTTAACCAGTGATTTGCTAATATACTCAGTGTAGGGTATGACATTGTCTGGTTTCACCGACTATACTTTCTTACTTGTTTTCTATTGTTTTTTTTTTTCTATAAATTGACCAACAGAATAAAAATTTCTTAGGAATTCAAATAATTTGTTTTTGTGAGAAGTTTAAGAACAAAAAATGTAATGAAATACTCAAAAGCTAAAAAAAATGTAAGAGAAAATCGACCACAAATTACAAAGAAAAGTAAATTGAGCTAAATTGTTACAAAGAAGCAAATAAAGAAACCTTACAAGCGAATTAACGAACAAACGAAATAACAAATGAATGAATGAATAAATAAATAAATTAAAATTCAATTGCAATTAAATTAAAAAAAAAAATCCTTTTTATTTACTCACCTTTAATCACAGAAAGAAAAATTAAGAAAATTAATCCGCAACGAGGAAAATAATGTCTCGCCTTGTGTTTCTGATGATGATTTTGACTGCGATGATGACGGTGCTGGTGCTGGTGGTGATGGTGTTGGTTGTGTTGATGGTGTTCGTAAAGGTTGTGATGATGTTTCTGGTCGTGGTAATTCTGTTCTTCTGAATAAGATAATCTCAATAAAGTTAATGATGGTGGTCTACGTGGTTTTTTGTGATGCTGTTCTTGTTGCTTGAGATTTTGATACATTTTGAATTTGGTTTTTTTATTCCAACTGAAAATATTTTATTTTTGTTTTTGTTTTTCTTTTTTCTTTGGTTTTTTAGACACTAAACACTTTTGTTAGAAATTGAATTAACAAATTATAATTCGTAACATTACTTGGCTTATTTGAATGTTGTTTACACCCCCCTCACACTTGTCCACATGCCAGCCATCGAACGAACACTTCGTTCCACACAGAATAAATATCAAAGCGGGCGTAAGAAATGACTTGACGACTTTTTCTTCGTTTTTTTTTTTTTTTTTTTTAATTTTTCTTTATTTCTGTTAAATTGTTTTGCTCACCTCACAAAGTAAAAACTTAAAAAAAAAGATTCAATTTATTCCAATTCTTTTTATTATTTTATATTCAGCAGGGTGGTTGCTTAATAAGCCCTATTTGAGGGACTTTAAGAAAAATGAAAATACAACAGCAACAAAAAGTAATAAAGAAAACGACCATAGACTAAAAAAGTGCCAACTAACGGTTTTAGTTTTCTTTTTTCTATTTTCTATTTTTTTTATTTTTTTTTTTTTTTTGTCAAATTAGTACTACCGGCAACAATGGCTTTTAATGTAGCGTTTCCATTTTAGGGTGTATTGTTGCTGTTCTGTACTGTTCTGTCCAGTATCGCTGGGAATGGTTTGCTTTTGCTGTTACTTGTCCTTGGTTTTCGTTTTGTTCACTTCCTTTGTGTTTGATTTGGTTGCTAAACACTCTCATGGGTGTAATATTACAACAACAACAACAACCAACCAACCTTTACATTTCTTATTCTTGTTTCTTTTAGTAGCATTATATTATTTTTATTATTATTATTTTAAAGAACCTTTAAATGAGACTCTTAACAACAATACCGAACAGACTTTTATTTTGTTGTTGATTTAAAGATAGTTATTTATGTTGCTGAGATTTGTTCACTTGTTTCGTCAATTCCTAGAAAGAAAATTAAACAAAATTTTGATTTAGTACCAAATTTTTTAATACTCAACAGAAAACAATAATAATAATACTAATAGTAGAATAATTATTTGCCCTAAAATTTAAATAAACAATTAAATTGGTGTATTATATTGTATGGAAAGGTAGCTTTTAGTTAGTAAACTCGTGGATAGACTCCATCCACGAAACTTGGTGACTTCCTAACACAACACAAATCCTACAAGTATGTGATGTGATTTTGTCATTGAATTAAACACTTAAACACACATACACGTTTGAGATTTAAAGCTTTTCAAGGAAAACGATTAATTAAATCACGTTTCATTATAAACGGTTAAAAATGAATGAGTGTGGTGTATGTGTATTACTATGTATACATGTATGTATGTGTAAGTATCTGTAAGATGTGGGATGGAGTGATAATAATAAATTATTGAGATATAAATTAATTTTATCGTTTCACATTCATTTCATGTTTTTATTATAAGTATAATCATACATTTACCAAACAAACGTACATATCAGTTACAATAGATACATTTGAGTCGTTTTGTACTTTTTGCTTATCCGTGCCAGAGCTTACCAAAAAGTCTAAACGAAAATACTATGAGACAAAGTCATAAATAATACGGCTAATGTTTTTCATGCATACATTTTTAAGAGAAATTGTTATTTTTTATGAATTTAATATTAAGTTTAGTGAAATAAGAAATTTTTCTAGGTACTGGGGAATAAAAACTAGTGAAACGAAAATTGGCATAGACTTTTAACTTTGATGTTCTACAAGTCATCTGAATTCATGGTTTAGTATCTCATATCCCAATAGGGAGTTGGATGTGCGCTGGTCTATCAGTGAAAAAGTTTCGTCTGAAACAAACTGAAACTTTTCAAATGTGCTATTAATTTCCGAAATAATTAAATTATCTACATTTTAGACCACGTTTCAGTTTATTTTAAGGTGCCCTTCAGCAGCCACTTTATACTGTGGACTTCAATAAATTTTTTTTTTGGTTGAAACTGAAATTTTTTTTAAGAAACAGCTTTCTAAAAGCTTTTATAATGGGGGATTTCATGTCAAGTGAACCAACTATTGAAATTGATGTTATCCGATCGGAATGAAATTTGCGTTAGACATTTTGGTCAAACAGGTTTTTTTCCCATCCATGTAACTTACTACCTACTAGCTTGACCCGGTGCGCTTCGCTACCCCTGTCGTAGTAAAAATCGGTTCAGCCGTTTAGTATTTATTGTTTAAGAACTAAAGGTACCAATTTTGCCAGTTTTCCCCCTGTTTATTCCTTTCTGGTAAAAGTATTGAAAAAAGTTATAGCCTATTGACGCTTCCAAGTAAGGATCTATATACGTTCCAAATTTCAATAAAATCGATTTAGCCGTTTAGGCGTGATGCTCAAACAAACCAACAAATAAACAAACTTACAAAGACATTTATATACAAGGTGGCGCAAAAGTAAACTTCCGATGCTTTTTGGCTGTAATTAAAAAAAATTCAAAACTTTGAATAGTCAGCAATATTCCGCGTTCTGTATTTCGCATGTGTTTACTACACAAATGTCAAATCAGAACTGACATTGGGGGCCAATCGCAAAATTTATAGCATTTTCTGATAGGAGGATTACTTTTGCGCCACCTCGTACTTATATGGATTGATCTTAGCAAAATGGGTTCCAAATAGTTTATATAAGTATTTCTTCAATCTTTCACAAAAATAAAGATTTTTTCAAATTTCATCCCTATCGGAAGACATCGATTTCAAAAGTTTGTTCACTTCACTCCAAATCCCCGATAGACATTTTACAACAAAATATAGGTTTTGAATTGGATTTTTACATTCATAAATCTTTTAAAATTCAAAACCGGAATACCGGATAAGGGTATTGAGACGACTTCATTAATTCCGCAATTATAATTTTTTAAAATTAAATAAATTATTTTACCATTTTATAGCCTTATTAGTTATTTCATTTAAAATAAAATTATTCTTCGATTTTTTTTTTTTTTCTTTTTGTTAAAAAAATTAAAATTTAGAAATGAAAAACAAAATCTTTATTATATTACAAGGTAATTTCAAAAAGCAAATATATTTATATGTAAAAGGTACCTAACAGTGGATAACATAAATTTAGATCCGGATAATTCATCCAACTTATCGATGTAAAAATATAATGGAGTTTCTTTTTTCTTCTTCAAGTTACATTCTGATTAATTTTTGAGAACCTTCCAATAGAGAATGATACAAATTCATTTAAGAATATTGATCGCATTTACTGACAATTAAACTTCATATTGAAATATTACTGTTTTGTTCTTTAATTTTAAAGAAAACATAATCACCCCTATCGCGAGTCGATATTTCACATGAAATATGTTCCCTTTTCCCATTATTCGTTCATGAATTTTGTTCATGTGAAAAAATTCCCCATGTTGTGAAATTTTTAGATGGAATTTTGTAAACAAAAAAACAGCTGTTACGAACAAAATTAACTATTGTGAATGAAAATTTCATGGGAATATCATGAGAACATAAATTTCACATGTTTTTCATGATAGGGGTGAATGCAAAATGTTTAAAACAAAGTTTTAGTCATTTATAAATATCCGATAAAAGTATGGAGTTTTTGTTGTGTACCCAAATTTTTCTAGCTGTATCGAATAATAAAAAATTGTATGTGAATTTTGTAAACTGACTTTGTTTTTATAATATTTTAATATTCTATAACCTATCCCAAACTCTAGTTTTTTTCACTCCTGAAAAGTGATGAAACAAAGATATTAATCAGGGCATCGGACTTTACCTGTTGCAAATTTGATAAAACTTGGTACCTATGGCTATAAGAAATTTTAAGTTCCTTGGAAATTTTAAATATGCTGTAGTTTTTCTTTTGTCGATGTTAAAATTTTAAATTTTATATAAGAATGAAGTAAAATTTTACAATTTTATATAACTTTTTTACCGCTTATCCATGTTTCAATATAGTTTTCTCAATTATAAGCCATTGTATGGTTAGCAATACATACAAAATTCGGAGAGGGAGCCGTGGTCGATCTCGATATAATTTTGAGCAATAATTTTAATGCTTCATAAATTGTTAAGCATATCTTTATAGATAATTGTGAGATTTCCATAAAATACACATTCGAAATTTTTAAAATTAAAAATTTCAAGTCTTTTCTTGCATGATATGATATATAAAAATATATATAAGCAGAATAATGGACAGAAAAAAGTTTCAACATAAATAGTATGATTTGATTTCATTGATTTCAATTCATAACATTTATAAATAATTTCTTAAATAGTATGATTTTGTTCACATTTTTTTTGTTTTTAAATAAAATCTAGGCTTGAAAAAAATATTTCAATTTTCTTTTATATTTTTATGTTGTTTGAAAATGTTTGAAATTTTCCTTTGACAATTTTTATGATTTTCAGCTACAAAATGAGCAAATATGCGTGAAATTGACTGCATTTTTTGAAGCAAATGAAATGCTTTAATATTAATGGAAGCTAAATGATGTTTAATGATATTTTTTTACGTTTCAGACTTTTTTGATTCGTCTTAAATAATTGGTAATATAGGGCTATTTTACAAACATATTTGAACTAAACCATTAGGTAATGCAATTGTAATGCAATTTATTATAAAATATCTAGAAATTTATGCAAAAAAAGCAAAAAATTCCGTCATGTACACTTTTGTAATATTAACGAACATTTTCTTATTCTGAATGAAAAAAGTTTGGGAAAAAAAGTCATTTTTGATTAATAATATCTATTACAAAATTCATTCCAATTATGAATTTCTTTTTTCTGTGTAGTGAATGGTAAACATTAATAATATATGACAAAAGCATTTCTAACATTATTGCAAGATGTATGGCATATATTTGAGAATAATTGTTAGAAAATGGTTGATATAAGTATTCTTTGTTAAAGTATGATTTTAAGCGCAGTATCTAGTTTTGACAATAAATGTAAAAATTCATCAAAGAAAATTAAAACTGAAATCTTTAATATACGATCATAAAATAAATAAAAATTTTATAAAAGAACTATAAAAATGAATATCACATTATATAAATGAAAAAGATTTGAAGGACTATGTTATAATTAATAAATCAATAAATCAACTGTTTTGTCCAGGCACCGTAACAATTATAACATTTATAATAAAAATCACAACATAATTAATATTTTTCGATTTTTTTTTTTTGTCAGAATAAATTGTTATTTTTTTGCAGACTATTTGTCAGACTATGATTTTTATATTTTTGGCAGATATAAAAATTAACTAAAGAGTTTTATTTACGTTTTTGTAAGAGTCTGACAAATATCTAATAAATAAAACTCATTAATGAATTTGTATATCTGCCAAAAATATAAAAATCATAGTCTGACAAATAGTCTGACAAAAAAAAAATAACAATTATTTCTGATAAAAAAATAAAAATCAAAGTCTGAGAAATATTCCTGACAAAAAAAATAAAAATCAAAGTTTGACAAATATTTCTGACAAAAAAAAATAAAAAGCATGTTATTTTATGAAAATATAGTTGAAAACAATCAAAATGGTATACTTGACTCTCCGATATTTTCTTGTGATGGCTTTTTTCCTTTGAAATTTCAAGAATAATTATTATTTTCGGTCCCTGGTTTTGTCCTCTTTGCGGAAATTAAGTAGTTTTGATTTGAATAATCCAAATATTTTAATAAGTTGCAATTTATAAAATCAGGATTAAAATACACTACTCGACATAAAATTTACTTAATTTATAATAGAGCTCTTTAAAAGTAAAATAAAAGTAGAGGTAGTAAATCCACGCTTAAACTAAGTATGAATGTAGTTTATTACAAGTTATTCGACTAATACTACAATTATAAAAGCAACTAATTCCTTCACTAATGCATAATTAAATTTTAACAATTGTTTTTACATATTTTAAAAGTAGTAAATACTTAAACATACTTTATTTTACGTATTTACGCTGTGTGTATGACTTGACGTTGGCTCCCGGTTTAAGATTTTATTCTCTCGGTAAATCTTAATATTTATTTTCTTTACTTTGCATTTTATAACAAACTTTTTAATCTATTTATTCATTTTTTATGTTTTTTATTTCTCGAAAAAATAAAGAAAATAGCAACAATGTGAAAAGTTTTGTTTTTTTCTGCGAAATATTTTTATTACATATTCAGTTTACGCAGCAGAGGGAAAGCTACCAAATGCGTTAACTAGATTTGCATAATTTCTTTATTGATCTAGAAAAGTTTACACAATTTTCTAAAACAAAAAAAGTTGAAAAAAAAAATATGAAAACTTTTAAACTGACTGTGTAGACACGCTATAACACACAGTTGGTGAGAGAAAGTGTAAGTAGATATTTGTAAATGTTTTTATGTATGCGAGTATGTTTGTGTGAGCTTGTATTAAATTATAAATTTTATGGGAATATTATTAAATGACTCCTTACATTTTCCTTGAAGATGTTTTAATAACATTAGCAGTTGTTTTTATTTTTGCAGCAGCTATACTATATGCAAATATATACTGGTTTGTGTTTCTGTTTCCATTTATTTATTTAGTTTGCATTAATTCAAAATATTTCATATTTTTCTTATCGCATTACACTGTCACTAAATTTACTGAAATAAACTGGATATGATATTACACACTTTTTCGTTTTGTTTTACTTTTCGCTTATATTTTGCTGCTAAATACAGGATGTATGTTTTCACTGTTTAACAAAAACTTTTCTTTTTCTTTAAAATTTATGTATGTTAAATATAATTTTAATTTTAATTTTTTTTTATTCTGGCTGTTGTTGCTATTATTATAATATTTTCTACTTTAATACACATGAGACAATAGTTTCACCTTGTAAAGTTTTTATGTTGTAGCCGTTGTTGTTTCTAGCCTTTTTACTTCTAAGAATTTATTTGTTCACTCAACATAAAAACACATGCAACCAACATCACTTATCCACAAAACAACAGTAGGAACACACTCTTAAACATACAAACAACTCGTATGCTTTTTATATGCAGTATGTACGTTTGTATGTATGGATGGGTGTAGTATATGTGCACCTTAGAGTATGCTTTAATTTATGTAGAGCTTACATAGTCACCCATACATATGCAACCTCAGCTGCATCCTTCTCATCATCATCAGCATTGTAGTTTCTTCTTATTTTTTATTATTTTTTTTTTATTTGTTTCTGTTGTTGTTAGAACAACACACACACACACTATTCTAGTTTGCACTACACCAACAACAAACAGTAAACACTGAGTAATATTTTTTATGATTGCAACAATTCTTAAATATTTCTTTTATTTGTTTCTTTTTTATTCGGTCTGTGCATGGAGTTTTATTTTGTATACATTTTAAGATGCTTTTGCATAAAATTTAGCATAAAACTGAGCTTTTTATTTTTATTAATTTGTTGTATTTTCATTACCACTCAAAACTAACGATGTAATAAAAACGGCATGAGAAATATTTTGGCCTTTTACTAATTTCATTTTTTTTTTCCACTTTATACTACTCGTATATGATAAATTTATTTAATTATTATTTTCTATTAAATTTTATTATACATGTGTATCAATTATATTTCCATTTTGGATCATTTGTAAATTGTTGAATTTTATTGTATTTGATGATAATTTTTAAATACACAATTGAGAAATTTCCCCGCATAGAAATTAAGACGCGTGCTATATTCACGACTCACAGGATAAAACTACACGTATTTGTCGTTATTACATGCTACACAGTATGTTGTTTGTAAATTTTCACATACAAACACACACGCACATTAAATTGGAAGAAGAAGAGGGAAAAAAAATACAAAAATTTTATTTCGTTATTTTACTTTTTGTATTCGTTCATTCTTTTATTTTCATCAACAACATTGTTTGGTGTGTACGATGCGATGTTGCCCTTTCTGCATGCGCCGCTCTGTATTTAATGTTGCCTGTTATGTTATTGTTGACAACTGCTGCTGCTGTTTTCGTTTGCTGCTGCTGTTGCTTTCATGTTTCTTTCAAGTTCTTCACTGTGCCTCTGGCAATGTAGTATTATACATTTTAATACACTCTTGAAAACATGCTGATTACTAAAATTCCCAAAAATTCTTAGATATTGTTGCTTTAACAGCCTCAGATACTCACACATATTTCAAAATTTCCCACTCTTAGTCTAACTTCCTGCTCTTAGTGCTTTGATAAGTTCACACAAATAACAGTTTTTCTTTCCTGTCTGTTCAGTTATACGAGCATGTAACGGAATTTCATGTTGTAACAAAAGAACAGTTAACCAACCGACACTCTTTTGAGTGAGAGCCGTATAAGAGAGATATAACATTGTAGAAGAGTATTTGACTCTAAGAAAAGTGTTAATTACACATTTCAATTTGAAATATGTACTCCACATTATAACGAGTTATTTCTAGATAATATTTCACCGCAAAAGTAACAAGTTGTGCTTCTTCACATTTATGTTATTCGAACATTGGATTTACAAAACATTCACTTAATATAAAACTCCATGTATTATAAGTTTGCACTTCATTGCCGAATAATTCTAAATAACTATTTAACAATGAAATACCTACAGCCGTAAAAGAAGATAAAACAGAATAATGCAATAATATATTTATTCTACTTAAACAATCAAATCCCATTCTAGCTTTACTATAACTGACCCTTTATAGACTTATTAATTTAAAAAACCCGAAATATTTTGTTTTGGTTTATAGTCTTATTTCTTTGCACATCGTCAATCGTATGCACATTAGGGTGGCCCTTATTTTGTTCATATTCGATGATCTAAAGTTCTAAAATAACGTTCGAATAACAAAATTTGCGGTATTAATCGTCATTTAGTGTTTATTGGAATCGAAAACAATTTGTTTTAATATTTACGACACAACGCTTAATAATATGAAATCCAGCATAATATTTATATCAAATCATTCTGAAATTAAAATAAAAACTTTTGTTTAAGTAAAAACTTAGTGCGAGTACAAAACAAAAAAATGTCCCTTAATCTTTTGACTGACTCAACAGTGTATGCCGGTCAAATATACAGAAAGTTGTGTAACATTTTCCACATCTTCTTGGCTATAACATTTTTACTTTGGCTTTTACTGTGGATAGGTCAGTTTGAACCATAAACATTCAAATACACTAACAAAATTTCCACAATACTGCTATTTTATTTGGTATTTTCGAAGAGAGGTCTTCTGAGATATGAGAGAAAAAACACTCATTTACTGTTAACAAGAATAAAAGGTGAATTTACTGTTTACAGTTGTGGTGAAATTCATTATTTAAAAGAGAAATGTTCCCATTTATTAAGAGTTTGTTTGAATTGTTCCCTACATAATTTACAGCGGTTTGTAGTGGTTTGTTATTTGTAATGACAATATAAAAACATTTTAATCTATTCACTACTTACTTTGTATACGCTTCCAACATTTTAAATGGACTATCTTAATAAGGACTGACATATAATCTAATATACAAGGTGGCGCAAAAGTAAACTTCCGATGTTTTTCGGCTGTAATAAAAAAAAAAAAAATTAAAAACTTTGATTCTTCTTGTGGATTATTTTTATTTGGTCTTTTAATTTTTTTTACATCAAGTCGATAATATGATGTCATGTAAATGGCTGCCGCCACAGTTGATTGTCATTTGAGCCCTTTTTATGGCATTTTTCATCCCTTCTGCCAAAACTTCCGGCGATAGGTCCTCACATTCTTGACGGATATTGTCTTTAAAAGCTGCAAGAGTCTGAGACTTGTTGACATAAACCCGCGACTTCAAAAAGCCCCACAAAAAGAAGTCTAGAGCGGTCAAATCAGGCGATCTTGCTGGCCAGTACAAATCGCCAAAACGGGAGATTAGGCGCCCGGGAAATGCATCCTTCAGCATATCGGTTGTGGTACGTGCAGCGTGTTGCCGACTACAGCAGCAATATTCTCTGCAGAACGGTTACTCCGGGGTCTGCCACGCCTGGCAGCATCTCGTGTTGTGCCAGTCTCTTCGAGGCGAGGGGCTAAACGTCGCAGTGTTTCACCAGTAGGCGTTGGACGGCCAGGAAATCTGCGACGAAATTCACGTTGTGCCAAAGTCACCGACCGATTATTGATCAAATAAATAGTCAGCAATATTCCGTGTTCTGGAGCAGTGTAGCATAACATTGTTTATTAACGTGTATTTCGCATGTGTTTACTACACAAATGTCAAAACAGAACTGACATTAATTTATAGCATTTTCTGATAGGAGGATTACTTTTGCGCCACGTTGTACATATAAACAAATGCGAAGTTCAGAATTAATTCGTAATAAAATTCGTTCATCCTTTGACTTCAAATATTTATACCCTAAACCACCATAGTAGCGAGGGTATTATGCGCTTCTGCTGATGTTTGTAACGCCCAAAATCATTAGTCTAACACCCACCTTAAAGTAGTCAAATAAAAAACTGTTGGAGAATTTTACAAAAAAAAAAAAAAATGAATACCGGACATTTTTTGAATTTTTAAGGGTATACCATAAGGGTACATAAGGGTATACCGTTTGCCATAGATAGTTTAAAAATACTATCTTGAGTTTTTCAAAAGTCTTGATATTATACATATTACTTTGCATAATATCGCTATAATTTCACACCGCCACAAACCTTCAATCATTATTAATTTTGAAGTATACAAGTCATAATACATTTGAACTTGCGCGTTGGATTATTTGATTGATTTGTCGTAATTTCTCATATGAATAAATTATTCGATATTGAAGTCCGTCACATAAGCGGAATTATTTCAGATATTCTGTTTGGTATGTTGCAATTTTCTTCATTCCAAATTAACAACAAAATAATTTACAAGAAGTTTGAAGACCCTTACAATAATTATTTTGTAGCGTTGTGTATTAAACTATTATAGTTCTCCATATATTCAATAAAACTTATTCAGCGTAGGATACTGGCAATTTAAACATTTATAGTTTTTCAGATATTCAATAATAATTATTTTCTTAGAATGAGAGGGGCCAACTCAACTGTTCGATCCCAGACATTTTTATTACATCAAAATATCTCATGCCAAGTTTAGATGCTTCAACTGTTGTTCTGAAAATATTAAATAATAACTGTATGTGGGAGAGGCATGCCCACTAATCCTATCCTCCACACTTTCATCCAAACAACATAGAATAATAGGAAAATGGTTCGAACAAAGTTTGAAGACTTTCGAGATTATAGTTCTTCCAAGTATTTAAAAATAACTATTTACGTTGTTCCGATCCCACCTATTTTTAAACAAACTTTGGAATTTATTTGTACAAAGTTTAAAGACGTTTGCAATAATAGTTATCCAGCTATGTATAAAGTATCCTATGGTTACTGATAGTTACAAAGTAAGATGCTGTGAAGAAAATCGGTTCAGCCGTCTATAGACTTCAAACGAACAAACAAAGATTAACACATTAATTTTTGTATACGGGGCATTTCATGTCAAGTGAACGAACTTTTGAAATCGATGTCTTCCGATTGGGATGCAATTTGTACCATAGTTAGTTCTATTGGATAATAATTCTGACACAGTTTTTTAACAAGATCGGTCGAGTACTTTCCGAGTTAGAAAAATTTGACATTTTGGCCAAGCAGGTGTTTTTTCTCATCCATGTAACTTATTACCTATTGTTCTTAGCAAAATGTGTCCCAAATAGTTTAGATAGCTATTTTTTCAATCTTTCGAAAAAAAATAAAAAATAAAAAATGTTTGTAATTTTTTTTTCAAAAATCAAAAACATTTTTGACTTTTTTTCAAAATGGGCCCACTCGCAACCCACTGAGCAAAAAAAAAAAAATAAAAAAAATGGCCCATTTTGAAAAAAAAAAAAGTCAACAGAGTTTTTAATTTTGCAAAAAAAGTCAAACATTGTATGTTTGAGTTACAAAACATTTATTTTGATAGATATCCCACTCGCATCCCACTAAGCGACCTAATAGGTGTTCAAGGAAAATAAAAAACAAAAAATTTAAAAAAAATTACAAACATATTTTTTTTTTTTTTTTGAAAGATTGAAGAATTAGCTATCTAAACTATTTGGGACACATTTTTCTAAGAACAATAGGTAATAAGTTACATGGATGTTTTTTGTCCGATATGCCAAATTTTGACCCCCTCTAACTCAGAAAGTTCTAGACCGATCTTGTTGAAAAATTGTATCTGAATTACTATCTAATAGAACTAACTATGGTGCAAATTTCATCCCAATCGGAAGACATCGATTTCAAATGATGGTTTTACTTGACATGAAATGCAAACACACATCATATGTTTTTCATATTTGTAATATGTAGAATGCTATAGCATTAGTTTCGAAATTTACAATGAATTGCAATAAACGTTTGTTTGATTAGAGATAACCATAAACATTAATTAAGTTATCGCTTTCGATTTATTAAAACTGATGGGTTTTAAATTATTTTTGTACTTAAATTCCTTGTTTCATCATTAAGAAACTTTAATTCTATTAATGTTATTGAGTTTAATTTCAGATACAATTGATCTCAGTTAAATTTTTAATTAAAAAATTACATTCCAAATACACAAACTTATATTTGTACTCGTGCATTTGGTTATTTGTATTATTTTCTTAATTTCATTTATTATTTAATGCTGCCAACACTCGAACGCATTAATTAGTTAACTGATAGAGGGATGTTCACACTTAATTGTTAATTGTGTTAAACTCTAGTTTTTTGCTTAATTGTTAAAGTGAGCAGAAACCAAAATAATGCCAGCAATTTTTACTACTCGTATAACAATGCCATCAAAAAGAAAGGTATATATGTATCAGTAAATAAATAACAATAAAAGTAAAAATGGTTTTAAGTAGAGAGAAAAAATAAAGTTTTTAATTGAAACAATTTGTAACAAATAAAACTAAACATCATCATCGTCAGGATTCCACTGCCGTCACTAACTCCCTCTGGCCTAAACATACATATCAACAACATCTCAAAACTGACACTTACACCTTGATGATATGCCTGCCTCAAAAACATGATGTGAACAATAAAATTCAACGAAAATATTACATTTTACTTGCAATATCACCAACACTAACAACATCACCAAAAACAATTGCCATAGAAATGTTTAGCAAAAAAAAAAAAAAAACAAAAAAAAGTAGAAGACTAAAAACTAAAACTTTTTCCACTTTCACTATTGATATTGTGTACACGGATGTGTGTGTATGTTTGTTTGAATGCATGGAAGTGGAAGTGTGTATGTGAGTGTGTGTGTATGTATGAGAGAGTTACACTTTTCCAGTTTAACCCAATAAACCAGAAACCTTTTTCTCTCCCCATTTATTCCTCTATGGTCTTTCGTTCGTTTTAAAACAACTTATGAAAATATGTTTTTTATTGAAAAAGACTTTTACATGGAAATATAAATTTAATAAAGTTGAATAAAACCAATTAAAACTTCTGTAGTAATAATTTTAATACTGTGAACAAAAAAAATAAATAAAAAATCTGAACAAAAAAGGCGAATACATAAGTACAATTCGTAGTATTTTTGTAAAGCAAAATTTACGTGCTGCCGTTGTCAATAAACCGACCATTATGTTCGACTAAACATAACCCTAGAATACAGTAACCAAATCAACTACAATTGTAGTTATCGCTAAATACCGAAATAAAAAAAAATACAATTACAATCGAAATCCCGTTATATTTATTCTTAAAAATTCTTCACTTTTAATGTAAAGAATTGCAAATATGACATTAAATATAACTAAAGCTACGTACACACGGTTGTCAAATTTTACAATATTGTTAGATCTGGCAATGTGCTCGTATTGTCTTACAATGTATTGACAATACTTTTTCTGACAACGTTGTTAGATAAAAATTTTAAGTTCACACGGTTGTTAGACATTTTCTGAAAATTTTTCTGACAATATTGTACAATCTGACAACCGTGTGTACGTAGCTTAAGTTTGACGTCCAAAACGAAGAATTAATTTTAATCGATTAAATGTTGTAAAATCCTGTAATCGGATTTAACGTTTGAAATAAATCTTATCTTCTAGAGAAAATTATCTTTATAACGTTTAAAAAATAATATTTTAATAGTTATTGTTACAACCTTCAGTCGAGTTCCGGCACGGGATCTGGTGAACCGAATGGTCACAAATTTTGCATCTGTTAGTTTTAGCTACTAAAGAACAAAATAACCCAATATTACCCATCCAAAAAAAAATCTATTATTTAAGGACAGGGGGCAAATTCTCCCACTCGTAATCGAAATAAAAACTCTTTCGTTATTGTGCTCGAATCATTATAATTTTCCATGCAATTTCAAATGAGTATTCGATCGTGTTCGACTGCGTTAATTAGCCCTATTGTTCATTAGTTCTGATGTTCATATACAGTAGCGAGCATACAAAATACAAAGCTATGCTATGTGATCTTCAACTGGTTTGATTTTTCTTATAACGGAATCCAATTCTCCCCATCTGCTATTTTGGTATTCTTTGTATGACATGTTGTCCAATATTTTTGTTCGTAAGAATAAATATAAAATTTTTAGTAAAATCAGTGGTAAATTTGTGCCAGGAAAAAAATGCAACTCTAAGGACTTTTAACTTAATTTTTATAGTTTTGAAAAAAATAATTATAAAAATTGCTAAAAACTAGAATACTGTTACAATACAGTAATTTACTTTATTTAATACTAATAAATTCCAGGATATGAAATCTACAAAGGAGAACAGAATTAAAGAATGGTGAATTTTACGTTCAATATTTTATTTATTATTTCTTTACCAATTTCAAATCTTGCGGATATTCTCTAAAAAGAAAATCAAATAATTGTGGTGGTGTGCCTAAAACTGAGTGCATGCATAAGAGCTAAAGAGTAAAAGGATATGATTAGTTAATGTTAGAAGGGTGCTGAAATTTAATGCTAAAATAATATTTTCACAATCATATGATATCATGTGGTCTTTAAAAATTACAAACAATGAAATCATATTCAAATATCCATTTATTTTGGTAAGTAAACGAATTCCAACACAGCGGAAGAAAATTGTAAATAATATTAAATTTGACATTGTTCCTATTTCACAGAATCCTATCTTTAGCTTACGTGAATACTAAGCTATTGCAATTTTTTTTCTATTTTAATTTAATACTTATGAGAATATCTCTGAACAGATGGCCTGAGTAACAGATCAAAACTAAGCATAAAAGACCTGCTTCGAAAAGCATAGGCGCTTAATTTATTTTTGTAAATAATAATTGGTTTATTGGATTGGTTTCTCATTATTATATTTGCTTTATTAAATTATATTTTTGATGTTGCAATAGTCATAAATGACCACATGTGTTCGTTTGGGTAGCATCAAATATATGATGTCACCCTCCATGGATCAGGTAACACATCCTTGATTACTTCAATGTCTAACCTTTTAGTTTTAATTCAATAAAATCCATTTCAAAACTAGCCTTACAAATTATTTAATGCATTCTTATCATAACACAATTCTTAATTATATCAACATTTTTTATAACGGAATGGGAGCATTGCGTTATTTGGTTAAAATGTTTATCCTTCTGAATTTGAATGTCCCTAAATTTGGTTGTATTAATAGTAGATGATGGTAATGCAAGATTTTAATAGCTTTTAGCAATTTTTTATAATTATTTTTTTCAAAATTTTAAAATTTAAGTCAATTTCCTTAGAATTGCATTTTTTGCGCTCAAAATTTTACTTCTGTTTTTACTAAAAAATTATATAATTATCCTTACGTACAAAAATATTGGACAAAATGTCATACAGTAATTGCCTATGACCAATAAGAATGTAATAACAGCAGATGTGGCCAATTGTATACCTTTTTGAACAAAATCAGTGCTGTTGAAAATCACATAGCATAGCGTTGCGTTTTTTATGCACGGTACTGTATGTAGGGTAGTGTGTGTTTTTGAGAGAATGTGTACGTAAGTCGTAATTTCCCAGCTGTTTGAAAAGCAATTTTAAAATATATTTTCGATATATAGTTACACTCAAATGTTATTCATCATATAAGAAATGCTTACACTAACAAATTACATTAGTATCGTATTTCTAACATCAAAACTTATCTATGTTCGACAGTTTAATTTTTTTTAAATAAGGAAGAAGAATTTTAAAGTCATTGGTTGTGCAGTATAAACAATTTTTGTGTTGAACCAAATATATTTATTAGAAATTTTATAATTAATTTGTGTTAAACTTAAATCCTACTTACAATTGGAATGTTTTTTAAGATTGTGCCTCTTTTTGTTCACAAGAATATAGAATGAGTGATAAAATTAATGAAATATCAATTAAAGTATTCCAATTACTTAGTGAAACTTGTTTAATAGAAATTTGTATTGTCCCATTATTGAAATTAAATCTGTATTCGATTTTACTTCATATTTATTAATACATTTATATATTTTATATTACATGTATTTCATTCATACAAAACAATATTATTAATTTAAAAAAATAAAGAACGTAGGATAGATTTAAAAAAAAAAAAAATCATCCAAAACATTTTTCATACAATTATATCACGCTGGCAACAAATCTGAGAAACATTTTAAAGTAGTACGGTCAGTTTTCGAGACATTTGTACTTTTAAATCTTCACCAAAGAAGACTTTTTAGCAGTTTTACTTAAAGACAGTGGAGTTTAACTAAAAGGAGTAAGTACAGAAATGAGACAACTTTTTATAAATATTTTGTATTAAAGACTGAGATCGAAATTTGTAACATACATATATGTTAATAAAAATGAAACCACTAAACTTACAGTTTTGAATCTTTTTTTATTTGATTGAAAAAAAATATTTTTATAGTTCTAATAACAAATGTTAAAATTTTGAACCTTTTTCGAACACCCTTCCATTATGGTTTTTATAGTGCTTTATGTCAATTCGTTCTAATAGGTTGTCCATCTCCGTTTAAAATCTACCACACTTTTGGACAACTTTATTCTGCTCTTCAATTCTCTTTTAATAAGAGCCCAATATCTCTCCACTGTACTTAGCTCCAGGCAGTTTGGGGGAATTGCCTCTCTTGGTACAAATACCACATTATTGTTTTTTATACTACTCAAGTGATTAAATTAGAGGGAACTCTTTTCGACTAATATTTAGAATAATGAAATAAAACTTACATTCTACATAAAATGTTCAACCTAATTATAATCTACTGTAAATATTAATCGCTAAACAATGTCCGAGGATAAGCTGTATATCCTCAGACATTGTTGACCTTAGATATGTCTTTATTCGGCGAAGAATTCAGAAAGACTTTTCAGCTATAGCATTGAACTGGCATTGAAATAAATATTTTTAATATTTAATGGAGGTTGGGGTAAAGGTCATTCTCACATTAAAATTTTTTTTTTTTTTAAATTGTTTTTTTAAAGTTATTTCTAATTTAAAAAAAAAAAAAAATTTAATTTTAAAATTTTTCCCGATTTTGACCCATTGTAGGTCCAACTTACTATAACCTAATATACATCGTTGCAACAGACTTTGAAATATCTATCATTTGATATCCATATTGTCTATATTTATGACTTAGTAATCGAGATATAGATAAAAAATAGGCCAAAAATAGAGGTTGTCTCGGATTTTTGCTCATATCTCCGTTATTTATGGACGGATTTTGCTGATTTTAAATAGGAAACTTCAAAATTGTTGAGGATTTGGATCCCGAAGATATCTGGGGTCTTCAGAAAATTGATTTCAACCGAAAGACAGACAAACAGACAGACAGACAGACAGACAGACAGACAGACAGACAGACAGACAGACAGACAGACAGACAGACAGACAGACAGACATACATACATACAGACAGACAGACAGACAGACAGACAGACAGACAGACAGACAGACAGACAGACAGACAGACAGACAGACAGACAGACAGACAGACAGACAGACAGACAGACAGACAGACAGACAGACAGACAGACAGACAGACAGACAGACAGACAGACAGACAGACAGACAGACAGACAGACAGACAGACAGACAGACAGACAGACAGACAGACAGACAGACAGACAGACAGACAGACAGACAGACAGACAGACAGACAGACAGACAGACAGACAGACAGACAGACAGACAGACAGACAGACAGACAGACAGACAGACAGACAGACAGACAGACAGACAGACAGACAGACAGACAGACAGACAGACAGACAGACAGACAGACAGACAGACAGACAGACAGACAGACAGACAGACAGACAGACAGACAGACAGACAGACAGACAGACAGACAGACAGACAGACAGACAGACAGACAGACAGACAGACAGACAGACAGACAGACAGACAGACAGACAGACAGACAGACAGACAGACAGACAGACAGACAGACAGACAGACGGACATGGCTTAATCGGTTCCGCTATATATAAGGATCCAGAATATATATACTTTATAGGGTCGGAAAATTATATTGTGGAAATGACAAACTTATATATACCCTTCTGACGAAGATGAGGGGTATAAAAATGCCTTTAAACTTTCACATGGAATATTTCTGCGTTTTTCCATTTTTTTCACAATGAAAAATTTCATATAGAAATTTAGCTTTTATTCCTCAATAATTTAATCAGCGACATTTTGTATCTCAATATATGAAAGTTTTATTATATTTTTTTGAAAAAGCTTGGGTATATCAAACACATTTAAAACATCTTCAGAATAACGAATTTTTAAATCCTTCAATACTGAGTCCGACAATAGAATGTATGCCACAATGCGATAAAATTGCAGTTTGAATTTTGTTCCTACATTTCATATTCTAGTGGCCTGAGACACGTTAATGGCCTGGGGAATTTGCAATAACTTTAACTTTTTTTTTCACCAATTTCTGTTTTTTATGTCTCATTAGAATGATAATTATGTACACATTTCTAGTATTTTAAACAAAATTGCAAAATAATTTTTTTTTCCGAAAGATTGAAGAAATAGCTATCTAAACTCAAATTTCATTTAGTATTCCAACTAAATATAATTAAAATTCCTCCAATCTTATTTAATAAAAACAACAGACAGTGTTTAACACTTTTAATCAAAACATATGAACCCATTTCACAATCATCACACTTGGTTTTTTCATCTTGCACTTTCTACGAATATTTAAATCCCCTCTATTTTGTTTATAGCATGCAGAGCACGTCTTGTCTTTATTCTATGCAACTTTTTTTTTTTTTGTAAGTTTTTAATGAAACTAGTGATCTGGAAAGGCTTGACGGATATGCAACTCACTTTAAAGAATTTGTCATATATTTGTATACATGTATTCAAACATAAAAACATTAAAATTATGTATCACAATTACAGGCATAAAAATTCAGTTGAAATGTTGAAACAAACTTCTATTCAAGACCATTCAAGACATTTTAACTTTGTCATCATCATTGTGGTGGCATGTAAATATTTAACCACTATTTCAACAAAACAATCAATAAAGCAATCTCTAAATCTCAGTTAACATTGACAGTTGTAACAATTTATTCGTATTAAATTATATAGTATAAATACAGTAAATATACAGACATAACTATGTATGTATATTAAAATGAACGAATGAATGCGTGAGTATGGAAATAAATTTACAAAGTTATAGACACGTCCGTCCATTGAAACAAAAACGCAAAAAAGTAAATAAATAATATTGAATGAAACAACGGAAAAAAAATATCCAAAGTTATAAATAAAAGCAAAGCAACATGTTAATAAGACTTTTAGTCGCTTAAAGGAATTCAAACAAAAACCTTAATGAGTTTAACGAACATGTTTAAATCCACAATAAAAGTTAACAGTGTTGCACACATACTTTTCACGTTTTTACTAGTGATATTTACTTGGGAACTGCATACCGAAGGTACATATTTAGTTTTGAATTTAAAAGAATATATTGTGTAAATAAAAAGGATTTTCTGAAATTTTTTAGCAAAAAAAGTGACTTTACTACCCTTAACGGCCCAAAAGGTTTATCAACTTTTAAGAAAAAATGACTACATGGATGCGGTACCGGAAGGAAGAGTTGTAACACAAGGTATTGCAGCTGTAACCGGGTTTACTTTGGGCCTCAAAAAGGCTGTGGGAGCCGCCTTACTTTATGACATAATAACTGCCAATATAACAGAGGATGCTACAAATCAAACAGCAGCCACACCCATGTACACGACCCAAGAAATTTGCTTTGGATCTAGGGGTGCTAGAAGCCTTTATGAGGCTGAGGCCATAGCCGAAGCTTACAGTCGTCTGGATGAAAAAGAGAATTCGTTGCAAGCAGCTGTACGCAAAAGTCAAGAGAAACGTCTAACGAAACCGAAGCGAATCAGAAGAAAAAAGTTTGGCAATAGAAGAAGATACAAGAGACCACAAAGAATAAAAGTAATAAGACCAACAAATCCAGAGACAGCAGCAGCCACTGCATCCGCCGAGGCAGCTACTGCAGCTACTGCAGCCACAGCAGACTCTGACTCCCAAATGGCTCAACCAAGTGCAGCACACACGGCAACAGGATCGTTGGATGAAACATATATAAATGGGGGTACTAATACGGATACCATATCTACTACGACGACCAGTACGGATAATGATCAGTCTATAACATGTATTGTAATACAAAAACCAAAACAATAATAACATACATAATAGCAACGTCAATATCCTCTGCCTAATGAGATGAGAATCTGTCTCAGAGTTTTATTTCTTATGGTTCTTTGTTTGTTATTTACCGTTCCTAAGAGAACAAACAACTATTCTTAAAGAAATGTGTAACTGAAGTGCGCTGTCAGAATACTTTTCGCACACACACACACACACATACACACATACATATATTTAAATTTGAATTTGAATAATTATGCTAATGAGATCACAGCATCATGTCAGCATTTAAAGCAGCAGCAGAGTGTTTTACCTTTACAACAACCTATTAACCATGTTTCAAGTTTCATGTTACTCTATCTAGTATAATGATGTTATTGTTGTAAATCTTTTATCATTGTGTCGGCATAAAGCACAGCTTGACACAAGTTCGTTAGTTATTGATGACTGTTAACAAAAACACTGATAATACATAATTTGCTTGCTGACTGTATGTGTAACTCTCTGTCAGACTGACTGACTGACTTATTGTTGCTGAAGAGGGAGAAGCTAAAATTTAAATACCACACAAGAAAACCTTAAAGATGTTTGTTTTTTTTTACAATATTTTTGATAAATTGTATTTATTCATTTCAGTTCGTTTCTTTCTAACTCGCAAACCTGTATGTAGTATGTAACACTGTGCAGATTTGTGTGAGTGTATGTAAATCTCCAACAAAAGAAAGTTTTTTTTTTTTCTTGGTTTCAGAAAAAAGCAAACAAATCGTTTTTGCCGGCGACTGAAAGTGAAAGTGTTATTTTCTTTGACATGTCAATATTTAATTTGAGCAAAAAAACTGAAATATTATTAGTTGTTTTTTTTTTTAACAAAATTAACACAAAAATGCGGAAATATTAGATAATAACGCATTTTTAATCGTTTTTTTCTTTTTTGTTATTTGCTAAAACGAACGAAAGAAATTTCAACCTTTTAACATTGCAATTTGAAATGGTTTTGAATGTTAAAATGTTATCTAATAAATAGAAATAAACGTCAGTTCATTTTAATGGATTAATCACAATCCATTTATACAAACAAAATAGAAATTAAAAATAATACAGCCCATTACATTACTATTACTGTATATTTGTCTTAATGAATTTAATATAATAATACATAAATTTTGCTAGCAAAAAGGCTAATTTTATAAAAAATAATATTTCCAGACGGGTTCTTGTCATGGGTTCTTATTCTTTGGTTGGCCAAAAATATTGCATTAGTTAGTTTTGGCTACTAAAGAGTAAAACCCATCCAAAGAAAATCTATTTTTCAGGACAGGTCCCATACACATCGCACATATGTCAATATATACATTACTTAATTACAAACTTTATTTTCGAAAACACTGTATCAAACTGTTGAAGTAAGTGTGACCAGTATTTCAAAGAATTTCAAAATTTTGGATTGTCTTAATTTATTATTGATTGAAATTTTTATTTTGAGTGGCCATTTCATAACTGAAATCATTATGCAATTAAAGTATGTATTTATTACCTTGAAAGTAATTGGATATTGGCTAGGCGGGTATTCCGTGGAAATATCATCCAAATCTTCTAAAAATAAAATTCAGCGGAATACAAAACACTTATTCCCAATCACATCCCACTAAGTGACCAAAAAGCTCTTTAAGGAAAACACCTAAGCTTTCTTTGATAAAAAAGGGCCTATTTTAAAGAAAAAAAAGTAAGAGAGCTATATTCGGCTGTGCCGAATCTTATGTACCCTTCACCAAATTATAGTTTAAATTAAATTCAACAAATTTTTTTTTAAAATTTTTTTTTTTTCAAAATACTTTTTTAAATGTTTTTTTCAATTTAAAAATTTTTTTTTTTAATTTATTATGAAAACAATTTATGACAAAAGAATGTTTTTTGTGAAAAAAAAAATCTGGTTAAAAATATTTTGACCCATTGTAGGTCCAACTTTGTATAGCTTTATATACATCGTTATAATGGACTTTGAAATATCTATCATTAGATATCCATATTGTCTATATTTATGACTTAGTAATCGAGATATAGATAAAAAAAAATAGAGGTTGTCTCGGATTTTTACTCATATCTCCGTTATTTATGGACGAATTTTGCTGATTTATGTAAAATTTTTTTCTTCGAAAGATTGAAGAAATAGCTATCTAAACTTTTTGGGACACATTTTGCTAATAATAATAGATAATAAGTTACATGGACGGAAAAAAAAACACCTGTTTGGCCAAAATGTTCTTGACCGATCTTGTTGAAAAATTGTGTCTGAATTTCTATCAAATGGGACTAACTTTGGTGCGAATTCATACCGATCGGAAGATATCGATTTCAAAAGTTGACATGAAAACCCCCATATTTATAAAAATAATGCCTTGAAATATCCCTAACCAAAACAATATTCAAAAAACATACTTTTTTAGAAAACCGGTTTTAGTGTTTCGAATATGCTTTCAAACGAAAAATCTTTATATGTGTATATTTGTATACCCTACACCACCATAATGGGGAGGGTATATTGGGTTAGTGCTGATGTTTGCAACGTGCATAAATATTGTCCCAACACCCACCTTAACCCTACCTCTGGCACTATTTACAATTCCACGGAAATGACAACCACGACTGAAAAAACAAAAACCCTTAAAACTTTTTTTCGAGATGATTTTTGAAAAATGTTACTATGTGAAAGTATTTAGAGCTTATTATAACATTTGAAAGGCAAACATAATAGTTTAAACTGACTATATTTAATTTCTTAATCTAATTGGTTTTAGGCTAAAATTGTGGCGAAAACTAAGCACCCTATTAGCATGTAGTATGAAATGATTTTGACTCTGATTGTATTTTTGCTATTATCAAATTGTTTATTGAAACCGAATATATATTTTCTATTTATTTTTTTAGTTTTTGTATACATACATATATTTACTATAAGAGAAAAATCTATCACGTACGGTATGTAACGTACGATATTAAATTTTATGTATTATAAAATTATCCAAAGATTGTTATTATTTAAATACGACGGATTCTAAAGGAAAGATATTTGGTTCAGTCTAAGAAATTAAAAGAAAAGATAAAGCCTCTGACGATTCAGAAATTTTCGGATATTTCGCAACAATGTTTCAAAAGAACTTATTATTTGTTTAAATTTTAGTACCCTCTGAATGGAACATAAAGACGAAATTATTTTTCAGATACTCTTATTTTTGAAAAATCTATTCCACTCTATAAGCATACAAATGTCATGTACGATGACGTGGAATTGCCCATATGTAAATATCCGAATTTTAAAATAGCTATAACCCATATATTTTGTTTGTCCGATTTGAAGCCTCGTCCTATTGTGGTGAAATTAAGGACGGCTAGAGCAGTATATTCGTCTGTGCCGAATCTTATATACCCTTCACTAAATTATTCTTTAAAATAAAATTAAAAAAAAAGAAATTTTAATTTTTTAAAAAAAAATTTTAAGTTTTTTTTTCATTTAAAATTTTTTTTTTTTTTAATTTATTAGTGAAAAATATTTATGACAAACGAATGTTTTTTGTGAAAAAAAATTAGGGTTAAAAAATATTTTCCCGATTTTGACCCAATGTAGGTCCAACTTTGTATAGCCTTATATACATCGTTGCAATGGACTTTGAAATATCTATCATTTGATATCCATATTGTCTATATTTATGACTTAGTAATCGAGATATAGATCAAAAAATATAGGTTGTCTCGGATTTTTGCTCATACCTCCGTTATTTATGGACGGATTTTGCTGATTTTAAATAGGAAACTTCTCGAAAGCATGTCTGACATAATTATTGAGGATTTGAAGCCCGAAGATATCTGGGGTCTTCAGAAAATTGATTTCAACAGACAGACGGACATCTATAAGGACTCCACTATCTATAAGGATTCAGAATATATATACTTTATAGGGTCGGAAAATTATATTGTGCAAATTACAAACGGAATGACAAATTTATATATGTATACCCTTCTCACGAAGGTGAAGGGTATAAAAAGACAGGAAAAACAAATACAGAAACTTCGAAAAAATGTTTACTTTTGTATCAAAATTAAAAAAAAAGGTCTTAATTATAAAAGCCGTTAAACCGATGCAAAAAACCAGTATGTAAAATTATTCGAAACGATACTACTTAGAAATAGTCGAATAATAAGTTATTTATTATTTTTTATTATTTGACTCCATTATGTCTAGTCTTTAGCATGAACACATTTTATTTCTACAGATAAATGTTTATTAAAACCGTTAATTGGATTTAGTGATATAAAAGTAATGACCAAGGAAACCGGAATCATGGAAATGCATATTTTTGCATATTTTGAACTTAAGAGCATTATTTTACATTTAATAGTTTATACAGCATATTTTGATATGGGCATTTCCAGCGAAAAGTCCACCCAGACCTACAAATTTAAAGTTAATCAATTCAAATCAAATTTCGCTCTTAATCCATATAAATATATAAATGTCTTTGTAAGTTTGTTTGTTTATTTGTTTGTTTGTTTGAGCATCACGCCTAAACGGCTAAATCGATTATATAGATCCTTACTTGGAAGCCTCTATAGTCTATAACTTTTTTCAATACTTTTACCAGAAAGGGATAAACAGGGAGAAAAACTGGTAAAATTTGTACCTTTAGTTCTTAAACAATAATTACTAAACGGCTAAACCTATTTTTACTACGACAGGGGTAGCGAAGCGCACCGGGTCAAGCTAGTAAGTATTATATATAGTTTAATCATCCACATAAAATTCAACAGAAATAAGTTTCATATAGACATAAATTACGCGACCTAATTTCATGGCGATCGGTACATAATTGGTCATAGCTCCCATATAACGCCAACTTCCGAAAATAAATTATTGAAATTAAAAAAAATGTTTCTCAGTGTAGGTCATGCTTGACTGACCATACTTTATTAAATGTTTTCCTTTTCTTATTTCTTAACCAAAAAATATATCAAATTTAAATAACGTAACGTCATGTCATGTCATGTCAGATACTAAGTTGTTAGCCTTAGTATCTGAAAAACGAGGGAAGATTTTTAAATTTTGTAATTTGGAAAATAAATTTATACTTATTATTCCAAATCGTACTACAAAAGGTTTTATACCAAAAGTTTTGCCCAATTCGCAGATATATGCGAATATATATTTAAAAACAATTAGCATTAAAAAATATTTTTACAAAATTTTTCTTTTCAAATTATTTTTCAGAAAAACATTTTGCTTGATTGATTTTTGTCTTAAAATATACATAAATTTTATAGTGTCAAAATATGTATGTAAAAATCGTTATAGAAATTTCTAGGAAAATACGAATTTGAATGTGAGTCAAATGTTATTGTTTCAATTTTAAGCTACATATATTGGAAAAAACTAATCATTCAATAATTTCTAAACAATTCGATAATTCTTAAAAAATATTAAATGCCAATTTTGACAATAACTTTTTGAATAATGTAGTTATACTTTAACAAAAGAGCAATAAATATTTGGAATCTAAATCAAAGCACAAATTAAAAAAAAAAATTCTTTAAAAACTGCATTTTTCATATTTTTCAATATAAATATTTTGTTGTTACAAATTTTTTTCAAATATTATATAGATTTTGGTTTTTAAAGCATATTTTTTTTAAATTTTAAGAGCATATTTATCGGTTTTTGTAGAATATTTTATTCCCATAAAACAAATTGTTTGTGACCACCGTGTTAAAATAATGATTTAAAATGTTATTATATAATTTAAGCATTCCAACTCATTCTAGCTGGGGTGCTAATTTATTTAAAACAATTAAAACAGTATAGTCGGTCAAGCCCGACCATATGATTCCCTACACCAATTGCCATATAATTAGGTGGCATGACTTCTGCAAATATGAAACCTATTTCCGTTGATTATTTTTTTAATACCAACATTTTTAAGAAATCTACACATTAAAATGATTTTCAAAAGTGGGAATTACATCGGAACTATGACTAATTATGGAAATATCGTTATAAAATTTAGTGACATGACTTTTGTTTACTTTAAAATGGGTATTGGGACAATACTTTTGCACGTTACAAACATTAGCACTAACCCAATATACCCTTCCCACTATGGTGGTGTATGGTATAAATATTGCACAAATTTTCTACGTTGTGTTAAATGAATGTAAATTTTTCCGATAATCAAACAAACATACATAAACAGATGCACAGTTTGAGGGGAAATATTATATTCTATTGTAGTTAAATCAACCACAGTTGGTGGGAGGAGGCGAATTATTTTTATTGAATTGTAATTGACAATTTGGGTGTTTAAGTCAACAGCCAATAATAATTTACATTTTGATTATTAATTACAGCAGCAACATTTATATAGACACACAATCACACAATCACACACTTCACTATTGTAGTGTGAACAATTAAAAATAATAACAATAATCATACAAATTAAAAAAGAACCACAGAAATAAAACCATGAATTTTCAAAAACAAAGTACATGACATACACGATGATGATGGTGTTTGTGATGTCAAAACCAAAAGATTAACAAACAAATATTAAAAATTATCACAGGTAATAAAACCTTATGACTATCATCATCATCATCATGTATGATGGTGTGTGAGAGTGTGTGTGTAAAATGTAGCAGCAGAAACAACGTACGTCGCAGTACACATGTATCAAATCCACTTTAATTTCCGTTTTCCGCTTGATGTGTCAACACAAAAACACACAATCCTTTGTGAGTATAAGAACAAGTACAAATATGTTAACGACAACAAGGATGAAATACATATTTTCTGTTTATTTCGAGACGTGTTTTCATTTGTGGAATTTTTATAAATAAATTGTGGCAGTGTCTTGAGCGAATCATCACAGTTCTTATTTTGTTTGCAGTATAAATTCAAATACATACATGTCCGTATGTTAACGAGGTGTCAAATTATGAAACACTAAATATTAAAATACATCTATGTATGTATTGAAGTATGTAGTCGCATATAATCAATAATATGTCGCATATTATGACATGTATTTATTAAATACGAAATACACGAACAATATTTGATGACTCAGTGTTAGCAGGCTTTCTAATGACCACACACTAACTAAACCGTTTTCAAGATTTCTATATAAGCAAATCATTTAGCAAATCAATCTACGAAATACTTGATAGAAAAAAAAGATAATGTGTTGAGTATTTATGGCAACATGCTAATATTTTGACCTCTCTTATATGATTTAAAATATTTTGAAGTTCATTAAAGTCATAAAATACCACAGAAATGTGTGTGAGAGTTTATGTTCAACGCCCTGAGGTTTTCAATAATTTAAAAATGCAAAAACAAGAGATAGAGCGAGAGCGAGAGAACGAACGTCATAGCGAATGAAGGTGGAACACAAGAAACTGAAAATACTTTCATCGATTTGAAAAACCTGACCTTACTGACTGACATAAACATCACTTTATAAATGATGGGATTCGTTTTGTTGTGTTGTTGGTGTTAGTTTGAATTAATTAAAATTTATAGACATTTTTTGTTAATAAAAGCACATGACGATTCAATATAAATTTCAGTTTGAATACTTGACATCTTGCGTACGAGAGCTGCCATTTCTTTTTGGCCTTTACGCAAAATACTTTGCCCCCTTCTGATTTAGGAGGATCTCCTCACCATCACGAATAAAGGAAAATGGAATTAAAATCTATACTAAGTTTAACTGTTATTCTAACAGTATTTGCTGCTGTAACGCTAAATGTTAATGGTAAGTGCTGGAAAAGTAAACTTTAATCGGTGTTAACTATATGAATATTTTCCATTATAAGCTGCTAGACGTGTGATACTACGCCCATTATCGGCCAAGGAAGTTATACACATTCTTAAGACAGCTGGCCGTGAAGATGCTATACCAGAAGGTCGCGTGGTTACTCAAGGACTGGCTGCAATGACCGGATTCGCTTTGGGCTTGACCAAAGGCATTGGCGGTACTATACTCTTTGACTTGGCATCATCAAATGCTACACAACAGTTCATCAACAACTTCAATTACACGGCTATGATGGGAGATTTTCAGGGTATTAATATGACCGCTTTAACGCATATGTTTCCATGGGGTTCAGCTAATAATTCAAGTGGTATCAGGTACAAAACAACCGAGATCTGCTTTAACACTCGCATCGAGGAACCCGTCGTTGAGGAGGTGGCAAGGCAAGCACCTGCCACATCACCTGCTGACACTACTCCTACCGTATCCGATTCTCCAGCTACTGACGACGCCGCAACAGATGGGACAGGTACCGATACTGCTGACGCAAATGATACTGGGACCGGTGTTGCCGACGGCACTGCAACCAACACTAACACTGACACTGGAACTGGTACGTCTATTGACACAGGCACTGAGACCAATACCAAGACGAACACGGTCACCCAGACTAGTACTGGTGACGGCGGTCAGACATGCATAGTTTTGCAAAAGCCCATATTGCGTAAACGACGTTCGTCGCATCGCAAACGCCGACGTTGATAAGTAGTGGCTCAACATTTTTGTGTTAGTATTTTATAAAATTATATTTATTAAAATTTAAGTTATTTATTTATTTAATTTATTTATTATTCTACCGTTTAATAAAAATTGCAATAATCTTATTATAAACACATGCTAATTTTTGTTTGCGGCTTATGCTATGTTCACACTTGGGGTTTTAAACGCGTTTAAGCAAAATTTTGATTAAGTTAATCAATGCCGTTCACATTACATTTGAGATGATTAAGTTGACAGTAACATGATTATGTTGACAAATAAAAAAACAACAAAGAAATTTATATTTCTTTAAAGCATTCAAAATGGAAATTAATGCTCTAATAAAGTTATCAGCAGATTATTTACACTTATTAATGATGGAATTGTGAACATTGGTGTATTTTTTAAGGTTGTTTAGTACAGTAGTACACCTGAAAGGTACGTTTATTGTGGCCGATGCTACATCATAATCAGTTTGAGGTATGTTCAGATGATTCTACGCGATTAACGAAATGATTAAGTTTTAAAAATGTCAATTTAAAGTGATTAACAAATCATTCAAATGTATGGGTAAACATCTCGATTTTGAAGTGATTAGAGTTTAATCACGTTTGAGGATATTAACTCTGCAAATGTGAACATATCATTAAGAATTCTACAGATCTGTGTTTCACAGTTAAACTTTTTTTAAAAATATAATTTTAGCTCATAAAGGAACCATTTATGTACAAATCTTTCTGGCCCCTATACATTGATGTATCATTCATATTCATATTTATGCCCTACAACACCATAGTGAGGAGGGTGTTATGTGTTCGTGGTGATGTTTATAATACCATTTTTAAGCCTAACACCCACTTTAAAGTATACCAATCAACTCAGAATCACTTTATGAGTCGATTTCCCAAGGACGAAGCTACTTAAAACTGGTAAAAATCAGTCCATTATTTCAGCTAGCCCCCATACCACGTCATAAATGCTTGATTTATATAGATATTCACACAAATTTAAATTTAATAAGTTTAATATACAAATAAATCACATCTAAGAATTGTGTGCTGATCGATTCGTACTTGACCATAGTCCTACATAAGGCATAAAACTCTTAATTATTTTAGTATTCAGAAAAAATTAATCACAAATTAGATTCATATAGAACGAAATCAAGCAGGCTAATTTCATGGCGATCGGTCCAATATAAGATCCACTTCCGAAAATCACTCACGGAAATAAATTTTAAAAGAAAAATGTTTTTGCTCGTTTACTCAGTGTAGGGTATTAATGGTCGGGCTTGTCCGCTATATAATATTACTTGTTTTACATATTTCATTTGACGTCGCATACTGATCTGCACTATCGATACAAACCTGATACTCAAACTAATTGGTTTCCAAAATGAAACTATGGCGCATTAAAGAACTTGCAATACCTATAGTTATTTTACATTATTTGACCTTTTTATTATACTTTAAAATAATAATTATTTAAGCTTACAAGGTTACAAATTTAAGCATAATTTTAACATGGATTTATTACAAATGGTGCCTTAAAAGAAGAAATAAATAAATAAACATATTTCTATAATGTATTTCCAATTTTTCTTTATAAACTCACTCATCCAAGTAAGTGCGTTTGTGTGTGTGTGTTTATGTGAGTGTATGCATGTGTGAGTGAATGGAGATGGGTTTGATTTCATGATTATAGATTTAACTTTACGATTAATTTCACAGTAAAATTATACTTAATGATTGAATTCCATACACATGGTTGCACTCATTTCACTTCGATTTCTAAATGAAACACGTTCTCGTATCAAGACATACTGAGGAAAAAAACACAAAACTTTACCTCAAATACTCTATTTTTCTACACACAAGAACAATTTTTATTATGTAGACATGTGTGTCTATTCATGTATTTATGTGAATTTCTGTGTTTTTGACATAGATTGGAATAGAACCAACATATAGACGTGTTCAAATTAATAGGAGTGGTCGTACCCAATGTTTAAATAAGATCAATTTGATAGTCTAGCAAAATTGGTATGTACAACGGAGAGTAAAAATTAAAACACAATGATAATGTTCATTATACTTATCTATTATGATTGTGATTTTATTAAGTCCTTGCTAAATTATCCCATGTATTGTATTGATCAAAATAGAATGTTAGTGATTTAATACAAATTAAAATCTTATATGGAATTAGAAAGTTGTTATATATGTAGGGGAAATGTATTCGTTAGTTTCTTAACTGTGGTCACTCCTATTTTTATGAACACAACTGTACATATGAGTTTTTGAGCTTTTTGAAAATGTATCGAAAATTTTTTTTAATTTGGCATATTCCTAAGAAGTTGGCCATACATTTTAATATACATACATATTTCTTTAAGAGGCACACCCAATTTTATGCAAAAAAGTTAAATATAATAAAAACAAACACAAACACAACGCAAACAATAACAGAAAATATGCAGTTACGAGTAAAACATGCAGAAATAAGCTATAAAAAGCTAAATATGCTAAAAAACAATTCCAAAAAGAGCAAAATATGCCCTAAAGGATAGATGCCAAAATTCTTAAAATTATCTGAATCGGGTAAATAACTAACTACATATTTATATAATACACAGCAAAAAATATTTTAGACCATAAATCGATACTTAAAAACTCAAATATTTTAAATCGTTAATAACTTAGAAAATACTGCGATTTTAAGGAAAATAAGCTAAATCTGTTCACGTCATTGTTCAAATCGTTTCAACAACAAGTTTAACTGTCAATAGGTTGAACTCATCAGATATCATCCATCATATCTAAACTTATACTAAGTTAGACACATATTTTTACGAATCTTAGAAAATCAAAGTAAAGACTTACTTTTTTTAATATTAATGTTAGAGTAGACGTCCATAATCCTTTGAAATAATAATCACTAATTTATCATAACTGAAATAAATTTCATACTGATATATTAGTGATATTTTACTGATATATTACATTATACTCAAATAAAAAAAGATTCAAAACTGTAAGTTTAGTAGTTTCATTTTTATTAACATATATGTATGTTAAGAATTTTTCAATCTCAGTCCTTATATCTTCTCTTTGGAACCTTAACCCATATTAAATAAATCTTTTTTTTACGCGAAATAAACAATTAAACAAAAGATTGCATATTTTCTAAAAAAGAACAGTAATTGTCTAAACAAAACTACTCATTATGAGTAGTCTCATAGGTTTATGCATTATAGCAACTTTTAGGAGCATATTACTACTATTAGGTGGGTCGTTCATTTTTTTTACAAATGATTCTACGAAGAATTGTAATTAACTTTGTCCTAGGAACCATAGATCTAAAATGGATTTTAACTTGCTGAAATTCAAAAATATATTGTAAGTAATGCTAGTGTTGAAACAGCAAAGACATACAAATTTATTAAATAAATACAAAAATGAACTAAATAAAATGTTTTTAAAAACGTTTTTCTTCTGGTGTGGCAATAAAATGAATGCAAGTTTGGAGCTGAATTGGAAAATGAAGGAAAAAGTACAGAATTCTTCGTAAAATCTATACAAATCGACCCAAACTAATACTTATTACGAAGATTTTAAATTTTTTTAAGTTTTCACAAAAATAAATAAATAAAAAAATAATGTTGATGTTTTGTTTTGTTAACTTTATACATATTATCGAAAATAAATTGATTAACTAAAACTGGTGTTTGCTATAACCCTGTTGTACTGTATATATGTAAGCCAGATAGAATGTCATTCAGTTTTTATGTAGGTGAAAATCTGCAATTTCGACTGGGTAATTTGAAACATTTATTTAATATTTATTTAAAAGTTACCTAAGAGTATAAATAGTTTTGACTTTTAAATAAAACACCATCGGTCTAGTTTCATTTTCATTCTTCTTTGGTTTTGTAATATTAAACATGATTGTCTTATTTGTGGCTACACAAACAATTTCTAATATTTCAACCATAAGTTGGTCTAATGTTACAGACAACAACAACAACAGCAACAACAACGAGAAAATAAAACATAAACGCATAAGAACTTTACAATTGCCAATAATTTCAATTCAGCATCTGTTGCGATAAGTGTAAAAAATGAAAAACAAAACAGAAAAGTACTTTAACTACAAGTACTTGAAAAAGATAACAGAAACATACTTCTACAATATCAGTAGCAATAAATATGTGTGTACATTAGGGTATTTGATGTTCAATGAAAAATTAAATTTTTGAAAGAACCTTTTTCTCGAAATCGGAGGCCGAATTACCCCATTTTATTACAATTTCGATATCGAAATTATTTTTCGATACGAAAGCTATTTCGATCAAGAATGATGTAATTCGGCATTAGCTTAAATTTCAACGAATAATCCTAGTTCGATGGGTTTTTTATCTTTTTAAATCCGCTCTAGTTCGAATTTTAATAACATTTGTTATTAGTGGAAAATTTGCATTCGTTTCAATTTATTATACCCATCACCATTTTTTACATTTTTCATTTGCGACCTCACAGAGTATATACATTCTGGATCGTTATAGATAACGGAGTCGAAATAGCCAAGTCCGTCTGTCCGTCTGTATGTTGATATCAGGTTTCCGTAGCCACCAAATAACTTACATAAATGATTGATACATCGATATATCCTCTATAGCGCCGGTTCAGTTGCTATTTAAAATCAAGAAAATCGGTCCAGAAATGTCTGAGATATAATGAAAAAACAGTAGGTTCGATCAAAAGGAAAGTGGTAATAAATCTGTATATAAGTTTTAGCTAGAATAGTGTGTATAAGTTTTTTTTTTAATCAATGGGTAAAAACCTTTTTCATTTAAAATCTATGAAACCGACCTTAATGCACATTAATTCTTCAATGTTTATGATTTTGACTAAATAGCTTATCATTTTGCGTCAATGACCCTATTTTTTTCCACAATGTTTATTAGCACAATAGTCTAATATAGACACAAAACACTTTGGAAGAGTTGTGCTGACTTATTGAAGTGATAGGGTTTAAGAATTATTTCAATAAGTTTTTGTGAGTGGAAAACCAGACACTTTTATCCCAACACATACAAGATTATTCGTGAAAGTTTTCAAAATTTAATGCAATATTAAGCTTATGATAAACTTTATTTGCATATTTAATGGACAAAATTAGAAATCGTTATAAAAGAAGCATCTCTATATAATTTTTTATAAAACTTAAATCGATTCGTGAACCAATACGTTTATTTATCAAGCTAAATGAAAAAAATACTTTTCGTTCATCTCTTCATTAGGTGACATATCTTCTGTATTGCAAGTTAATAACTCTAAACAAAAAAATATATAAAAATCAAAATCATTTTGAGAAATAATAAACTATCAATTGCATGAAACGGGTCACCCTAATGCACATGTGTATGTAGCAGTTGTGAAAGTTGCAGTATTACAAGTGGCAATGGCAACCAGTACAGTAGGAGTAACAGTTACTCTAATACATACAAACAACCTCTGAAACAGACACAAACGACCAAATTCTAACAACTTTATGCAGCTGGAAAGTTTTGTCAACCATATCGAGAGGAGTTTCTGTTGCAAATTTAAAATAAAAAGAAAACGTAGCAGCACTTTTGTAAACTTAACTTTCATTTTCGGAATATAAAATAAAAACTATAAAAACAACAAATAAAATGAAGAAATACTTAAAACAGGCATTCCAGATTATAAGCCGTTCGTGCTGAACCCAGAAACAGCATGACATTCGGCTTTTCTTCCTTGAGTTGTTTAGTTGAATACATTTGTGCAATTTGGTCTTCTCCTTCTCCATCCTCTGTCTCTTCTTATTTTCTTTCATTGTATTTGCAAAATGTACACAGAAAAATTAAACATATAACGAAATGTAAATCAGCTTTACTCAGATATCGTCAAAGTTTTACCCCCAATAAATATGATTTACAAAGGTAGCACACAAACTTTCCTAAATTACTAAACAAAATTAGTATTGAAAACAAAGGAAGTTTTAATAATTATAATTTTAATCATATGTAGCATTTACAACTGTGTCTAAGATTAACGGCAAGGGCCTAAACCGCACGGTGGTTTTAACACCGGGTAGAATCAATGCGTCTATCACCGCCATTGTGTGACATGCATTAGCATTACCAAGATGTACAGTAAGTAATTGCTCGATTTATGATTTACGTTGTGATTGGTTCCGGTAAAAGACGACGTAAATCGAAATACAAACAAATGCTAAAAGTAGGTTACATACAACACAGAATACAATTTCTTAATATTAATCCAATTATTCAAGATATTGCTTTTCATAAAATTTGGTTTTTCCCTTTTTTGAGTGTATTTAATAGAAATACTTAAAACTTCTTTTATAGTTTGTTTTATTTATTAGTTTTTTTTTTTTTTATTCTGGCCATTTGGGAAAATTTACAAAGAATTATATATCACATCGCAGAAGTTGTTGTCGTTTTAAATTTTCCTTTTTATTACTTTTAAACAAGTTTCCGCTTTGTCCAAAGTTGCATTTTATCATTTCGAATGGAAATTTTTTTCAATGTCACTTTCCTTTAAGTTGCTCGATGCAAAGACTGTTGTTCTCATATTGACAGTTGCATTAACATTTTTATACTTTTATTGTTTAGAATTGTAAACTTTTGTTGAATCTGTCGGAATTTATATTGAAATAAAGTTAAATACATATGTACTTAATAAATTGTTTAAAGTTCGGTCTAAAGCGTTGTGGTAATTAAGTATGTATTGAAATACGTTCAAATTATTTGTGTACAAAAAGTGCTTATTGTATAAACAAAAACAGAAATAGAAATTAAAAACAGAAGAGAGAAACAACGTATGGTGTCATTTTGACACCATTGATTTTTGAATTTCACGGTCTTGTAAGTGTGGCAACACTAAATGTTTAAGATGCTAACGTTAACATCGAAAGCTCCAGAATTCGAACATACGAGTTTTGACCGTTAAGAACAATCTCGGCTACTCGGATGAAGATGACAGTGGTATAAATAGTAACTGCGGTTGCAGTAGTTAGTGAGTTTATCATAGGCGCTGTTAGAAATAACATCAACTGTCTTGTACCTTTAAGTTTGTACATTATAAAGTGTGTGTGTGCATTTCTGCGAATTGATAAACGTGTATAAAGACACTGAGTGACTATTTGAACTGTGTTGTTGTACATTTTAAATAAATAAAGAGTTGTTACAATTTTAAACTACTAAAACTGCCTTTATTTGAAATCAAAAGTATTCGGTTTATTTAAAGGAAATAAACCAACGTTCTCAAAAGGTGAAAACGTAATAATACGTTGTCACTTTTTTTTCGACACCGTACGTTTACAATTTGTAAACAAACGGGTATGAATCGACAACACAATGTTGTCAAATTTTACGACGTCTCATCTCACCGTAAATAACAAGTCAGTTGTTTTAGCCAGTTGGGTTAGCCGAGCGTTACATTTCCTGAATGCAACAAACAAGTTGGATATAGTTATGGTTAGGCAGCAAGGTTGGATACCGTTTACGTAAAGCCACTCTAAAATGCGCATTCAGCACTACTACCGTTTACTCTACACTACTAGTTATTACCGAAATAACTCCAATTACCACTTATACTTATAAAATACTGCATGGAAAATTATATTAAAAATGAGAAAATGAGTTCCTAGCATTTGACAGTTGCAATGAGGCGTATCTCAATTTGATTCTATTATCTAACAATAACTAAATTGTCAAAGAATCCGTGGACATCCATAATATTTGACGTTATAAAAAATACAACTAGAAAAATATGGAATTAATTTTACATTTTGCTACACTGACAATTCTAGAGAAGTTTGTACTTCCTAGGAAAAATAAGTGGATGATTGAATGGAAAATAGTGTGAGCATTACATTTGTCCTGGAGTAATGTTCTTGTTGTCAGTATCAATGCTGCTGTTGAGAAAACATAATTATAATCATCAGTGCTACAGTTCTTTCGCCAAAGTCGTTGTAGAGTAATGAGCTGCAAAATACCAGAATCAATTTTTTGTTATTTTTTTATTAATTCTGGCAAAGCAAATAAAAAACTTACTTTCGTGCAGTTGCTCGTAAATCACGTACAATCAAGCATACATCGTGTTTGCAACGCCTGCACGCACAAACACTAATATACACGCACTCACGTAGTAACAGGAGTGTCAGATACTTTTCAGCACTGTCCCCAACCACAAATAAAAATATACCCAAAAATCACCAAATATTTATTTTCTTAAAAATGTTTTCCAGAAAAGTAAACTACAGATAGAGTTTATTTATTAAAAACCGACTTTACCAATTTGTCGTTTAACTTAAAATTGGCAGTTTTAAAAACTTTTAATACAGCTAAAAAATACACAAAATCAATATATTTATTACCGATAAAATTATGTACATTAGAATTAACATTAAGATTCCTTAAAGCCAAAATTCTTGAAAATTAATCCTAGTTTCTTTTCGGAAATAGTAATTTCAATTGGTTGAACCAATTTCCACTGCATCTCGTAACACGTCGTTTCAAATCTTATATTAAATTAGTAGTAGTGGTATATTTTTAGCATAGCAGCAGATCTGAGAAAATACAATTCGAAATAAATCATACTCAAAGTCTTGGAAATACAGAAATATAGTACATTCAAAAGCATTAAACATCTCTATTTTCTATCCAAAGAACATGAAACAATAAAATCCGCAAGATATTTTCAAATATCCCCAGTCCCCAAACCAAATTTTCTGTCCCCAAGAGTCTTTTAAAATCCCAATGTTTGTAGACAAATCCCTAAGACAGAATATTCTGAAAGGAAAAGTGTACAAGACATGTATCGCGAATATTGTATTCAACCATTTGATTATGTTTTGCCATGGGTTTGTCTTAAGGTGTTAATATTTTTTATGTTGTCGCAAGATGTACGTTTTGCAATTTACGAGTAAATAACCCGAAGATTGTACGACAATAATGCCGAGTTTGGAATTTCTTTTAATATTATGATTAAAGTATCCAAAACCGAAACCGGTCAACAGGTTTTTTTAAAGTTGAAAACCCAGATTTTTTAAGACGGTTAACCGATTTTAATGAAATATATTTTCTAAAGCTTATTGGAACATATTTTTGAAAAACTTGGCACATTTTAACGTATTTTGTAGAAAATTTTATCATTTGACAAAATATCGAAAATAATATGATAGAATTGATAGAGTTAGATTCGTTATGCCCTTGCAAATGTCCCCACTGTTTGAGGAGTCATAAATATGTTGATTATGCGGAAAATCCTGATAAAATTTTGTAGAAATTCATTTTAAGTACATACTCTGAAATTATACTGTAAATCGGGCAACATTTGCCCCATTCAAGGTTCACCTCAGAATATGACTTGAACATTCATAATTGTTTTATAATAATATATTTGTGCTGGAATTGGAAATAAACTAGTTTTATATAAACCCAACCAACCCCTTATATAATCCCTATATCAGAAAAATATGTTATTGTCACATATTGATGGTGACAATAAAATATTTTTATTATTATACAAGATGCGGCACACAATATTTTTCCACATAAACGAAAAACATTTAAATTTAAAAAATCAAAATTTAAAAAAAAAAACAAGTATGCTATATTCGGCTGTGCCGAATCTTATATACCCTTCACCAAATTATACTTCAAAATAATATTTTTTTCCAATTTTTAAAAAAAAAAAAAATTAACTTATTAGTGAAAAAAAATCATGACAAAAGAATGTTTTCTGTAAAAAAAAAATTCGGGTTAAAAAATATTTTTCCCGATTTTGACCCATTGTAGGTCCAACATTGTATAGCCTTATATACATCGTTGCAATGGACTTTGAAATATCTATCATTAAACATCCATATTGTCTGTATTTATGACTTAGCAATCGAGATATAGATAAAAAATATACCAAAAATAGAGGTTGTCTCCGATGTTTGCTCATATCTCTGTTATTTATGGACGGATTTACCTGATTTTAAATAGGAAACTTGACAGACAGCCAGCCAGCCAGCCAGACAGACAGACAGACAGACAGAAAATTATATTGTGGAAATTACAAACGGAATGACAAATTTATACCCTTCTCACGAAGGTGAAGTGTATAAAAACAATAACAAATCGAAAACTCTAAAATTTTCGATGAAATGCTACGTAAAATATACTATGAGGTATTTAAAGTAAATCACAAGCGAGAAGGTTATACATTTTCGGAAAAAATTTTGAACAATCTATTACGTTATCCCAAAAAACTGATATTTTATTAACTTCAATTTTTTTTTTGTAAAAATTAAAAAAAAAAATGGGTTTCCTCATCAATAAATCTATTTACATTTAAATATGACAAAAAGTCAATTTTTCATAAATATCGAAAAATCTACTATGCAAAAATTTATAAAAGTAGAAAATTCATAAAGTTAAATTTATATAATTTGAAAGTAAATTTTTAATTAGGCTTAAGTTCATTTATTATAATTAATCTGTAATAATTCAAAGAATATCACTAAATACTACAATATTTAGACAATTGGCAAATTGGAATGCATTTTCTACCCTGCCAAAATTAAAATAAAAAGTTAAATTTAAAAAAGTAGAAAATCAACTTTTTGTTTCAACTGTAGAACCCTACCTAAGACCACATTTATATACAGGTGGTCAACATTGTTTGCAAAGGTTTCTGAAACATCCTCAATCAATTTCCAATATTATGCCATGTTGAAAGAAATAGTAAATTAAAAAATTATGATTTTTAATAATTTTCTTTCTTAGCAAAAAATACATATCGGAGGCAGTCCAATAAACGATAGCTTGTAAACAAATCTTTCTTCGACAACTCTCCCATGGATTGATTCTGGCGGATAAAAAACCCACTACTTTCTAAAGTGCAGTACAAAATAAAGGTTTAAAGTGACTTCACTATAGAGACACTTAAGTGACTATTGACTTTATGCTATGTTACATGGGATATCAGTATACTTAAGCAAAAAACACAATTTGTATAAAACCAGTTTGAACGAATTACTCACAAAACGTTTAAAGTGACTACACTTCAGATTATTTAGAGACACTTAAATGACAATTGTCTTCACGCTAGATTACATGGGATGTATAAACTAGCCAATTGTCTTCTCTCTGCACTACAAAGAGCACATACGTGTCAAATGACCAAAATATATAAATTGTTGTCAGCCAAGTGATAAGAAATTTGTGACGATTACTGTCTATAAGGGATACTGCTTAACTTAAATTACACAGATTTAAATGAATATGCTAAAGAGGTTTTGTTGATTTTATCCCAGCAAACACTTAAATTTTAATAAAAAAATTCACAATCACTTTAAATCAAAATCTTTCACAAATGTCTAACATTTAATCTTTTCACTAAAAGGTTTTTAAATCCATTTTGCTTATTTTAGTCTATGGAAAACAAAAAATTTCCTATAGACCATAGAGAAATATACATAGAGCGGAAACTCTCCTGTCAACGACCTAACTTTGTTGTCAAAAACCTAAGTGCTGAGAATGTATTAGTAAATAAAACTATGTGAAAACAAAAACACTACTCGAATGTGTGATTATTTTGAGTAGAATTTTGGTTTGAGTTTTTTTCTAGTTTCCGCTCTATGTTGTTTCTCTATGCTATAGACTCTGATTTAAAATAATTTATAAGCTTCATATTTTAATACACTAGAAACAAATAATTTAAAATTAGTTTATGTTGTGTAAAATTTTGTATTAAATAAATACTAAAAAAAATAGAATAATATTTCAGAATTATATCTGATATCAGTATTAAACCCTTGTTTAGATTTAACAAAACTTTAACTAAGTATTAGGTTTGATATCAAACGAGAAACCATAATTGTTGATACAATTGATACACAAATTATGTGCGTTGGTTGCATTTAGTATCTTGGCAGTATCTGTCTCTCTATTTATCTATCTAGTCATCTGTGCATCTATCAGCATGTACGAGTATGAGCTGATGTGTATTTTAATGGTGACAATGGAATACATATATACATATGTTCATATCTATATAAATACGAGTTCACGCTGAAAAGTATTTATAAAATCTAATAATTTTGAAATCATAATTTGTGATGTTAGACATTTCAAAATAACTCTCTGAGTAAAATTTGGATCCAGGATCAAATGACTAATTGACCTAAAATACTGCTGTGAAAAGACACTTTTCAGTTTACCTTAGTGCAACAATTTCTTTTAAAAACACTGCATAAACAACATTTTTAACACATATTTTTTTTTTAAATGGGAAACTTTTGTAAACTCGAAATGAAAATATGCGATTAAAATTTGTTTAATTTATTTGCAACAACTGGTTGTTATAGTCGAATCACGACAGCATGTGCAACAACGGCGAGGATGTGGATGCCACTGCTGGTCGATGATGTGTATAAATACCTCGTATTTCACTCACTTACTTTGTGCATGAGGTGTGAGAAATGTACCAAGAATAGCAGCAACACCAAAGAGAATCATGATCATTTGTCGAAATATTTCTTGGTAGGCTTGTGTGAATGCCATGGGCCAACACACACAGCTTACAAACTACAACAGCCGCTGCACAAACTGTTGAAAGGCAATAAATTTCGCAAAGGATATAAACTTAAATGAAAGATATATGAGGTATGTTAACACAACAAAAACACCAACAGCATCACCAACAACAACAACAACAATAACAAAACAAAACAAAAGCAAAACTTTACGTGGTATTAATATTCAGTTTGTTGTAATATTATTTGAACTCTCTCATAAATTTATCAAGTGTAAGCGAAGGCAACAACAGCAGTCAGAGTTGTAGTAGCATCATGTGTATCTTGCAGAAATAGAATTTTCTTATCGCCGAAAAACATAAAGACTGAAATTTTACAAAAAAAAAAAAAAACTCACTTCAAAAGCTGCAAAAACAATAAGTAACCAACCGTATCATAAACGAAATTAAGCACACAACCCAACAAGCACAAAGTCAAATGTTTAAAAATCAAACGTTATCATCAATAAAACGATGTTTTCGATTTAGAAAATGCTTTTTACAACTTTATAAAATATTTTATTCTAAGTTCTGACTTAAGAAACTTTAGTTTTATACAAAATTCAAAAAAATAAAAACGATATTTTAAATATACATACATGTGAATAAGATTTGATAAAAAATAAAAAATATTATTTTATTTTATTTTTCATTTTATTCATTGTAATATATAAAGCCATTTAGGCCAATTTAAATATACATATATTACAAAGCTGTATTCCTGAATTAATAATACATTATAATACATTATAGATATACTATACAATAATATAATAAAATCCATACTAAATTTATCAACATACTTTCTATATTATCAAATCGATGGTTCCCAAACCAAAAAATATATACAAAAATAGAAAACATTGAAATTGATTCGATGCCAGCAGTTATATACAAATTTGTATATGTTTCATTTAAATACAAAACAAATACAAAATAAATATATGTCTAGGAAAACAAACTTAAGTATAGAGTTATTCATAGGAAAATAAAACTATTCACCAAGGGCATTGATCAGTGGTCCAACTATTTATTAAATCATTCTCAAACGTTTGACTTTTAGAAAGAATTTTATTTCAACTCATTTTTAATTATATGTTAAACCTGAATGTTTGCTGGATATTATAAGTATTTTAAAAGGGTGCGCCAAATGCTGGTTTGCGACATACTATATATGTATGTATATACGTCAAAACTTAGACAATAATAGTATTTGCAAAAACTGAGATGCTTTTTGACAGCTTCCTGCTTGCTACACTTCATGATCGAAACACACACAGATTAAAATTGATCAATTATTGAGTACTTGAGTATGCAGCAATAAATATTTTATACAATACGATTTTTGTAAAACGCCCTAGTATCTAAGATATACACGCAGAAAAGAATATAGTTGTGCATGTTTACTGTAACCATTTCAACATTTTTAACAATATTATAGTAACAGTAACTGTTTATATAATTGTGGCATAATATGGTTAATTTATGATTCACAGTAAACATATATTTGTTTGTGACAACCATTTATATGATGAAGGACTTACCATATTATGTTGCTCTCGGCTTATGGATATCATAATCTGAGAACAACATATTATGATAAAATAATTCATCATATAAATGGTTGTCACAAACATATACATGTTTACTGCCACCATATATATGGTTGATAGAATCATGTGAATCGTAAATTAACCATATTATTGTTACCACAATCATATAAATAGTTACTGTGACTATAATATTGTTAAAAAATTGTAAATGGTTACAGTAAACATGCACAACTATATTTTTTTTCTGCGTGTAGAACAGTAATCTTCAAAAAAAAAACTTTAAACATTATTTAGTTGAAACTAACTGATCAGTATTATTTTAAAACAACACTGGGTAAATGAGAAAAAACCTTTATCTCGTAAAATTTCAATAGTTAATAGAGCGATTTTCGGAATTGTGCCTTATATAGGAGCTATGACCAATTTTGTACCGATAGTCGTCAAATTAGGTCGTGTAATTTATTTCTATATGAAAGCCCTTTTTGTGAGTGAATTTTATTTAGATACTAACATCATTAAGAGATGTGTGCTCGTTAAAGTTATTTTTCGGAAGTGGGCCTTGCATGGGAGCAAAGACTAATTATCGACCGATCGTCATGAAATAAGGTCTCGTGATTTATTTCTATATTAAACTTATTTGTGCTTAATTGATTTTAAATAGTTGTATGCTCAATAAAATAATTTTTGGAACTGGAACTTACATGGAGCTATAATTAATCATGAATCGATAAAATCAACAGTTTTAGGTGAGCTGCTTTATTTGTATATCAAATTTATTTGTGGAACAAGTAAGATTTTTTAAAAATTTTATTTTTAAATTTATTAATTTTTTTTTAATATTTAGCGAAAAAACTTTTGGTGAAAAAAAAAAAATCTGGTTAAATTTTTTTTTTTTTTTTTTTTTTTTTGACAAAATTTATTTTTTTTTTTTTCATTTTTTGGAAGAAATTTTTTTTCGAATATTTTTTTTAATTTTTTTATGTAAAATTTTTTTTTTTTAAATTTAAAATTTTTTTTTAATATTTAGCGAAAAAAAAATCTGGTTAAAATTTTTTCCCGATTTTGACCCATTGTAGGTCAAACTTACTATGGTCTTATATACGTCGTTGCAAAGGTCTTTGAAATATCTATCATTAGATATCCATATTAATGACTTAGTAATCCAGATATAGGTAAAAAAAATAGGTAAAAAATCGAGGTTGTTCTGCTTTTCTCCTTATATCTGAGCCATTTGTGGACCGATTTTGCTGATTTTAAATAGCGAACTTCTCGAAAGCATGTCTGACAGAATCATTGAAGATTTGGATCCCGAAGATATCTCGGGTCTTCAGAAAATTGATTTCAACAGACAGACAGACGGAGGGACAGGCGGACAGACGGACAGACAGACCGACAGACGAACATGGCTTAATCGACTCCGCTATCTATAAGGTCCATGTATGTAATAGCATCACGTGGAGCGGTTTGGCTGATTTTTTTTTTATTCGATTCGAAATTTTCGGGAGATGGTTTGTAAAGTTTAAAAAAAAATAATTCGGAAATGTAATTATATTGCCTACTTTTCACTTGAAACTTGAAGACTAACATTAGTAAATAGCGACCCAACAAAGCCGGGCGGTCAACTACTTTTTTATAAAATTAATTGTACCATTTCACATTATATTCTTTCACCCATATTTATCGATATTTTTTTTTTAATTTTCGTACATACATAGCCCTTTATTTAACCCGATTAAAAAAAATAAAATAGAAATTATTTGTATTCTCCCAACCACTTTGAATATAAGTGCAACTAAAACAAAAATACCCATAGCATAAGTTTCACACAAACTTTTATTTAAACAAATAAAGTTTTGCGCCTTTATGACGACTTCAATTTTAATGATTTCGTTTTCTGTCTTCATCCCCTACTTATCACTAATACATACGCAAATTAAATAATTTTTTATTGTTTTTTATTTTTTTTTATTTTTTGCACCAACAATTTGATGCATTTCATTCATTCGTTTGTTTGTTTTCTACATTTATTTGGCGTTGAGATGAAACGGATAGTGAAAAGGGGAAAGGAGAGGAAGTGCGTGATGATGCACTTTTTAAAAAATAATCACATTTGCTTGTACTCGCACTCTTGTATATTCATTAGGGTTGGCCGATTTGTAAGGAAAAACATTTGTCAATATTGTGCCATAGATTTTTCGATAGATTTTTCCATCTGAGCCAAATAAATTAAATTTGCTTTCTTCGCTACATAACACTGCACTTTCGATCAATCAATATATCGTTTCGCAATGTCTATGCGTTTCTTTTTATTGAATTTACTTATGGGTGGTTTCTAGGCGGGCGACTGGCGAATAAATTTATTTCAGTTAATCGACGTCTAGCAATGTGAACGCCAATAGAGACTCCTAGGTATTCATTTGCATAACTGGCAACATCTATTGCCGCCTTTCGTGGATAAATGTTTACCACTTTTGTCATCTGATAGTTTTGCCGAGCGGTAGTTTTCCGTGGACGACCACTTCCTGACTTTTTGCCACGTTGTTTCTCAGACGAAATTGCAATGCAATTCGAAACACCATGAATTTGTTTATATAGAATTAGAACCCAAATTTACCCATGTATTTACCATCTTCTAGAGCTTTTATAATAACTTATCTACTATCAGCTGATAGCTGCTTCTATTATTTAATCCATAATTTCGAAACTTACTTACATTTTTTATAGATTCATTGCGTTTCCCGAAAGAAAATTAAACGCAATGATGCTAATAAGTAAATTCAGATTACAAAGAATAAAAATTCAAAAGAAGAGATAAATTGGATACCGTTATTAGTTTCGTGTCACATTCAAAGGTCATATGGCAAAACATTGCATTTTTTTGACACAACATTGCATTTTATTTACTCGCATGGGAGATAGTGGATACAAAGAATTGAATGGAGTCCACAATATAAAATGAGCTTAAAGTTTCGGATTATTTCGAATAATGTTAGTTTCGGTTCAGTTTTGGCCTGAACAAAATTGTTTTGGGCGGACCCTAAGAAATTGTAAAAATTATTTATATTCTACTATCCAAGATTTTACTAATTTGAAGTCGTAATATTTTTTTCTCTGATTTCGCAATAACCGGCAACACTGATCGGTAATTTGTACTTGAGAACCAAAAGTATGTTTGCAGTTATTTGCGTGAAATAACCAAGTTAATAGCATTTTTAATTTTTTTGCATAGTTTACTATTTTCTACACAGAAATGCGGATACAATGTGCATAAATTAGTAGGGTTTTGCATAATGTGTATGTATATGCTAATATAAATCGCGTATACCTATGATTTATTTTAAACTTTAAATATTTTTGAAGAAATCGGGAAAAAGTACCATTGTGTCACAACTTCCAATCGATTGGGAAATCGACGGGTTGTCATTATCCGATTGTCTTTAAATTTAGTATCATCCAAAGCACATTTATTTTGTAAGGGCAGGTCTAATGCACATATATATGGATATATGCATGTGTGTATTTGTATATGCGAATGAGTATCATTGTATGTATTTGTAATGGAGTACAGTAGTAAAGTGAGTGATAGTGATATACCAGAATATAGCAGGGTAGGTAAAATTTATTACTCGCGAATACTATTTTTATTTTTTCTTTCTAAAAATAGAATTTTATGAAATTCTTCGTCGGTTTTCTTTAACGCCTTATTTACTTACACTTGAACATGTGCGGCAAACAATTTTTTTTTTTTTTTTAAATTTTAGTGTGCGACTGGAAAAATTATGTAATTTATTGGCATTCTAAAAACCAAATTTAGCAAGCGTGGAAAAAGAATTAAAAAACTAAATTCTGTACATTCTGTTCATTAGACATGGTCTTAAAAATATATTTCATATTATATTACATAGATGGGTATTACTTTGTTTTGTACACAATTAGTTTTTTCCTAAATGTAGAAAAAAAGAATTTGCGAAAAATTCTTTTAAATTCAATTTGTAAACGAATTAAATTTTGCATTATTTATATTTATATTTCTTTCGCGAATTTTATGTCGAAAAGAAAAATTTAAATTAAATTCTCTCCCGAAAGAAATCACTTCTAGAATTCGTGGTACTCTGGAATGTAGTGATAATCGTAGTTGTTGTTCATGCAGTAGCAATGAGTATTCTTGAATATAAACTACTGTTCTTTTGTAGTTTTGTACGCTTTCGTTACTATTATGACAGCTGTTTTTACTTCTTGAAAACTACTTTTCTTCTTCGTTAGTTTTCACTCTGCTACAGCTTCTTCTTTTTCTGCTCTTGTGTTTGTTCTTTCAATGTACTAGTAATTTTGCGAGAGTATTTTTTATTTTATTTTCTATAGCACTCAATTGAAGAGGTTATTTCGTTTCGTTCATCGGCCTTATTTATGAAAAAAAGATTATTTCGGTAACGGTAATTCAGCCGAAAGGGTATTTTTTTGAGGTAACGGTAACTTAGCGGTAACGGAAGACAAACTTTATATTTTGCAAACAAAAAGTTAAATGTCACCAACATGTTATACTTATGATCTTCTCAAAAATAAATATCCATGTGTACCCCAGTTTTATGGAATGGGGCTGAATAATGCTTTTAGCTTAGTGATTTTTTTGTTTGTTTTTCTAACATTATTAACATGATTATTATTATTATTATTATTATTACAAAATTAAAAGTTCTATCATTATTATCAAAGAATATTTCTTTTTAGAATATAATTTTAACACTTCATAACTTTTTATTTGCAATTTAATAAAACCAGCACTAGGCAACATTTTAATTAAAAAATTTTGCAAAACAAAAGAAATGTCAAATTTTACACCAATGGCAAATTCGAAATCAAATAATTCTACATACATTAGTGATATACTTATGTACATCACAGCAGTTTTAGGAGACTGTCCCGAACTAGTGATTGTACGTATCATTTGGGGTGGCAACTAGTCTCATAAATATAGCTGGTACAAAGTGCTCAACGCATTGGATTCACATACCGCTTACATAGAGTCAGTTAGCTTACTAGTTACCTTACTGGTTACTTTATCAGCTATATAACTATAAATAGTCAGTTAAAAAGTCATCTCATTAATAGTCCAATAACCGATTGCTTATAAACAAAGCTTCCTCCGAAAACTCTCCAATAGATCACTTCTGATGGGTATAATAACTACTTTCTAAAGTGCAAAAAAGTACAAAAAAGAACGTTTAAAGCGATTACACTCTAAATTACTTAGAGGCACTTAAGTGAAAATTTTCTTCTCACTAGATTAAAAGGGATATATAAAGTAACCAACCAGACAGAGATATATGTTGACTACTTGCACCATGGTTAGTCTTATCGGATAGTAATTTGGAAACAAATGCCTACAAGATCGATCTAGAACTCTCTAAGTTAGAGGGGGTAAAACAATGACATTTTGGTCAAATAGGTGTTTTTTTTTCATCCATGTAACTCATAACCTAGTGTACAAAGAAAAATCCCGATAGGAAGACATGGGTTTCTAAACTTGTGTCACTTGAGATAAAAACCTTCATACATATAATGTATAATAGCTGATAATCGATTGAATTTTCCTGATAATATTTGTAATTATTATTTAATAATGATGATAATATAATATTTATTTAAGTTTTTCAAATTTCCACAATATTCGTCAGTGACCTTAAAATTTCAGAAAAATAATTTTTTTTTTTTCAAAATATTTGTAATGTTACCCAGTTTTTCATTAGCATGCAAAAGTAAATACGTGAGCACATGAGTTTGAATGTGAATATGAATGTGTATTTTTGCATTCCTTAAAAATGTTCAAGTACCTTGAATGAATGGGTTAACATTCAGACCACACAAAACGAACCCATATGTAAACGGTTTTTTCCATTCTACACTTTTCTCATACAGACTACAACTTATAAATAAGGAATGCAACCAAAAAAATACAACACGAAGAGAAAAAAACAGCAGATTCATAACACTAACGTAAACGGTATGGCTCATTTTCTTAATACCGCTGTAATGCCAGCAGAATAAGAAAAAAGGAGAAAAAAGTAGGATAAAAAGAAACACGAAACAAAAATATGTTTAGCAATATACATCTAACAGGGGTTACAAGCTTAAATGGGCTCCAACATTAGGGTTAAAGTAAATGTTGATAATTGCACGATAAGAATCCCATGCTATAGTAGTGGTCCTATACATTTAAATTTATATTTTATGGCTGATTTTTCTTAGTCTCAATTAAGTTGGCCACACAATGATTGCAAAAATGCACAATTTATAATGCTTTGTAAATTTCAGCATTGCGAAATTATATTCGCTTAAGAAAAAATATTTCATTCGTTTAGTCTTTCTTCTCTTTCTACGTGGGTTTTCCTTCAGCAAAACAGCAGCACTTACGATTTTATAACATTAAGACGAACTCGCGGGTACGGCATAAAAAAACTGTGTACAACGTTTCCTTTTGATATGAGTAGATGATAATGTCAGGCATGGAACTACATAGTGTCCAATGAAAAATATGTTAAATTTTGTCTATAAACAAAACTTTCGTTCTGTTAACGTTGAAATTCTACCGATATGTTGTTTGAAACATTATGTTAAACAGCATAAAATAAGTCTGCTTTTGACGAAATGTAGTGTTATTTTTAACGATAGGTATTTTGTAAGAGTTAGAAAAACAAATCATTTTTTGATATATTTTGTCAAATATTTAAGAAAATTGTAAAAATGATTTTACCACTATTATGGTTAAATACTCTGGTTATCATGAGTCAGTTACATTGCAAGACTTCCTACATGAATAGCTATTTAACAAGTCACTTTAACATCTACATGTCTAGGAGAAAGCCAAAATTGGAACCTAAAAGCCAAACTAGAAGGCGGTTAAATATTGTATTGTTCATTAAAAACTGACTACGCTGTGGATTACAAAGGGACATTAAGTGATAAGATACTCTGGAATAGATTACAGAAATACAAAGTTTACAATTATTGTTTACTATTAAATGAGTAATGCTGGTGTTCCTAAATCATTTAATACTAAACAAAAGCGTTAAATGTGGCAAATGTCTGCAGACTAGATTACCTGGGATGTGTAAAACAACCATTGTAGACAAGTATCCAGAGACAAGTGAAAAACAAATGTACGAAAATGGAACGGATATGGTGGTCACTTACAAAATAAAAGAATACAATTGTAGCAAATTTAGTGTAACACCAAATCGTTTGATATTGCAGGCTTAAACCCTCTAACCTGTAAAACCACCTGAAGGCGGTCTTCGGTTTTTGGGCCCCAGTGCTATATTAAACATTTTTTCGCTTCAAAATAGTGAAAACTGTCTTTAGACAACACTTTTTAACATTTTCTTTATACCTTCCAATATATTTTGACAAGTCGTTTGTCAGCTATGATCAATCAAGTGCAAAAAATCATCAAATTAGCTTCGAAAATTATTTCGCAAATTTAACTATTAAAAACAACATTTAGAATAAACTGATCGACATCAAAATTTTACGGTAAGTAGATAACATTTTATATTTAAGTTTTAAAACGTATATGAAGTTAAAAAAAATAAAAAGTTTGATTTAAAAACGAAATAGCGAAGGCCTCCTCAAGGCGGTCTTGCCGGTTTGCGTGTACAAAAATGTCCTCCTCTCTTACATTGTAGTTTTCACCATTTGTTCATAAAACTCTATTAATTATGTTTCCTTTTATTTTATTATTGTGTTAAAGATGGATATTACTAAACGTTCTTATACAAAAATATCAATTTGGAGCAAATGTCTGATGAACAATTTCTCGAGTTCATCGATTCTGTAAAGTTCTGTAGACAGCATATATGAAAGTATTGATAGCGATGACAGTGTTGCTGATTCCACTTATGTTCCAAAGACGAACCACCATTTTCGAAAATACATGCCCAATAAGCCGCATGAAAGAGGGATCAAATTGTTCGTGCTTTGTGATTCAAACGGTTTTGCCTACCGGTTTTAAATCTACAATGTGTCCGAAGATAATATCATTTTACCTGTTATACCGGACATTGAAGCTACCTAAAATGTTTGGAGATTCCTAATTTCATGCATCAAATCCTGTATTTTGATAACTTTTACAAATCGAAGCCGCTATTAGTCTATTTACGAGCCAGAGGAATTTATGGTTTGGGCACAATGAGAGGTACTAATTTTGTTTTGTCATATTTCTTGTAGATCATGATTTGCTTTTGTGTAAACTGTGAAATGAACCAAGAGAAGAGATGATTTTGCGTAGAATACATGACCTCAATACATGTAGTCGATGTGAATACTGTATAATGGAAGGATAACAAATATGTCTTTCCGATTCAGAAGAACCAATCCTGGTGAAGACCAATCAAAGGTTCCTCGGTATGATAGAAAGCAGAAGAAATTCATCGAAATCAACTGCCTTCAAACTATTCGAGAATACTATGATCGCATGGGTGGAGTAGATCTAATGGATGGTCTCCAGGATCGATACCATATTTGAGCTAAGACTCGCAATATAATAATTAGGTTGTTCTACTATTTTGTGGGCATGGTCTTTACAAATGCATTCTTTTAATACAAACGTCTGCAGGCAGATGAGGCCATATAATTTCACTCTGTTAACAGAGTAACGAACAAATTATAGAATAATGGTATCAGTGAATAGTGATAAAAAATTGATTTAATTTACTTTTAATTAGAATAATAAATTCATATGAAATCAAAAAAAATAATCAAATTTCCCTAGTGGCGGTTGCATTAAAAACACTTGATAATTGCAATTTCCTATTCCCACACCTGTACACTATACAGTAGTAAAAAAAATTGTAATGGCAAGAATGTTTATTGTATTACGAGTGTGCTTCTTTCTGTACTTGCTGCATATACAAATGTGGATAAGAATATGTTTTTTTTTTAACAAAAATTTGGTTTATTTTAACGACCAGCTCTTTTTATGTAGTTTCTTCTGTGTTTTACTATTTTTTAATGTCTGCGTCTACGCTACATTAGTGTTATAAAATGAACCAAATGACCAGGAATTGTTAACATGCTCACAGAATCGCATTATTATCCTCTTTTGTTCCTTGGTTTCATAAACGTTGAATGTGTTTAATATATTTATAAAAAAAAAAAATATGGGCGACAAAGAAATTTGTAATCTTCCAAAACGAAATTATTAGCCCCTATTCGTACATTGCACAGTGGGGGAAATGAAAAAAAAAAGTGGAAATTAATCTGTAAATTCTGTAACAGGGAGTAGTATTTTAATAAAATTTCATATGGCTATAGAGGAGATATAGCTGAGGTTAAGTTTTGAGTTTGCACTTTAAACACTAGGGTTAATTACTGCGAGTTATGTATTTTGAAAATATTAATGAGTCTAGAGGAAAATATAAGATATACATGTTATATATCAACGTGTAGGAAATTGTGTCTTCTTTTCAGCAATGTATACAGTTTTTAAGATATAAAAAAACACATTCAATATTCTTTAAAAAATAAAGGAACCAAATTTCCTTTGCAAAATATTTAAAAACGTATTGGGGCATAAAAAACAGGTTTTAATTTTGTGAAAGCAGCTATGCGATTAGAGAAAATTTGGCACAAAGTTTTTTTAACACTGCCTTTTTCAAAATTAATCATAACAAGTAAGAGTGCTATATTCGGCTATGCCGAATCTTATATACCTTTCACCTTTGTTGTGGATGCATTAATTGCCATCCTAAATATATTAAGAAAACTTTAAAAAATGTTACATTTAACTGCTGACGAACAGATTATATTGTAGAAGTTGCAAAGAAGTGACAGTCTTACATATACCCTTCTCACGAAGGTGAAGGGTATAAAAACAACAACGCCTAACGAAAAAAAAACACAAAAAAAACAAAATACGAAAAGCAATGAAACCAACACATCCAAACGTGCGTTTTGTTGCTTTTTTGTCAAAGCAAGCACGAAGGTGATGGGTATAAAAACAACAACACCAAACGAAACACAAAAAAAAAATACGCAAAGCAATGAAGCCAACACACATCCAAACATATGTATGTACGTTTTGTTACTTTTTTGTCAAAGCATGCAAAAAATTGTCTATTTTTGATGAAATTTTCAGAGGTTGTCTCGGATTTTTGCTCATATCTCCGTTATTTATGGACGTATTTTGCTGATTTTAAATAGGAAACTTCTCGAAAGCATGTCTGAAAGAATTATTGAGGATTTGGATCACGAAGATATCTGGGGTCTTCAGAAAATTGATTTCAACATACAGACAGACGGACATTCCGCTATCTATAAGGATCCAGAATATATATACTTTATAGGGTCGGAAAATTATATTGTGGAAATTACAAACGGAATGACAAACTTATATATACCCATATAATTTAAATTAAAGAGAATACAAGGGAACACTACTCTCTACATTCTTCTGATTCTATATTTTAATTTATTTATTTAAATTATTCGAAAATACATTCTGATTCCGATCTTCATATTGATCGATTTCCTTCAGTATGCTTTAGTAGCATACTGTTACACAATGTTAAAAAATAGTTATGAAACGTTAAAGGAAAAAGAACCAGGTGAAAGTGTTGAAATTATCAAGTTAAATAAACATTAACAAATAAACAGAAAGAATAAAATTTCAACAATGTTGATGACGTTGCTGCTGATTATTATATTCTTGTTGTCATCAAAACGTATGAAACGATAAATAAACAAGACTCTTTCTTTATGGCAACTTTTTCCACGAAACTTTTTTATAGCATATACAATTTGTTAAGAAATATGAAATAAAATGAAGCATACTTTAAGGATATTATCTTTATCTCTTCCCAGTGCATTCATAGGGTTCCTAATCGGAAAAAATTTCCCGAGAATATTTTTGTAGAAATTTTTGGCAATTTCTTTATAATTTTCTTTCTTAAAATTACAGTATTATTTCCGCACATATAAAAAATAAAATACTGGTTGTGATTTGTTGCTAATCCCATAATTCGATTATAATTATAGTTTTTTTTACTAGCAAAAGATAGTCGGTTGTCACCCCAACTAAAATGTACCATAACAGCAAAATTCGGTAATTTAGGCTGAAATATTTGATTAGCTTTAAAACTATAAGTAGATACTACACTAAAACTATTTTCTGTGCATAACAAAACTAGAGAAATGTTTATTTAAAACAGGAAAATTAACATTTCTAAAAAGTTGAGAATTATTGAGGTGCTTTATATTAAAACTTCTAAGGATACTCAAAATAGAGTCAATAATGATTTAAATTTGTTTGTATACATTCTGATTTGAAAAAGTTATCTTTCGATACGAATTGCGCATATGTAATTTATAATGTATAAACATTACTGAATGTTTACTTACAATTTGAGAAATTTTACTTGGATTGAACAGATTTGTTTAGTATTTCTCGGGAAATTAGGAACCCTAATTTATAAATATAACAAGATAAATGCCGAATAAAACCATTTATAAAAGATTTTCATCCCTTTGCAATAATCCCAATTTTAATACCACCGCATTTAAATACAGTCCATTAAACTGTAGTTTTCAAACAAAATGTGTAATACTTATGTATGTATGTATAATGATTGTATTCAATTATTAGTATTATGTATGAATATACATATGTATGTATGCTTACAAGAGTGTATGAAAAAAAAAGTATCGTGTAATTAATTATATTAGATAATATTTAATGTAATTGCTCACTTACGGCATGCCTACAAAATGAACATAAAAATGGGTATAAAAATAAAATACCAAAAAACATATTTGAGAAAATGTATTAGAACATGTTAAATGCCAGAAATATTTACTAGAAAGAAAGGGCAACAAACAAAAAATGAACTGTCTAATTTTAGGCTTAACAAACTCATTCATTTTTAAGACTTGTTTTCATTTTATGAAAAACATTTTAACATCTCACAACACAACACAAAACCCCACACAAATCCCCTCCATTCAGTTTAGTGCGAAAAAGAGTTCATACAAAAGTAGATTATTTAAATTTTGTTCATGTTTATTTATCTCATCAAAAGTAAGTGTGTAAAAACTGAAAGAAAAACAAGAATGAAACAACCCATTATCATCAGATTTAATTGTCTGTGAAACACAGAAAAGAAATAATCGTTTTAGACATTAAAATGTTTCGCTTGCATTTATTCGCACTTACGCGAAACCCCAAACTTTAGATTTTAATTTACAATTTGTTTCTAAATATGTTTTATAGAGTGTATTTGTTCAAGTCAGTAGTGATGTGTGAGTTCTTTATTACTCTGAAAAATATCAATCAAATATGTTGAACTTTATAAAGCATAAATATTTTCAGAAGCCTTATTTTCCTTTGTACGTAAGTATGAGTGTGTATGTCTTTTGTTTCGTTCCCAGCTGTTCTGGGTGACTATCCGGAACTAGTGATTTTACTAGTTACATAAATAGCTACATGATTAGTTATTTTAACATGTGCGTACCCCACATGGATTATAAATTGACTGTCTAATGACAATGCATTGGATTCACATACTGGTTGTTATTTTAATATTTCCAGGTGCTAAGCGGAATCTAATTGACCTCTGCCAGATAGCCAATAACCGACTGCTTGTAAACAAACCCTCTCTCGATTAGTCATCATTAGATTACTTTTGGTAAGTAAAATAACTACTTTCTATAGTCCAGTACAAAATAAAAGTTTCAGGTGACTAAATCTAGTTTGCATAAGCTAAAATAAATTCAACTGTATGAGAAGTATATCAACACAATTTGTATAAAAGCAGTTTGTACGTATCATTCATAAAGAGGAGCAGTACAAAATAAACGCTTAAAGTGACTACACTCTAGATTACTTAGAGACTCTTAAGTGGCAAATGACTTGACGCTAAATCTCCAGTACAAACATACACATACTTGTCAAATGACCCAAAATACATAAAGTCAGCTAGTGATTAGACATTAGTTACAATTACTGTCTCTAAGGGATATATTGACTACTTGTAAACTGCAGGGTTGGTTCTCATGAAAGTCTATAAATCTTGTTTTTTTAAGTTTTTTGTTTCTATGCAGCAAACGTGTGAGCGTTTGCTTCATATGTAGTTAAGCCTCCTGCGTATGTGAGAATTATTTATTTTGTGTTGTTGTTGCAGAGCTTTAGTATTTTTTTTTTTTTTTTACTTTCATTATTTTCCCTTTGCTTTCTATTCAAGCTGTGAACCCAATTAGTGTTGATTTATATGTGTCCATAATGTATTGTGTACCTTCTTAGTTTGCTAAAAGTTTTTTGCTATTTTGTGTTCCCTTTTTTTTCATTTACATTATTTGTTCTCAGATACAAGATTTTATTTAAGCTATTTGCCAAAAAAATATATGTATATACAATGCCAACATACACTTAGCAAAATACTACAGGACATCTAATGCATCAAAATAAATCGTAAATCTGTAAGCTACGGTTTGATATATTACCCAAAACTTCTTTTTTAAGACTTAACTGAAAAAAATATATTAAATATATATTTTAGTTAAGTTATTAACAATCTTGGTTCATATATAAATAATAATAAAATCTCAAGTCTTTGAAGTTTTACTGAATGTCTGCAATTAATACGCTGACAAAATGCGGTTTTCGAAATTGGGATTTCGGGATCGGAATTTTGAGTGCAGGCACGAATCCAGCCAAAGAATATGGGAGGGATATTCTTATTTTTTTTAGAAAAAATATTTTATTCTTCAAGATAATTCAAGATAACAATTCATAAGATCAAAATAGAATTTATTGAAATTAAATTTGTATTCGATTTTATTTCATATTTATTAATACATTCATATATTTTATGTTTACATGTATGTATTTCATTCATTCCAAACTATATTATATATTATATTATTATTTTTATATTATTATATTATTTTTTTTTTATTAAATTATTATTTTCCAATGTTAATTTAGGTGATTTAATTATATATGAAGCTATATACATGTCCTTAAAAGCCCTGTTAATGTAAGACTGTCACAAACCATGTACAATCCACATATCCTTTTGAATGTAATTAACGAATTAATTAATAAAAGAGCTTTTGATGACGAGTCTCTGTCATTCCACTCAGTTATTTTTACCACTTCTTCCAAGATTGGTCCTATATTATTATTAATTTTGTTTTATTATTTTAAAAGTTTGTTTTGAAAATTATGTATTTTTCGGTTTTAATTTTTAAAATTTATTATACCCTTCATCTTCGTAAGAAGGGTATATATAAATTTGTTGCTATTTAAAATCGAGAAAATCGGTCCACAAATGGCTGAGATATAAGGAAAAAACCAGGACAACCTCGACTTTTTACCTATTTTTTTTTTTTTTCGGGAAAAAAAATTGTAACCCGATTTTTTTTTCACCAAAAGCTTTTTCGCTAAATTTAAAAAAAAAAAAATTTACATAAAAAATTTAAAAAAAAAAATTCGAAAAAATTTTTTTTCCAAAAAATTAAAAAAACAACCGGGAAAAAAATTAATTTTGTTTACCTAAAAATATTAAAAATTTTTATTTTGAAGTACATATAGCTTGGTGAAGGGTATATTAGATTCGGCCCAGCCGAATATATCTCTCTTACTTGTTTTTATTACTTACTAGCTTGACCCGGTGCGCTTCGCTACCCCTGTCGTAGTCTATGTTGGAAATTTCAATAAAATTTTATTTATAGTTTAAGAACTAAAGGTACCAATTTTCCCCCTGTTTACCCCTTTCTGGTCCAAGTATTAACAAAAGTTATAGCCTATTGACGCTTCCAAGTAAGGATCTATCTACGTTCCAAATTTCAATAAAATCGATTAAGCCGTTTAGGCGTGATGCTCAAACAAACAAACAAATAAACAAACAAACTTACAAAGACATTTATATATTTACTAGCTTGACCCGGTGCGCTTCGCTACCCCTGTCGTAGTCTATGTTGGAAATTTCAATAAAATCGTTTCGGCCGTTTGGTATTTATTGTTTAAGAACTAAAGGTACCAATTTTACCAGTTTTCCCCCTGTTTACCCCTTTCTGGTCCAAGTATTGAAAAAAGTTATAGCTTCCTTACTTGGAAGCGTCAATAGGCTATAACTTTTTTCAATTATATTTATAAAAAAAGCAGGAAATTAAAGCAATTTTTTATTTTTGAGGCTTGTAAATTACAAAACAACAGACCCTTACCTAACAGAAATATTGATAGTTTAAGATCACGCTAATCTACAGAATAAAACTTTAGTTTAAGTATAAACATGTATGTGTTAAATATTAAATTTACGAACATTTGTATAATTTGTTTAATAAGTACGAAAAACTTATGAAAAATATTGTAAAACTTTGAGTTATTTGCCAAATAGTTTAATATATTTTCAGCGAATTTTAAATATTTTTATATAAATTAATTTATTGATATGTTTTTATTGTATATCGTGAAAAAATTGTTAACCTTTTACCACAGGTCAAACTAAAAAAGTTAATTTTCAGCATCCCTGCGATATCTCCAATATATCATGTAATTTAGATCAACAAAGTTGATGTCAAAGAAAAGATAAAATGCTTTTTTTATATTAGTCTCCATTTATGCAATATTTAACCAATAAGAAAAAAAATATACAGAATAACCAAACAAATTAAAACTGCGATATTTTAAAAACAAAAGCTGCCCAAAAAAAAACTAAGAATAGTTTTGACAATGTAATGTGCCATATATTTTAAAAAATAACTTAAAATGCAAATGTGTTTTGTTTATAAACAGCTTGTATTAAGAATTCAAACAAAAAATATCGGAATTTTGGATCCACAATTCGAAGACTAATGGTTTTGGAAATGAGAGATAAACTTATAGTTTTGCATGTAGATGGCACATTTATATACCACACAAATAGTTTAGACACAAACTAATTGAAACAAATTATTTGTTGCGTATAGATATCACCACTGTCACTCAAATGTTACATAAAAAAAATTGGTTTTGCGGGGCGAGATATCCTTTTATACCTCCTTTATGGATCCGCGCCTGCCCTAGTGTCAACTGATTTTCTATTACAAGTATAGAAAAAACCTAAGATTATAATCGAATCATTGATTTTCCGGATTAGCAACATAAATGCTAAATAGAATATATTGAAAATATTTAGTAAGAAATTTCTTTATATGTACGTATCACATTTCTACCACATGAACTAACTTATCACGGGGTAAGAACAACAGGATTAATTCAGTTTATGAATAAAATATGTGGCTTAAAAGGCAAAATATGTTCATAATTTATAAATTATTTCAATAAAATGCAATATAAGAAATATATATTTAAAATGGCATGCTTCTATTAGAATACTTAGTAATTGAATATTTTTGAGTTCCTTTACGATATACAAAAATAAAGTAACAAGATGAGTTTATAAAATAACAATTTTAGTTTAATATTCTACACAACTATCCCTTGAATCTTAGAACTCCTCAAGATATCTCTAATTTCAGACTATCAAAACAATCAAACAACAAATAATAAAAATTTACTATACACCCTGTATGAGGTAACAAAGTTTTGGTTATTTTTCATTTCCTTTTATTGTCGTCCATTTCTTACACTTTCGTTGAAGCAAAACAAATTTAGTTACTTTTTTATTTCTATTTTTGAATTAATCATGATAATCACACTTGAATTTTTCAAATATCTTTTTTTTTTTGTTTCGCTTTGTTTTTCATACAATTAGAACAAGAATAATTCATGCATCATGTAGTTTTTTTATATTCCTAAAATCGATTACTTTGGAAACTGGTGGGTGATATTCTTTCTTCTTCATAAAATTTAGGTCATGTATGAATACTTAAAGTGTCTAGACAATATTCATAAAAAAATCGGACAAAATTCAAATTTCGGAGAAGCTTAAGACTATATTAGTGTAAATTTGCCAAAAAACTCCAATTTAGCAACGGTTTTTTATGTATTTTGTTAAAAGAAATTAAACTACTCGACAATATATATTTTTTGACATAATTTTGGCATGCCGAACACACCTTTTAACAAAGTATTTTAAAAGACCCTTATCTAATTGATATGCTTTGAAAAAATATACAAAAATAACAAAAGCTAATATTACAAAACATCAAACATTCGAAAACACTCTAAGAAAATTTATAAATTAATGAGGAATATAAAAAAAGAGAACTACAGTCAGCAGTGGAACTAAATAATTTAATATTAACTTCTCCATACTGCCACATTAGATTTTTTTCTTTTCGCACTAAAATATAATTTTAGAGAAAATATCTAAAAACAAATGACAAAAGAAAAAAGCATTTACTTTTCAACTCATGTTGACAGCCGAATTCTACATATTACTGAATTAATTATGAGCTCGCAAATCGAAAACAATTTGTGATACTACGAATATTTTCATACCCATATCATGCCAAAGCAAACAAATACAGATACAAATTCTACATTTGGTTATGACGAATCAGATTTACACTTCACCAATTACCGTTCCTTAATATTTTTGACCTGGTGAGCAGGACCAAGGATAAAAATATAATTTTTTAATTTATAGATTTTTTGGTTATTATTTGAACTTTTTATTTTATATAATTTGAAAGTAAATTTTTAATTAGGCTTAAGTTCATTTATTAAGTATAATTACTCTGTAATAATTCAAAGAATATCAGTGAAAATAAATTTTTTGACAATTGGCAAATTGGAATGTATTTTCTACCCTGCCAAGGGCGTCATCAACAATCTTTATTGTCAAGGTCTATTATAAATATCATTCATTAACTTACTGTTATTAGGAATTAGAATATGGAAACCCAAATTCATATATATTTTTTCTTTGTAAGTTAGACGTTACTATTTTAGTTACTACCCAGCAGTTTGAAAAGTGCCAATTAGAAACCTTACACTAGCTATATTACTACTTGCACAAGAAACTAGTTCTCTGTGGCTGTTAAAGTGGTAGTTAAATGGTTATCATTTGCACTACATTTCGCCAGCGTATTCAGTAACATACAATAGTCGGATATTCGCCTTAAGTTTTTGAAAATAAATTCAAGTAAAATAAAATCCTCTAAAATATACCACTTTGATGGCCACATGTAATGCTGAATGTGGCCGTTTGGTATTTTCGTTCTCTCTGATGATGAAAAAAAGCAAAAATTGAGAGTAGACTCACATGTAATTCTTAATAACAAATTGAGAGCAGTACAAATAAGAGCTCTGTGGCTTAGTGATTAGCGCATTTGACTACAAAACCAGAGGTTATGTGTTCAACCCCGCTCTCTGAAAAATTTATTTTTTATTTTTTTTTTTCTCAAATGCTAGAGTATTCGAACTATTGAATTTAATAGTGAAGTGTTATGCAGAGTGTGCCAATCGGCCACCTGCAATGACATCCCCGTGTTAAATTCACCAGTCAATAACGTTGCGAGTGGGTTGAAAATTCACTAGTGGTAGTTCTCAGTGGCTAACTTATTCGACGTCGCGGAACTAGTGCAATGAACTGCAGGGTATTTTTATGATATACATATGTATGTGTGCTTGTTGCTGTAGTCAACTCAGCAGTTCTAGTGATTTTACCCATCATTTACGGTGGAAACTAGTTACTTCAATAGCTATGTGACTAGTTGTTTTAACACCTGCATGTCCTAAGCAGGCGGCCAATTGACCGTTTTTGACTACAATGAAACTGTCTAATAGCTAATCCAAAGTAGTCAACGAACTGGATTCACATACAGGTTAAATAGCGTCAGTTACCGTACTAGCTACCTAACTGGTAACGTGATAAGCTACATAACTAGTTATTTTAACATGTACGGGTGCTAATTGACCTCAAATAGTCAGCTAAAAAGACATATCGAAGGCAGTCCAACAAAAGATAGCTTGTAAACAAACCTTTCTTCGACAACTCTCCAATGGATTGCTTCTGGTAAAATAACTACTTTCTAAATTGTAGTACAAAATAAACGTTTAAAGTGACTTCACTATAGGTTACTAAGAGACACAAAAGTGACTATTGACTTCAAGCTATGTTACATGGGATATCAGTAGACTTAAGCAAAAATAAAAATAAACTGTATAAGAATTATATCAACACAATTTGAATACAACCAGTTTGAATTACTCACAAAACGTTTAAAGTGACTACACTTCAGATTATTTAGAGACACTTAAGTGACAATTGTCTTCACGCTAGATTAACTGGGATGTATAAAGTAACCAATTGTCTAATCTCTGCACCAAAAAGAGCACATACGTGTCAAATGACCAAAATATATAAATTGGAGTCAGACAAGTGATACGAAATTTTTGACGATTACTGCCTAAAACGAATACACTGACTACTTGCTTAACTGCGGGGAACCTTTGGTTGACAATATCACCTAAGGAGTAAGAAATAAAATCATAAAAACATACATATAAATTTGCTACTTTTTGGAAATTCAAACCCTTAAGGGATACAAAATCATTTTTGATACTTTGTGAATTGAAGTTTGGTAGTAAAAATACCAAAATGTGGTAAAAACGATAAAATAAATTTTATTCTAAATTATAAAGCCAATCTTGATAAAATTTTGAATACTGGTCATACTAAAATTAACTAACAGGTTGGTTTATTGGACCAAATCCTGTTTTTTTCTTGAGAAAATTAATACAGACTTAAATCGTTTGAGACATGCTTATATGTATGTGTCACAAACAAAAATCGCCAATATGGAGTAATTTGATATTTCAATGTTTTTTTTTTTATTATTTTAAATTATTTAACATATCGGCATAATAGTTAACTGATATGTTTCTAAGTGAAGCGATAATTAATGATATGGTGATTTCATAAAGAGAGAACAAAGGGTTATTTATCATTTCTCTAATGGTACTTTTTGAATTTACTATAATAATTGACATGGAAACATAAAATTAAGCATATATGGTACTAAGTGAGCTGAAACATATATTCTAAACATTATTGTATTCAGAAGAGAAATTGTTTGATTTTTCCCCAAACTAAAGTTTATTTTATTTAAATAATTGGGAAAAAATTATATAATCTGAGATCGCAATGGCATTATATGTCCTGATTTTTGTATTGGTTAGACAAAGATCAAGCGTATAGAAGAATACGTACCACAGGCGTTATAGAAGACGAAATAACGATCATAGTAATGAAATTAATATTAATAACTTATATATCCACCACCGTTATAATACGGGCACCGATTGCTAAGAATTTTATCTAATTCTCTGATTTTGCTAGTTTTGGTTAAGGTAAATTTAACTTGATGCATTTAAATGTTATCGGGATCAAAATATGTACATTAGTCCGACCACTTACTTAACAGACGGGCAGAATTTGTTTATCGATATTTATATTTATGCGAGTGATATCCCTTATTTTGCTTCAATTTCGTCTCAATAACAATTTTAACATGAGCGTTATGGTTGTTATAGTTATTCTCGGAGGTGGATCTTATGCATGCGCTAGCACATTTCGCTTCGCTATCGATTTTTATAAGACCTTTATGTTGGTTAATGTGGTTTTCGGAAATGGTCCTTATATGACAGCTATCACCAATTATAGGCCGATCTTCAAAACATGTTCAAAATTTAATAGTATTATCTGCAATATAGTTGGAGAAAATTGCATAGCATTTTTTCAAAAATATCATAATTTTTGGAGGTTGCCTCACATTTTGCCCATTTTCCATATCAAACATTTCTGATAAACAAAGAATATTTAGGTAAAATTTCATCCCACTATGACCTTCCCTCAAGGTCATATCATGCCTTCACATACAGACGAACGGACATGGCTTAATCGTTTTAGAATTTTTATAAGAACCCCGAATGTATAAACTTTTTGCTTCTACGACCAATATTTCAATATGTTACAAACGGAATGACAAAATCTATATAACCACCATCTTTTTTTGTTGATGGGTATAAAAATATAGAGTAAGTAGGAAAAAATGTAACAAAAACAAAATAAATGTTTGTTTACAGTGCGGTTTTACTCGTACATAAATAAGCCAATGGAAAGATTGTAATTTTTGTGAGTTGCTCAGTTTTAGCAATGAATTTTCCTATTACTTACATAGAAAGCAAAAAAAAAAATACTAAAAACCAAAATGTGGAAGGTTTTTTGTTGCCCATATTAACATATGTTGACATTTTCTAAATAAACGCTAATTGGAAAAAAGTGTTTTCTATGTCAGCATGCCAACAGAAAGTAAAAAACAAATATAAAACCACATACAAACATTCACAGACACAGAAACACACACAGTCAAAGGTAAAAAAGCAACCTGATTTTAGAAAAATGTTTGTTTTTGCTCTATGAATGTGTGTGAATGTCGCACTTTCTAATACATACACATTAGGGTGGGTCAAAATTTTTGTGACAAAGCCGCATCGCGATTCTTGTTCTATGGGTCATTCCAAAAAATTAGTTTCGTGATTTCGCTTTCGTAATTTTTTATTTTTTCGAATTTTGGGGTAAATTTACGAATATTTGACTTTCTCATAATGAAATCCGGGGGCTCGATATTAATTTTTGAGCTATGGTTTATTCGGCAAAGTTTCTGGGAATGACCCAGAGATCAAGAATCGCGATGCGCCTTTATACATTTTTTGAGCCATCCTAATACACTCGTCTATGCTGCATAATACAGTGACATGTAACATTATAACAGTAGAGGGCCAGTTAAAGATATAAATAGACAGAAAGAGTGTGAAATGTAGCTTGAACTTGTTGGTTTTGAAGTTTGAGGACATTTTCTTGAAATTTGTTTGGCAGTCTAACGTGGGTAAGCACTTGGAATTAGTACCCTCAAATCTTTATATTTAGAACACTGCTATTAAACTGTACATATTTTAGTAAATGTATTTGCTAGGTAATGTTCATGGATAAGTTGTAAATATTCACAGCAGAAACTTCTTACTTACAATTTTAAATGTAACTACATTACTTACTACTACTTTGTTAATGCGTTATTTTGTAAGCTATCATCATGAAGAAAAATATAAAAAGGTAGGAAACGCATCGGACCTTACCCGTTCCAGATTTATTAAAACTTGGTACACAGGTCAAACTGCTGAAAAATCTTAAACTCGCTTTGGTTTGTTTTTTATCGAGGTTCAAAGTCAAAATATTATATAAAATTGTATTAAATCGCTCAATTTCAATTAAGTATATTTAACATTTTACCATTTATCCAACTTTAAGAATATTAGTGTCATAGTAATGCTGGTGTCATAACCTAGTTCCAATATATTTTCCTAAAAAATCGTCCTTGAACAAAGGATAATTCAAAGAAGATATCTCTCATTTTCTCACGGTTTTCCCGAGATGATAGCCAAATCCTATGACATCTTCCGAAAATGTTTGGCAATTCTTTAAAAGTTTTAAAAGAAAGGAGTGTTATCTTAAAATGTTGAATATTTCAAAATCTTTTAAAAGCAGTTGTAAAAATTTGTCAATTGCCAATTAATTTGAGTAATGCGCTCAGACGATCAATTAAAAAATCTGTCAATATTTGAATGTGTTGGATACACAATAAGACAAAATGATAAAAGGCTATTTAGGAGATTACTCATACAAGTGAGTATTTCTTATTTTATTTTGGAGCTGGTAAAATCAAGTGCAGTTCTGTAGAGTAATTCCAAAAGGTCTTATTGTCATTACAATGACATGACAATGTAGTGCACGAACATACACAACATACACAAAAATATATCTAAAGATGCATCCATCCATTTATGCTGAACCTTTATATTGTTGTCACTAATTAACAACTTTTATACTTCAATGGTCTCAAGTGTTATTTTTGTATCCTTTTTCATTTTAGTTAGTTGCTTCTAGACATGTAAGCGTATGTGTATGTATGTGTAATTTACGTAAGTGTGCAGCAACTACTTCCTGTTAATTTTTCCCCAACAAAGATAGAATCGTTTTATTTTGTTGTTCTTCGAACAGCACACAGTGGTTTAGAAACTTTTTATTTTAGAAATAATTCGTTAGCTCGTGATCGATTAGAGATATGTTAATAAAATTTCACTTAGTCAGTGATTTTTCGTGTAGAAAATTTTAAAACTCGAAAGGTTCGATATTTGATATCGTAATAAAACTTGGAACCTTTATACATCGAAACGTCTTTTAATCAAATGATTGATAACATTTTCCATTGTCTGTTTACCGAAAAATATGATCCAAAAATTTAGTTTTTTCATAAAAGATATTATTATATATAGATATGATTTTATATCTTATTAACTTTTAGTGTATTTAAATAATACATAGCGCCTTCGAAAAATAATATTTTTTTATAATAAGGGCTGTGTTTTTAGAAAACTTTATATAAATCTTGAATTTTTCTTCTAAATTTTTCAAAATTTTTTCAAAAAGTTTGTACCTTTTTATGGTGGCCAGATAACTGTATAGAACTTGCTTATATTTTTTCGAAATTTTGTAAAAAGTACAACATAAACTTTTAAAAAATTTTCCGACCCCAGGTAGGTCTGTCACATCAAGGCTCGAGATGAGCAACTTGGGGGTTATCCACTAGTCCCTATTTCAACTACCATGTAAATACGAATATCGGATATTTATATACATTAGGGTTTTTTTTTTTTACTTTTTCAACCGATTATTATTACCTATTAAAAAAAACCCTTCAAAATAAAGGTTGAGAAATAGTCAAAATATTGAAATGGGCGCCTCGAAAATGATTTTTTTATATGTCGTAGCGGAACTTTTTTTCCTGATACCAAAACATATCGAAAAATCGACAAATTTTTAACCTTACAAATCGGTCTACCCTAATACATATGTGCTAATATATATTAAACCCAAACATCCTTTATACACGGATCCAGGTCAACCATTTGGGGAGAAATAAAGTAAAATGTATTTTACATTTTTATTTATTCCCTTTTTTTATATTAAAACTTTTCGGTTTTGAGGGGGGGAAATTCCTTTTTTTCACCTCATGGATCCGCGCCTGCCTTTATAGAAATACGAATCAACTCAGAAATACCTCCACTATTTGAAAGTTTCTTAACTACTGTGCAGCATGTTTTGGAAATGTACGAGTATGAATGAGTATTTTGTGAAAACAAAAGCTTTTCCGAGCTTTATCTGAACTTCATTTATACTGCTCGTACTCGTATTGTGTATTAATGAGAAAAATATCTAAAGAATTTTATTTTATTTGACGATTGTTGTTGTTTTGGTTTTTATTATTTCTCACTAAACACAACACATTACAGTTTTCATTCCCTAATTAGTCTGTAAAATTATTGTACGAGCATTAAATAGAATAGATGGCACATACGAAGCTAATTCTATGGAAAAAATGCCAATAGTTTTAAAAACGTTAGTATAGAGTATTTTTACTAAATATAATTAAATTTCTTTAATTAAAAAAAATCTAAATTGTTTATACATTTCAACTAAATATCAAAGTATTAAACAAACAATCACATTTAAATACCAACTTTTAAATCCAAAAACTAATCAAAAAAGTTACATTTGACTATTTATTGATTATCTAGAATCAAACACACATAACTATTTGTGAATAGATGTAAATATTAATGTTTGTATGTACTTATGTGTAGTTTAGTGTAGTGTATACTTTTTATCCAATTTATTTAAAACAAAAACCATAAAACAATTTATTTAGACTTGAAGCCATAACAGACAGTTAATATTTTATTTTCATATTTATTTTCTCAGTTGTTTTATGATTTTTGTGTCACAGATGTCACAAAATATAAAAAATAAAATCAAATTGCTTTGTTTAAAACCTTTTAAATACACTACAGCAGCATAGGGGAAATGGTATATTGCATTTGTGCTGATGCGTGAACACCCAAAAATGTTAGTCTAACACTCAACGGGGATCTCAGAATCACTTACTAAGATGACGCCCATCTCTTAAAAACTTTAGTATCCAAATAAAATGCAACACAAATAAGTTTCATACATACAGAAATCATTCCATGAGTATTCCAAAATTCACGTTATACATTGTCGATTAAGCCCCGCCTGTCTTTCTATCTGTCTTTTGAAATAAATTTTCTGAAGACCCCCAAAAAACTTACTAACTTGATTCATACATCAATATATAGGGAATTCTTCCAGTTCAGTTGCTATTTAAAATCGGCACACAGATGGGTGAGATATAAGAAAAAAACCGGGCCATCCTCGATTTTAGGACCTACAATGGGTCAAAATCGGGAAAAATATTTTTTAATCCGTTTTTTTTTTTAAACCAAAAAAATTTTTTTGTCATAAATTTTTTTTTTTCACTGGTAAATTAAAAAAAAAATTAAATTTAAAAAAATTAAAAAAAAAACTATTTTAAAAAATAATTATGTATTATTTTTTAAATTTTGAAAAAAAAAAATAATTTTGTTTACCTAAAAATATTAAAAATTTTTATTTTAACGACTCTTAGGCGTTTGGCGCATGTCTCTGCTCGTTTGTTACGAGAACACAATAAACATAGCATACAGAGTAGTATTATTTTAGGAAATTTGTTGCTTTAAAGGCAATAACAACATTTTCAAACCATTGTGAAATATTAGGACATTATAACAATATGACTGATAAGGAGCCTTTGTGAATTGACCAATTGTTAAATACATGAAAATATAACATGCTCTAAAAAATGCCATAAGACATACACGAGTATTTTACATACACAAAGTTTCATATGGATCACACGGTATGTATATGTTTACATGTGGAAAAATGTCCCAATACATGTCACAAAACACAAAACATGATATGTGTGCTCCTTCTAAAATGACTTTATTAATAGGGGGTCACACGACATGTATTGAATGTGTTTTGTGACATGTATTGGGACATTTTTCCACATGTAAACATGTACATACCGTGTGATCCATATGAAACTTTGTGTATGTAAAATACATGTGTATGCCTTATGAAATTTTTTGGCAATTAGAGCATGTTCTATTTTCGTGTGTTTAACATGTGTATTTTGAAATACAACACTGCTTGAGAGCAAAATAAAAAACACAAAACAAAAAAGAGTAAAGAAAAATCATAACAAAATAACTTTCATTCCATTAAATATATTTATTGTGATTTAAAAATGTTTTAAATAGATATATAGTTAAAAACAAAAAACATATAAACTAATAGAGATTATGTCACATGCAATTACATATGTACGTGTGAACGTGGAAATTATGAATCGCATGTATAACGTGAAATTTGACATACACATGGAATTCCATATGTATCGAATACATGTCCCAATACATATGGAATACATGCCGTGTGACCCCCCTTTAAGCAAATATTTGCAGATACATACTACAGCGAATTGCAGTGAATCTTTGTCTCGAAACTTTTGCGATGGATCATTGCAATATTTGGAGCTGTCATAATTATTTAAATCAAACATCCATCATATAAAGTTTAAAAAATAATAAAATATTGCCTTTACAATAATAAAATCAAACCATTGTTTTGCGTATTTTATCTTTATCCCTAAAGTATTGTAATTAAATTAATTGAATACTGTCAGCATTCTGTGATAATTTCTAAGTCAATTCTTAACAGGTCCACCTAAATAACGCATTAACGCTGAAATGTCATACCGAAATAAATATAAGAACTTCAGATTTTTTAAACAATAGAGTACATACATTGCAGTATTGGTGTTTCTGATTTTTGTTTTGTATTTGTAAAGTAAAATTTTATAAAAAAAAAATTATTAAAGTTTAAAAAATGAGTTTCTTGCTTATTTGTTTCTCCTTTTGTATGTTTGTGTTAACATTTTTTGTGTTTTGCAACTAACTTTACTATTAAACGCGCTGTCAAAATCGGATTTTCCAATTCTATGGGCATGAGGATTTTTGACAACTAAAAAACGCTTTCCGCTTTTATTTAGGTATGCTTGTCAAAAATACACGCTACATTTTATCTCACTCCATTCCTTATGTCAAAAATCAATCAGCAGCGGTTTGTCGGCAGTTTATTAAACAAAAATTATCAATTTATTATTAAAATTCCAATTTATTATTTTATTACCTTAAATTTTTCAATCATCAAACCGAATAAGTAAGAAGCGAAATATTAAAACATTAAACATTATACTTAATATGCAAAAATCATTTGCGTCCAGCTTAATTTATGGCTGATAATAAACATAAATATTTTTCGATACAATATTGAATAAATAAAGGCTCTCTTTTGTTTTTGTTTTTCTTACTGTCACCGATGTTATTGTTGTAGTGGCTGTTTTAAATTATATTTTTCAATTTTATTTACAAAAAACATGATGTGACAGAACGTCTATAATTTCCTTTACGATTGATGATGACACGATGACAATGTTTAATACGCTGCTTAAGAATGGCTAAATTGTTTGGCTGCCTGGATGCCTCTGTTGTATTGTATTAAATTGTAATAATGGCGGCGTTTTTTAATCACACTGATGGAGTGAGTGGTTTATGTCCCACAACAGTGTGATGGATATTGTTGAAATACTTATGGATATACATGCATACTATCTACCGTATGGTATATCTGTCCGTCTGTCAGACTGTATTGTATTTTATATTTTATATTAAGTAAATATATTACAATATATTTAAAGGTTTCAACATTTTTGATAATGCCCACAGATGCCAAGGCAGACCAATTTATCGGCCATACAGAAATTAATAAAATTAAGGCTAAATTAAAAAATGTGACAGCAACACTGTCATGACGCATACACTCTGGTTATAGAGCTGAATACTAAGTACTATGTACTGTTACAATATACTGAGATTATTGTCATTGTATTTTATTCTGCTTTTTTTACCACTTACACTTGCAAAATTATGAGATTCGATTTTTTGTTTATAATAAATAAAATATTTTATTTATCAGCCTGCAACGGTGCATTCTAATTGTAATTGATGATATTTCCCGTAGTTTTTAAATTTTATGTGTTGAACAAAATTAAAAATAATTTTTTATGCTCTTTCATGCATGTTTGCTTCTGTATTTTGAAAAAGAATTAATGGCGCTTCGATTTCTGGCATTGACAGGCTTAAAAGCCAGTAATATAACAATGGTATACATATATCAGAATATTATTAATATGATATTTTTCCATATTCTAAAATAATAACAACTTAATATTATTTCTTAAAGTGTAAACTGTTTAATAAATAAAATCAGTTTAAATTAATAAGCATAGGGTACAACCATGATAAAAATAAAAATCAAAATTTTTTTTTTTTTTTTTAAATAAGGTTTTTTGAAGTTTCCTTTTTTTTGTGAGCATTATAAAAAGCGTTGCCAGATTCCTAAAAATTATTTTGATTTTCGAGACATTTTTTACAAAAAATGTGTAATTTATAACTTAGTTGGTCAATTCACAAGGTCTTTTATCAGTCATAATGTCACGACTTGGCTTAACCGACTCATAGGCATTCAAGAAAAATAGAAAAGTTCAGCTATTGAATTAGTGTTATGCAGTTTTCTGGCTCACTTCAAACAAAGCAGAAGCAGCTCCTTTAAATGATATTCAAATCTTTAGAAAGAAAAACATAAGAAGATAAATGCTGAGGTAAAGCGAGAAAAAGCGATATCTATGTTTGTTAATCATCTTTATTGTCTCAATGAGGAAACAAGAATGGTAAAAAATGCGTTAACTTTTATGAAAGCGGACGATTTAGAAGATGGATATGAAATTTACAAACAATTATTGATTAAAATTGGAAATCATTCACACAGCATTCCTCGCCAATAACGATTTAACAATTTTGTTGACATTAGTCTACAAAACTACAATTAAAACCTTTAAAAAGATTTAAAATTTACATTATATTGAATTTTTGATTTACTTATATTTTTGAATGTTTATTTTGTAATTATCCAACACTACCGACAGCAATATACCAAATAAGCTTATTTTTAAAATTTGAGAACTGAATACACATAATTCATTGTTTAATCATCAAATTATTACAAAAATTTAACTTTTGACTTAATGGTGCATGGATAGAATTTAAATGAAACGGTTTAAAATGCAGATAATAGTTGAGATACTCTCTGAGTAACAAGTAACCTTATATATGGGGAGCGGCTTAGAGTAAACTGATTTCAAACTTTGAGCTCAAATTTTTAGTTCAATTGGCAAAATAATCTGCCAAAAAAAATGTTGAAAAAAACAAATTTGATTTTTCATTGCCACCCTAATGTAAATGAGTTTTTTTTAGTTTTGTGATTACAATTCCCGGAAGGCTGGTTTCGCACAACATTGTGTATAAGTACACTTTTGTTGTTGGTTTTAAAGGTATCAATCTAGCAAAGGTCCACAGACATATGTATGTATTCACATTAAAAGTGAAAAAATTTAAACTACTTACTATAATAAAGAAAAGGATTATAGAAAAAATCAATGAATATATAAACTAATGAACAAACAAATTAAACGTAAACCAATGAAAACTGAAACTTACCAAACAAAAGCACTTCCACATAATTATACTGTTATATATGTAAGTAGATACATATGTAACGATGGATGAAGCACTAAAATAAAAAAATAATAAAAATAAATAAATATAAAATAATTAAATAAAAAGTAATGAACATATTTTACATACATATGTATATCTAGAAGTACATGAAGCACCAATACAAATTGTATGCTTTTTAAAAAAAATTATTTTTTAAATATTCCTATGTTTAAAAAGACTTTCATGCAAATACATTATTCAAGCAAAATATTCAAATATTCAAAAGATGTCCTCATTTATGATATAAATTTCAATTGAAGGGCTTAGTGCAGTAACATCGTAAGCCACAAAATTAAAATATGTACAAATAAAATCGACATTAAAGTTAAAAAAATCTAAAAAAATAGGATTTTTGACAATTTGTGCATACATAGAACACGAGTAATAATCATATATGGAACTGTACAGGAAAATAATAAAAAAAATTCTCCCTTTTACTCGCTGTTACCGCCTAAGTATCTTATTTGGCATATATATACTTTTGAAATACATATTCATGTGAGTCTACGAAGCTGCAACATAATCGTTTTAAAATAAATCATACAAAAGGTACTAAGAAGTACCAATAATAAAATTTTTCATTTTTTTAGCCGTTTATTTTTCGATTTACCAAAAATATATTTTATTTTGGAACTAATATTCCATTATTGAAATCCGTATTAAAAGTTTTAAGTCTGTATAAGTATGATTAATTTAAAACATGTACAAAATTTCCCATTTCACCCATTTAAGAAAAGTCACATGAAGAAATTAAATCTCAAATACATATCTTTGTCATTGCATAAAGCTACAACACAAATTTCGTTGTCTTAGAACAACATACATATACATTAGGGTTGCCCCGTTTGTATGGAGAAAAAATAAGGTATCGATGTTCCCGCATAAAATTAAAATTTAATTCATTCTAAGACTACGCTTTGAAATTTTTTCGTCTTTGGGTCAATATTTGGCGAGCTGGATCAAAGGATAAAAAGGTCCTTTTTTGAGGTTTTTTACATTTTTCCATATTTCTTCAAAGGAAGTATATGTAAATTTGATATCATATAAAAGGTCTTTAAGAGACGGATTCAATAGGTTGATAGAAACTTAAAAAAAAATTCAAATTCAAAAATTTTAAAAATTTTTGACAAAATTTTAGTTTTTTTTTAATTTTTTCATAGAATTTATTCAAATAAATATATGAAATTTCTTGATATAAACATCATGTAATTTCACCGAAATGGTGAAAGCTTATAAAATTTGAGTTATTTTGATGTCCATTACATATACTATGAATTGAGTATACAGAGATTGTCAGATAGGGATGAAATTAGGTTTAAACAAATTTGAATAAACATTGAACTGGACTGAATTTTAAAAAACGAGAAAAACCATTTCGGTGAAATTACATGATGTTTATGATCAAGAAATTTCATCAATGTATTTTAATAAATTCTATGAACAAATTAAAAAAAACTAAAATTTTGTCGAAAATTTTTAAAATTTTTAAATTAAAAATTTTTTTTTTAAATTTCTAATAACCATTTGAATGCGTCTCTCAAAGACCTTTCACATGATACCAAATTTTCATATACTTCCTTTGGAAGAAATATGGAACAAATTTAAAAAACCTCAAAAAAGGACCTTTTTATCCTTTGATCCAGCTCGCCAAATATTGACCCCAGGACAAAAAAATTTCAAAACGTAGTCTTAATTGTATAGAAAAAATAGATAAATCGAAAGGTATCATTATTATAAAATACCATTACAATAAAGAAAAAGTACCAACAAATGTACTTAGACGTGCCCTTTTTATGAATACTAACTCATTCAGGAAGTAGCATGCCTTTTCAGATTCTGTCCTGAGATTTTCTTTAATGATTTATATCTATTGTCGTAAATAATGTTAGATAACTAAAACAAAACATTTCTTAAGTTATCGATCCTTTTTCAAGTCTGTAGTAGATGTGCTTGTATGAAAAGAAAGATGCTTGATGGACTATAGTTTGCGTATTTGGCTTAATTTATGAGAATAAACCCTTTTACTGAATTTATTTTATTTCTATTTTTTGCAAGCGAAATTATTCAAATTGTGCTCTGATTGAGATGACAGTAATCAATCAAACGACAGCTGCTGACAGTGGATGGCAATGTTAACGTTTTTCTCTACTATTCTCTGTCATCTCGGCCTAGTAACGCTCAATTTTAAATAATATTAAGTATTATGTGACTTAATTAAATTAAGATTTTCTATAACTTACCAGCGATGCTTAATTAAATTAAAATATTTTTAAGCAGTTGGTAAAATCATTATGTATTGTATTGTATTATGTAGTTGTAAATCATTATGGCCAAAATGTAGGATTATAATTAATCAAGCTACAGCTGACAGTGATTAGTTTTTGGTTGGGTTTTTTTTTGCTGCTGTCTTTTGTTTTTTCCACGGTCAACAGAAAAGATGATTGTCGGTTTTAATTGGTTTTAATGTGATTAGAATTTTAAATATTGTACAGTTGAATTAAATGTTGTAGGTGTAAAAATTAACTGAAGAAACCACGTGTGACTTCAAAATAGCAACAAACCAAAAAAAAAAAAAAGTAATCATGAGAAAATGTTCATAATTGACACATTTTAATAGATTTAATTGAAACATAACTTTGAAATTAAATGATGTCTAAAAAGAAAGAAAGAAAAAAAACATTATTATATATTCTTTCAATCTAATTAGAGATATTTTTCCAAATTAAAGGAAAAAAGAAGAATAAAATGAAATGAAAGAAAAGCAGCCACAAAAAGAGAAATGTCACTAGAAAAAACAAGTCACCTTATTTTTCTATAATAATTTCATTTTTAATTCGTTTACGATTTAATCACTTTGTAATTTGTTTTTATGAAACAAAAATCTCCTTCACTAATAGAAATTACTGGCTACTCATTCACACCACGCTCCCATATACTTTTCCACATTCCCATACACATTTCCACATTACCCAACAGTTTTAGAACTACTCAATGTATCTCTTATATACAGTATTTCTCACTTGGCTGACTCCAATTTATATAAATGTTCTACCAATAGGGACTTCCGAACTTTGACAGTTGTTGGCGGCCATATTATTAAAGCTACATGTGTCGAATTGGCGTCATTTATTCAGTTTGTTTTTCCAAATCACCATGGACGGATACAGCGTTCAACAAAACGTGCAAATAACAAAATTGTTTTATCAAAAACGGAGTTCTGTTCTGACCCTAATTTTCATCGAAAAATCATCTTTAGCAATAAAGCCCATTTCTGAATGAATGGGTATTCGCCGAATTTGGGACGATACCAATCCAAATGAGATACAAGTGCGTCCAATGCTTGACGAAAAAGTCACTGTTTGCTGTAGATTTTGGGTTAGCGGCGTCCAAGCCATCACCGTCAATGGCTAGTGCTATAGGTCGATGATTACCAACTTCTTTTGACCTGAATTGGATGATATGGACACCAATGACATTTGGTGTGCACAGCTCATGCCGCATTAGACATTCTGCACGAGCGATTTTAGGGCATGCTCATATCACGTGGATATGATGTGAACTGGGCACGAAGATCAAGCGATTTGACAGCGTTAGACTTTTTCATGTGGGGTTTTCTAAAGTCGCAAGTCTATGCGAATAAGCCACAGCTCATGCCATTGGTCAAATTTAGCCTGATTTATGAACCAGAGCCACAGAAAATTTCATATTTCGGATGCCCGCAACCCAGCGTAGCCGCGACGGACTTTTGCACAATGTTATATTCTATATGACAGGCCATTCAAACGAACAAATAATTTCAACATACTTTGTTTTATTTAAATTTAAAGATAGAAAGCGCTTGATGAAAAACCCTTTATTTTTGACACGTAGTCACTTTAAACGTTTATTTTGTACTGCACTTTAAAAATAAGTTATTTTACTCGTGAGAAGGGTATACATATATAAATTTGTCATTCCGTTTGTAATTTCCACAATATAATTTTCCGACCCTATAAAGTATATATATTCTGAATCCTTATAGATATCGGAGTCGATTTAGCCATGTCCGTCTGTCTGTCCGTCTGTCTGTAAAAATTCAATAATTCTGTCAGACATGCTTTCGAGAAGTTTCCTATTTAAAATCAGCAAAATCCGTCCATAAATAACGGAGATATGAGCAAAAATCCGAGACAACCTCTATTTTTGGCCTATTTTTTTATCTATATCTCGATTATTAAGTCATAAATATAGGATATCTAATGATAGATATTTCAAAGTCCATTGCAACGATGTATATAAGGCTATAGTAAGTTGGAACTACAATGGGTCAAAATCGGGAAAAATATTTTTTAACCCGAATTTTTTTCACAAAAAACTCTTTTTTCACTAATAAATTAAAAAAAAAAATTTTAAATTAAAAAAATTTAAAAAAAAAATTGGAAAAAAACTTAAAAAAAAATTTCAAAATTTTTTTTTTTTTAAAATAAGAATATTTTAAATTTTATTTTAAAGTATAATTTGGTGAAGGGTATATAAGATTCGGCACAGCCGAATATAGCTCTCTTACTTGTTTTATTTTCAAGTCATTTTAGAGATAAGCCATTTTACTTTCTATAAAGTATAAAATACTGAATGTATCTTGTTAGTGCCTCTTGTTAGATAAATCGATGGTCTATGATTTGAAATTCTAATTATATTTATATTTAAGGACTAGCTTCTTCACTCACCACTAACATTATCTCACAGTGTCAATTTACATATAACACTTCCTAGAGTCAAGTTATCTAGAGTCAATCAATCATACGATATAATTTTGTTATTAGCAGTACTTACAGTTAATCATTTTATTATAATAACAAGAATAATAAAAAACAGCCATCAGACAGCCTCATTGTAATCTATGTAGGGTCAATTGACCACATATTTAGGGCGCGCACGTATTAAAAAAAACAAGTCGTGTAGCTATTTATATAACTGGTGGTCACCATAAATGATAAGTAAAATCAATAGTTCGGGACAGTCACCCACAACTGCTGGGTACAGTCAGCATCAGCAACACTACTACTACTACTGCAAGTACCACATACATACACAGATACACGCGCAATCACTCAGACGTATGTATATATAGAAAATAAACGCTAATGTATCCGCTAATTAAAATTATCACTTCCTTTTGTGGTACTCTGGAGGGGACAATCTGTCGAGAGGAGAGGAACAAAGAAGGGACGCAAAAGAATGAAAACAGAAACAGAAAGTAATAAAGAAAAACAAACTGTAACTGAAAAACTTTGTGAAAATTTATCGGTTTCCACATTTACAATGTTGGATGGACGCTTTTTATAAAATTTCTTTTTATTTTATTTTTCTTTACGTTAATGTTGCTGTTGTTGTATTTTTTTTTTTTTTTATCTATTACTTCTTCTTTTTTCTTATTTTGTACAACAATTTTATGAGCAAGAAAAATGATTTCGCTCATTAATTCATGCTAATAACAGGCAGAACGTAAAGAAAACGTAATGAAAATCAAGCGAAACGAAACCAAACAGAACAGAACAGCGACATGGACATGGACAGAAACAGGACAGCTCTCTCCGAACATTACACAATTCCAAAGTAATAGCAACGCAACAATAATAACAACAATAATAAGTTAAATAAATAGATAGATGTTTAGGAAGAACGAAGTAAGAAAGTGCAGCAGCCACATCAGCCTTTAGGGCTGAGTTTCCGTTTACCATCTTCGAGGAACTCAACCGAAATCAACACATTTCAAGTCTGTTCAATACTACAAGTATTTGCCGGACAAGTAGAAAAACTACATTCAATAGGATGTGCCAGGGGACATTAATTAAAAATTGTCACCCAAAGGCATAAAACAAGTGACTGTGAATTGTTTGGAGTAAAACGAATATTCGAATGACTGTGGGAGGAATTGTGAAAACTAACTAACATAAAAGTACATACTACATATTATACAATTGAAGGCAAAATATACAAAAACAAATAATATGAACCACAACAGTCTTAAGTAAATAGAACTTAAAATAGGAAAAACAATTTTATAATTTAGATTTGAAAAATGTAGATAAACTAGGGAGACAATCAAGTTGATCACATGGCACCCTATAACTATTTAGTAAGGTTAAAATTGTCTACACACATGTTTATAGAAATAAATTCTAAATTTATTTAAATTTTGAGTTTATTTTCGATTTACATAAGTAAATGGGTAAGAAATTCAATGAAATGCCGATGACAATATAACGGCTCTCATTTATGTCGTGATATTCATCATGAAGTTCTTCGGCATGTAGATATTTCTCATGGAAAATGTAAAAATTATTTTCCAAAGTTACAACTCTTCTTAATCAAATTACAGCAGCTCCCTTGCAAAGGAATTTGGATAATTCGATAGTTTTATCATGCAGTTAAGACTGGAAATGTGAGATCCCTATAGATGTTACTATTTATAATGTACCATAAAGCGCACGTCATTATTCTCAAGAGTATTAATGACTTTTGGGGTAGATTTTCAAAGTTATTCCTTGAGATGGATGCCATGTGAACATATTGGTTGTACTAAGGGGCCGGTGAATTTGAGTAGAGTTTAGTTTTATATTTGTCATTTTGGATTCAATATGGTTAGTCCGAATGGAACGGCGGACTAGATTAATACGGAGCTACCTTACAGGTTTTGTCCTGGAATCGTGACTGTTTAAAGCATCATTCGCAGCAGAACGAAAACGGTACAGAAAAACTAACGCCAAGCAAAACAGCTGATACGTTAGGAAAAGGAATGTACAAACTAATTAATATGGTATTTAATCGATTAACCGTTAATCGGTTAAACGATTCATTTTGGTCGTTTAACTGTTCCAATCATTTAAAATTCCCGATTTTCAAATAACAAATAAACCGATTAATTTGTGTCGATTAACCGAAATTTCTTCTTTTTTTTTGTACTTTATATAGAAATATATGTAGTTCTAAACACACAATTTTTATTTCTTAACTCATAAACATTCACTTCTAGCAATAGTTTTTTGAAGAATAGCTCAAAAACTGAAACTAAGGAATTTGGAAATGACCTTTTTTCTAAAATATTCCATGATGAACTTTGTCCTAATGAGTCAGATGAAGACATGATTTATCAGAACTTAACTTAACTATTAAAAGTATTCAATATCCAAAAAGGACTCCAATGGTATAATGGAGGATTTTATATGCTTAAAAAATACTGAACAAAGAACTGAGAAATTGAATAGTCTTTCCCATGCCTTACTTTCGATTTCTCCATCATCTACAATCAGTGAAAGAGTTTTTTCCAAGTCAAGTTTTATTAACAACTTTATTAAACCTTTTAAATTACAGTCTTTTCTTAAAAGATTATTTCAGAAGATCTCACTGAAATCCTAAAAAAAACTCATTTTTGCTATTATTTATTATTTTTGGTGAAATGCTTAAATAAGTACACAAAATTCATGGTTTATTTTCAATTTAAAATTAAAATAGAAATTATTCGGTTAATCGAATAATTTAAAATTAACGGATTAACCGATTAAACCATATTAATTAAATACCCTATTAATTAGCCCTTAACTCTTATTTTCCACTTGTCTAACTATTTCTAGACTAGAGTTGTTCAGACGCCGCGGAGAGATTTTTGTTAATGCTTGCAAATGTGTACGTGTGAGTCAGTGCGCTCGAGGGTATATCTGATGTATAGCGGTCCTAAAATACTTACATGGGGTACGCCTGCGGATCTTTTTCTTATTTGGCAATATCGGTTTATTGTGTAACTTCTACGTTCATATTAGAAATGATATTTCTATAATAAAAAAACAAGTCAGAGTGCTATATAAGTAGTATTCGATTGTGCCGAATCTTATTTATAGGAGTGAGATCGAAAAAATCTTAATATACATAAATGTTAATAAAAAAGAAACCACTAAACCTACAGTTTTGATTTTTTATTTGATTGAAATTATTATTACAAAAAATATTATTTTTATAGTTCTAATCAATAGTGATGAATTTATGAACCTTTCCGGAAACCATTCTATTAAAGTTTTTATAGTGCTTTATGTCACTTTGTTAAAACCTACCACACTTTTGGACATCTTTTTTGTGCTCTTCAATTCTCTTTTAACGAGAGCCCAATATCTCTCCACTAGCCTTAGCTCCAATTAGTATGGAGGATTTGCCTCTCTTGGTACAAATACCACATTATTGTTCTTGTACCACTCATGAACTTGCTTACCATTATTGAGAGGATGCCAAATCAGGCCAAAAATAAATGGACACATTTGGAAGTCTTATGAATGGAAGCATCATCAAATACTACTTGGGTTAAAAGTTTTAAGGAAAAACGTGTGGTTGTGGTAAGGTTTCTTCGATCTCACTCCTTATACCTTTCACATTAATGGAAAAACAATTTTTTAATTTTTTCAAAAGTAAAAAATTTCCTGAAATTGGGCCATTGCCGATAAGTATGTATAGAACTTAATATCCCAGAAACATATGAATGTCGCGACGTTGCCGGTTTAATATCACTTTCACTCGATAGTAGGCATCGCCGCACGGTAGCTCAGATCTCAATTTCATAGGCCAAAATTCCAACACATTGAAACTAAGGTAGCCAAAAAATTAGATAAAAATTTTAAAAATAAACTTTTAAAACTCGTAATTTTTTTTCCAAAAACAACCGATTCTAGTGCAACCGGTTCTTTAAAAGCAGGTTTTAGTGGAACCTGTTATACAATTGATAAAGTGGAACCTGTTATACAATTGATATTAAAATGTTATTTATCCTGAGCCACTGTGCGCCGATAAATAATTTTTTATTAACAGCTATAGTACTATATAAGCAGTGTTAATTTGGTTGTGATATAAACAATTTCACTATTTTTTCAAATACATTTTAAATAGAGTACACGCATTTATATTTTTGGACGTCATTCTCTCCTCGTAAGGTTCAAATATTAACTTTACTTGAGAAACAAACATAGATTAATATTTAAAACCATAAAATAAAAAATACAAAAACATTTTTATTGTGTCATTTGCATAAATAAGTAGTAAATGTAAAAAGATGGCTAAAGCGAACAAAATAAAAAACACCAAAGAAAAATGTATATAGAATATCAAAAACTTGTCCCAACATCATTAGCACGAAGTAATGTGTTGGAGCCAGTCTCCCTAACCAGCTGTAGGAAGGGAGATTATTGGTTAAACTCTGTATCCTATCTGTGTGTATATCTGTCTCACTCTCTGTTTACCTAACTAAACTCGTAAGGAAATAAACAGGATATTGGTGTGGTCAATGGGTTTCATTCGTTTGATTAAGAGAATTGTTCAATGATTTTATTTTACATTTACCATTCGCTTAACTAACTATAAGTTTTTATTCAATTTCTTTCTTATTTACAAACATGAGTCCTTCTCTCCTCCCTTTTGAGGTTTATCCATAGTACTGCTGGGTTGCGATGGACGGCACTAAATGGCATTTCCATTATTAGTTATTCAAAAGGCGAAATGTTGACATATTTATGGTTTTAATATGTAAAAAATGTAAATACTTACAAGTAAAATTAATTTTCATTAGACAATCAAATAATCGTGCAGGAGAAACACACAACAGCAGCAGCAAAATAGAAAATAAATAAAAATGTGAATGATAATTTACACAACTCTCACTCATGATGCGTGCTTGTGATAAACCAGACCCAAACCAAGGACTTGAAATATACTTACTATACGTACTTACTTACTTACTTACTTATATTTAAATAAATAAACAAACAGCAAAAACACAAATATTTGCAAATTTTAAAAGCCTGAACGAATGAATGAATTAATAAATGAATGGAAGGAATGAATGAATTGTTTTGTAGTCCGGGTTGTATCAATAAATAAAACAAAGCATTTGTTTTGCAGATGCTGTGGAGAAAAACAAAAGCAATATGAAGGGGAGTACAAACAACATGATATTATTTTATAATGTTTGTTGCTTCAATAAAATACTTAATTTATTATCCTCATTTTTAAATATTATTCTAAATTTAGCTTTTTTTTTAAATTCAATTACATGTGTAATATTGTAATCGGATAATTGCAATATACTTCATTAAATGCAAACCTTTTAAATTTTAATACATTTTATTATAACTATTGTATATTTTCCTATGCTATAGCAGAAAGTAGCTGCAGACAAGTTCAAATAACAAGATAACTGAACGTTCAGATTGTGGCTGATGACGAAAACAATTTTATGACTGACGAGGCCCATTTTGATCTAAACGGCAATGTCAGCAAACAAAATTGTGGAATATGGAGTGACTCTAACCCACATATACTCTTTGAGACAGAATTGCATCCAGCTTAAGTAAAAGTGTGGTGTGTGTGCAGTTTCATCAAGCTGCATTGTCGGGCCTTACTTTTTGAAGAAAACGCTCGTACTGTTATGGTCAATGTTTTTTGTTTACAGAACTACGCCGAAAGAAAATCCCTTTCAACTCTGTGTGGTTTATGAATCATACAACAAATGTAGATGATTTAAAGCAATGCATTAGAACAATAATTGAATAATAAACTAATGGATTGAAAAAAGTTAGTGAATTGTCGTTTACATTTCCGTTTGAAACGAAAAATAAAAATTTGGTATTTTATAAAAGTCAATTTTTTGATGTGGTACCAAATTTAAAAACATCGTTTTTTGTAATTTTTTTTTTCCAAAATCAAAAAACTTTTTTTACTTCTTTTTCAAAATGGGCTCTTTTTTTGTTCTCAAAAGAAAGCTGAGATATTTTCCTTGAAGAACTATTTGGTCGCTTAGTGGGATGCGATCCCACTCTCTATCAAAATAAATGTTTTGGAACTCAAAACATAAAATTTTTTACTTTTTTTTGCAAAATCATAAACATTGCTGACATTTTTTTTCAAAAATGGGCCCTTCTTTAATTTTTTTTTTGTTGCTCAAAAGAAAGCTTAAGTTTATTCCTTTAAGAGGTTTTTGGTCGTCAAAAAGTCAAAAATTGTATGTAAAAAGGGCCCATTTTGAAAAAAAAAGTCTAAAAAGTTTTTGATTTTGGAAAAAAAAATAAAAAAAAATTTAATTTTTAATTTTTTTTCCGAAAGATTGAAGAAATAGCTATCTAAACTATTTGGGACACATTTTGCTAAGAGCAATAAGGTACATGGATGAGAAAAAAACACCTGCTTGGCCAAAATGTCAAATTTTGAACCCCTCTAACTCAGAAAGTTCTCGACCGATCTTGTTGAAAAATTGTGTCTGAATTACTATCCAATAGAACTAACCATGGTGCAAATTTCATCTCAATCGGAAGACATCGATTTCATAACTTGGTCCACTTGACATGAAATGCCCCATATATAAAAATGGTGTAAAAAATTTATAGTAATTCATAAAATGAGAACGGCTGGGGCGATTTTGGCGAAATTTGGAAAATCCCTCCGGATTCTACTGGATTTCTACGGAAATCTACTCTAAAGTTTGTCTGAAGGTTTTTTGTGTTTTTGTGTTTTGTAAAAATAAAAATAAAAATAAAAATTAAATGGGTCAGGGTGACCATAAAGCAAAACCGTGCTTCACAAAATCATACCCATGCAGAGCAAATCTATTTTTTTAAGGACAGAGCTAATGTACATATGCATGTCGAAATATGAATTGTTATATGGCATAAAATGTGTAAATTTGAGAAGGCAGTAATCGATACAATCATAAATAGTAAACCATTAACGTAATTAACAATTGGTGTAATAAATACCAACTCGCATAAATAAATATTTGATTCACGAAAAAATACATACAAAATACAAACATATTTACATATTTTGGGTTTAATTTCCAATAAACAAAATTAAAAAAAGATGTACGTATGTCTGTATGTACTTATGTAAATACTTAATACTTGTACAGAGGCTATCAAATAATGTAATGCCAATTTAATCACAGTGTAATCTCTCACATATACACTAACTTAAATACTATTACTATTTTACATTAACAAACAAACACACAGAGTCTGTGTGTGTGTTAGAAAAGTCGACATTGCAACATTTTGAAGGCATTAAATTACAAGCAACAATAAATGAAATTTAGTCGGGTTTCAGTGGTCACAACAATTAAAACTCATTGTCATTTGAATAGAACACAACAATCAGACACACATACACATACACACACACACACACACTAACACTCATTTGTTCATTCGTGCAACATCATTTGCAGCAGTAGTTTTCGGTGAGAGAGTATTATGGCGGTATTAAGGAGATTTTTCTCGAATCCAAATACAATTTATGACTGCTGCAAAGTGCTTTGTCTGATTTTATTCTGTTTGGGATGCAGTGGATTTACGAAACAACGAGATCGTTTCAATTACAGTCGTAAATCTCTGCTCTTCACGTGGCTGGCCGTATGCTGGTTTGTGGGCAGCCTCATGGGCTGCATTTATGTGAAGCTACAAGATCCCCAAGTGGAAAATCTTGATAGCCTCATAAAATCGATAATATACTTGGAGATAGGCATGTCCATGTTTATGTATCTCACAACTGTCATCAGCATGCTGTTGAACATGGACATGAACTTGCAACTGTATGCGCGCATCCAGCATCTGGATGAGAAACTGCTAAAGGAATTTCCGTGCAAATTGAATTACGAGAAATTAATGAGAAAGCATGTCTTACTCTTGTTCTCTGTGGCCGTCATCTATATAACTGTGATAGTAGCTGCCGTGTCGCAAGCATCACATGGTCAGGAGTTTGTAGTAAATCTATTGGCTGGTCTGGCCTACACGGCAGTGACCGGTGGTCCGCATTTGAACTGTTATGCCCAAATGAATATGGCTGAGATATTGAGCATTCGTTTTCGTCTTTTGCAAAAGCTGCTGTCCAAAAAGGTCGTGTGTTCTCCTAGATTAAGTATATCCCAGCAGGTAGAGTGTTTGCGTGGCCTCATCTCCCTGGTGCAAGAGTATCACAACTGTATACGTAAGATTAACAAAGTGTATGCTGTGTGTTTAGCATCGACCCTGTTGCATGACTTTACTTTGACAACAAGTGAGTTTTATTTAATATTTGGTGTTTCCTCAAAGAACACACAAAGGGAGAATTCGCTGATTTGGTATGTGGCCGTGTGCATGATTCTGCCACTATATAAGATGACCATTGCACCCATATATTGTGGCCAAGCTGTTTATGAGGTTTGTATTTCTGCATCAAGTTAAAAAATACATTTGCCTTTAATAAGTATTAATATTAATATCTTTATTACATTTAAGGGTCAGAAATGTTTTAAAATTGTTATGGACACTGAGTGGTGGTTTCCGTGCAACTCTGATGTTCGTCAAATGGTTTCGTCATGTTTATTGTGGCGCAAGGATAATATAATTGAATTTTTGTGCGGTACTATGATTTTCAACAAACAAATTATAGCGGTGGTAAGCACAATTGTTATTTTTGCTAAAGTACCACTGTATGTAACAGGCAGAATTTGAGAAACTTTAAAAGAGATTAGAGCAAAAATACAATGGCAATTGCATTTCAATTGTTGATAAGAATATTATTAATTAAGGAAGCTTTCAATTTTCTGTAGCTAATTAATTTGTGAAATGAGCTTCAATCCTTGTCCGCATTTAAGTGGGTTTAATGGCTTGTGTGTATGTTAATGAGATGTATGTTAGACTTATTTACACCATTTCCAGTTTAATATGTAAAAACGAATTTATCTCGATTAAATGAAATATAAATTACAATTGGCTATCGCATTTCAATCCCATATCTTTTACCACGTAACAAATCAAAATAATTTCGAAAACAATGTATTGGAAATGGTGTTATTAATTTTAAAACTGTGCTGATCATTTACTGGTTTTGTTTTTTTTTTTTTTTTTCTTTTAGGTTTATTCACAAATATTTAATTATCTTTTAATTTTAATACAATTTCGCATGACACAAGAAATGGGCGATCAAATTGAGAAACAAAAGAACACAATACAGGAATGGATTGGCGTGGATTATGTTTGAAAATATACATATATACTAAATCAAATTATACCAGTAATCAAGCACACTTATTTACACCACATACTATATATCAGATAAAGACAAACAGTCCAGCAGATTTACAAGTAGACAATGTATCGCTTGTAGGCAGTAATTGTAACTAATGTATGATCACTTGGCTGACTCCAATTCCAGGATGACAAAATTGGTACAATTGTACTTTTTTTGGTACAATTCGAAGATGAAAAGTACAATGGTGCACCAATGACTAATTTAGTACAATTTAAAAAAAAATTTCTAAATTAAAATAAAATGTATTTATTTAATATTTTCTTATTCTTTTATTTACGAATAGCAACATGTGAATAAATTAGCTGTTTAAAGTTATATCCGAATGTATTAATTAATATATTTCTTCAATAATGAAAACTAAAATCAAAATGCTGAAAGTTTGTGCAAAATCGGATAACGCTTAGAGGTAGCACATTTTATTAGAAGTTTCGAGTTTTGTGTACCAATATTTTCCAAAAAATAAAATTGTAAATAGTTTATGTATTTCATTTACCTATGGATGTTTAAATAGAAAGTAAAGTTCTTCACGGTTGCCTGGTTATCGGGTTATGTTCTTATCGGGTTATTTCTACAACAAAAAAATTCATTGAAAAATATAACCAACTTTGCCCAACCCTTTCCTATGTTTATAGCTTATGTGGTTATCTGCATATTTCTAGTGTTGGAAAATAATACAAATTTATTTAAAAAAATTGATTTGAATTTTATTTATGAATTTGTTTTTATTTTGATTTTATGCTCATTCAATTTTTAGTTTTGTACCCAAGCGTGTAATATGCTTAGTATACACCACATGAAACTTATTGGAGTAAATTTGTTGCCGGAAATCTTCAAATATCTTAGCAAAGTCGCCGACGCACTGCCGTATTAGTCCAATTCCTGTAATTTCTTTTAAAATAGTCTTTCGGTAATTTTATTCGGCACTGGTCGGTGTCTATTGTGTCTATATACATATGTGCAAACATTTAAAATTTCAATAAACTAATTTCAAGTATTTCAATATTTAAAAATAACCCACTTAAAAGTGCACAGAAAAAACTGATTTTCAATTACGAAAATCACATTTTCAATTACTTTTTTTATTAAAGTTCAACCAATGACAAAAATTGTTTATTCAATTACTGTAGTTGTTTGAAATTATAGAAAAAAAGTCAATTACATGTGTAATCAAATGAATTACTCTAGTATTTGATTATGGTAAAAATTATTGATTAATATTTTAATAAAAAATTGCAAAAACGTAATTAATAATGGTTCAAAATCATCCACGCTAATAAAATATATTTTTAATACAATAATAAAACAAATATCTACATTTTCAATAAAATAGTTATATTTAATATTTTATGAAACGCAAAATGCATTTCAAATGCATAATCTGAAATACATAGTTAAATTTTAAATTATTGAGCATTTTGGTCTTGGAATCGAAAAGTTCAATTGCTGAAAGTGCATTTTTATTAAAAATACTGACCGCCAATACGTTACCAACTACGAACTACAGCAAGCCATTTTGTTTTTGTCCGATTCCAAGGCGATAGTGGGCAAAACAATTTGAAAAATTGTTCATATACATATTTTTATTTTTTTAATTTATTTTTTCTTTTTAATGTCTAATTTTACAAGACCTACTGAAAATAAAATTTAGATTCCATGTACACATTCACACAAAAAAAATTTTTATTTTGTTGTTTGAGTGAGAAAGTTAATGATTGAATTACCAAAGTAATTAAAACAGATTTAAATTTCTAATAATTCGATTAATTGAAAATATTTAAGAAATAATTTTTTCTGTGTGTGTTTGCGGTAGACAGAGGTTATTTTTAATTTTATAACCAGATAACCTGATAACCAGGCAACCGTGAACAACGTTAGTACGAAAATGTTCTGACATCCACAACCCATTATAAAATATTAAAAATATTGTTTAAACAAAAAATTAAAAAAATTGTTTTTGATTCTAATAAACGCTAAATGAGGATTAAAAGTACAAATTTCAATTTGTACAATTTGTAATAAGTACATGTTGGTACAATTTTTAAATTTAATTTACCATCCCTTCTCCAATTTATATGTTTTGGGTCATTTGACACATACTTATGTGCTCTATCTGCACTAAAAGAGAGGAGTTAAGTGGTTACTTTTTACAACCCCGATAATCTAGCTAAGTAATCAAGAGTAGTGTAGTCACAAAAGTATGGAGAGTAAATAGTAGAAGGAAGGTTTGTTTTCAAGCAATCGGTTATTGGACTGTCTAGATAATGTCTTTTTACTGACTATTTGAAGTAAATTAGCTACATTTAGCAAAGTGACTAAATGATAGGTACATATAATTATTAGTTCGGGATAATGAAAAATTACTCAAATTAAAAAAAACATTAACACATTTAATAATTTTTTAAAATATTTCGAAAACTTTTCACAAAAAAAAAAACTTGAGATAAATTCACTATTTTTGGAAAATAGTTTAATATCTGAAATATTTTAATAAAGTTCACAAAATTATAATTAGTCAATTCACAAGGTCTATCATGTCATAATGTCCTAATATTTCACAATGGTTTTTATTGCTTTTCAAGAAAAAAATGTCCTAAAATAATACTACTTTCTATGCTATGTTTATTGTGTTATCGTAACCAACCAGCAGAGACCAACTCTGAATGCCTAAGAGTCGGTTAATCTTAGCCGCCGAGTCGTGTTATATTAGGACATTATGACAATGTGACTGATAAGAGACCTTGTGAATTGACCAAATAATTTAATAGACCAACGACGATGAGTTTTATTATTTATATCCACCAACAAAAAAGATGGATATTGAAATATTGGTCGTAGAACCAAAAAGTATATGTGATCATATAATCTGGATCCTCATAAGATTCTAAGACGATCTAGCTATTTATGTTTGGTTTAAGGTTTGTTTGGTATTGAAAACGGGCAATGTCGGTTAATGATTTCACTTAGCCCCCATACAAATGTCCCCCCGGATTATGCGGCAATCCTGATAAAATGTTGCACAAATTAGTTCTAAGTACTCTGCAATTATACTATAAAATATGGTCTTATAATAATTAATATCGTGATGAAATTGGACATTACAAGTTTCATATGAATCTAAATCTTTCTACCAACTTTAAAGTTTTAATAAATTAATAACTCTAATTAATTCAGTACATTTCGAACCATTATTGATTCAAGTCCTCATAGAAGGCCAAAACTACATATTGACGGTGGGTATACAAGATTCGTCACAGCCGACTCTAATACTCTTACATGTTTTACTAAAAGTTTTTTTTTTTTTTTTACTCACTCATTAGATGATATTAACGACAACAAATATACGAGTTTTTTTTACCGTTAGCTAATGTTTCCCATGTTGACCACATATATTGTGTGTGAGTGTGTATGAGAGTAGGACTGTTGCTCTGAGTTTTATCAAATTAAAATCTTCTGTATGCGTTAAACTAATTGCTGGTGACACAAATTGCTATGCAATTCAAAAATACTAACACAATGTTCTACTGAGACATGTTTATGAGCATTTCCAAACATTTTGTTTTATAGCAAGATTGGTTACCGATTCGAAAAGGCTAAAAGATAACGGTTACGCTAATATTAGCGGCAACTGTAGTTGCTGTTATTTCGATAATGGTATTTTAGTGATAACAGTAATTTTTGTGTGACTTAAAATAACTACTTACAATTATTATATTCATACAAGACAAGACAAGAATTATTTTAATTTTTTTTTCCATATTATGCCATTTTTTGTAATTTTTAGTTTAACTAATACTTTTTATATTTACTTGAACAATATTTCTATATTTTTGAAATTAGCGATAAACTCCGATTTATATCAAGATTTTAAGGGCAATAAAAGTTGTAAATTTTTACGGAAAATAGAAATTGGATAATAATTTAAACTGAACCGTTTTAAACAAAAGAAAAGTAAAAAATGTTATTAATTTTTTTTTTTTTTTTTTGGAAATTAAATCTATTATTTATTCAAATTTTTTAACTGAATTTTAAAATTCTTTACTACGAAATATGTATATTTCATTTCAATTTGACAGATAGTAATTTATAAAATCGATGCAACTTCCGTTAGTATCTTAAATTTCATATAATTATCATTTATTTTGTCATCTAGATAAAATTGACTTTTTTAAATCTCAAATACTTAGTAACACATGTTGGGAAATACTGTTTATCTACAGCCGTAGAACCGGCTGTGTGTATGCATACAATGCATACAACCATATTGTGCATATGTGTATGGAAAGATGACGATGTTCAAAATATTCATACATTTTAAACAGTGATGCTTTTATTTTGCTTGTTATTGCTACCAATACTCAACTACTGTCAGTGATTTGCGTTCACAGTTAGATTTTGTGCACCCAAAATTAAGTACGTAATCTTATTTGTATGTGAGTAGACTAGGCTGCAGCAGAAAAACTAGGGTCTCAGAAAAGCTAGGAACATCATTTTCAGTCATCGTTAAATTAGGGTTGACGAAATCCAATATATTTCAGGAAATATTGTATGGAAGATTTTTGTTTTTTGCAAAAAACTTGAGGCAGTCTAATGCGGACATTTATAATGTATTAAATGTGGCTGACATTACGGATGGAGATGTTGTGTGGCAGTAATAACATTTTCCAGTTGTTATGTTGTTGTCTAATTTGAAGGCCATTATCGTCATGGTCAATATGGTTTAAATGCGTGTATATTACGGTGGCCCAGTTTGTATTGTATCGATGTTCCCAACTAATATTAAAGATTAGTTTGTTTGAGGGTACTATTTCGCTTTCAATGCTGTATCTGAATTAAAGCCCGATACAATGTAATATGTTATAAACCTCGGTTTTTAGGTACTGTTCTCAAAGATTCGGAATACTTTGGCAGCGTTGACTACTTCGGACCAGCTATTAGACAGTCTATTTATAATATATGTATGGCCAATTGATCTCCTACTTAAGACACGTTCATGTTAAACGTAGCTATTTATCTCACTAGTGGTCACCCTAAATGGTTGGCAAAATCACTAGTTAGACACAGTCACACAGAATTGCTGGTTTACTCAGTGTACAAGTACAACTTAATGTTTTTTTAGTATTAGTAATTATTAGTTGGATGGTGCAGCCTTCTGCGGCATGATTGTATTGTATTGTGTTGATTTTAACTTTTTGTTTCCTACTGTTTTTCAATGGTTTTACAATTAATTAAATTGTAAATAATTTACTACAAATAAATAAATTTACTTTAATGTGAACATTTTATTAGTGTTGGTTTGTTTTAATTCAATTGTTGAATATTGTGGTGATTTTAAAGTTTATTTTTCAATTTAGTTTTGCACATTTTTTATTCGTTAATTAGAGTTTGAATATTGAATAAATTCAAGTATATTTATATGTCAATTATTTTAATCAAGTTTGCTATCAATGCACAATACATATAGTCTTTTTTTGTAACAATTATTTCAAAGACATTTCATAAAAAAAAAACATCTATTTTTGCATCGGGGTATTATTGTACAATATTAAAATACAATAGGTATTTTCATATAAAAATGAAATAAACTTTTCACTTTTATTTGATATGTTTTTGAAAAGTTGTATTGGTTTACGTACTATCAATTATTGAGAAGATTAAAAATACAAAATTTTGTTCTTAAGGACTAAAGAAAACCTACATCTGAATACAGCTTTTCTTCGTCTTATTCGGTTTTTGTATAAGTACAAAATACATTCATACAATATACGCTGGGTGTTCACAAACAAATATTCAAAAGGTGTATTTAATACAAGATATTGTTACGTTTTTACCTTTTAAAAACGGGGTTTATTTCCTTTAAATAAACCGGATACTTTTGATTGCAAATTAAAAGCAGTTTTAGTAGTTTAAAATTTGTAACAACTCTTTATTTATTTAAATGTACACCAACAACAGTTCAAATATTCACTCAGTGTCTCTATACACGTATATCAATTCCCAGAAATACACTCACACACACTATAATGTACAAGTATACACGTACAAAACAGTAGATGTTAACTCCAACAGCGACAATGATCAACTCCACTCACAACTGCCACCTCTGCCACTATTTATACACGCGTCATCTATCGGGAATCTTCTACAATGCTCTTAACGCACAAACTAGTATGTTCGAATTCTAGAGCTTTCGGTGTTAATGTTAGCAGCTTAAACATACAGTGCTGCCATACTTACAAACAATGCTAATAATCGCATGCTATCAACATTGTTGATAAGTAGAAGCTTCTACTGATGGACGTGTTTATAAACATGATGAATGTTACAGGCAGTCGTTGCGGACTGTTAAATTCAAATTGCTATTGCACATTCGAAACAATATGTACATTGTTGTGAATTAAGCAATTGTATTAATTTTAATACAAACACAAATTAAGAAAACTCTATCTTATTTTGAAAACACGAAAAACGTATTGCTAAAATTTGTTTATGGGCAGTTATTGTTTAAACAATTAACTAAATGACAAAATGATTTCAATGGGTTCAATTTAATTTATTGTTCATTAAAATCAAGGAGTCGGGAAATTTGAGTATGTTATAAAGTAAATACCCCAAATATTTTTTAATTTGTTTATTTAATCGTTCGTTAATTTTGCATTAATACGCAATATTATTATCATTGAATTAAAATATAATAACTCAAATCCAAGGAATTATATTTTATTGTAAACTGTTAATAATTATGTGGCTTGTAAGCTTTTAATGCGAAAAAAATCCTTTGTGTCTTTTAGAAAGCTTAATTTTTTTTAAAGGTCCAAATAGGTTGAAAATCTCCTACTTAATATAGCATAACTCCATCCCGTCCAACCATGTCAAAAAATCATGCATTCTCTTGTAGTCCCAACCCCCCACTATGCTCCTATACCTAATTGTATATCGGCCAGTTTCCGCCCATGTGCACCAGTGCAATTTTTCTAACCAAAGGTCAGATATTTTGTGCATAGTTCTACGTAGTTATCATATGATCATTTTACATTTAACAAAAGTGTAGAATATTTTCAATTTCAATTCTTTTTTAGAAAGTCATTGAATAAATTCAGTGTAAATATTTAAATGTTCGTTTATTCCATAAATTGTTCACCAATGAATGTTGTTTGTATTAAAATCATCATTAAATTATATGTATTTTATTATTTAAAATCCATATTTTCATTTAAACTTTCGTTTTTGTTCATTTCATTTATTTGCAAGTGAAATTTATTTAATTGTAGTAAAACTGTTTATTTCTGTTTCTGAATGCGAAGAGTAGAACAGCTCTTCGCAGTATTTTTTTGTGAAAGTGCTATTTGCCTTTTACAAAGTAAATAATGGTTATTTCAATTTTTATTTGAATGTGTGCATGTAAATACTCATTCATATATCTATACTTATAAGTACCCTGCAGTTCATTGAACTAGTTCCGCTACGTCGAATTAGTTAGCCACTGAGAACTACCACTAGTGAATTTTCAACCTACTTGCAACGTTATTGACTGGTGAATTTAACACGGGGATGTCATTGCAGGTGGCCGATTGGCACACTCTGCATAACACTTCACTATTAAATTCAATAGTACGAATACTCCAGCATTTGAGAAAAAAAATAATAAATAAATTTTTCAGAGAGCGGATCTGGTTTTGTAGTCAAATGCGCTAATCACTAAGCCACAGAGCTCTTATTTGTACTGCTCTCAATTTGTTATTAAGAATTACATGTGAGTCTACTCTCAATTTTTGCTTCTTTTCATCATCAGAGAGAACGAAAATACAAAACGGCCACATTCAGCATTACATGTAGCCATCAAAGTGGTATATTTTAGAAGACTTTACCAAACGGCCACATTCAGCATTACACGTGGCCGTGTAATGCTGAAATGGTGTAGTTATTTTAACATGTACGGGTGCTAAATGACCTTTAATAGCCGGTTACAAATACATCTCTAACCGATTGCTTGTAAACAAACCTTCCTCCGACAACTGTCCAATAGATTACTGTTGGTGGGTAAAATATCTACTGTCTAAAGTGTAGTACGAACTGAGAGTTTACTTAGAAACACTAAACTGACAATTAACTTCAAGCTAAGTTACATGGGATGTCAGTATACTTAAACAAAAAGAAAATAAGTACACTGTATGAGAATAATATCAACACGATTTGTATAAAACCAGTTTGTACGAATTACTCACTAGAAAGAGCAAATGGCCCAAAAAATATAAATTTGAGTCAGCAAAGTGGTCAGACATTAGTGCCAATTACTGTCTATAGGGGTACATTGACTACTTGTTGGGATACTCTATTATATGTATGCATATGTGTGTACATATGATGTGTGCAACTGAATGTATGTGAGTTTCTGTGAATATCATATCATCTGGCTACAAAATTGAAATTTATTTTATTTTTATTGCATGTTGCATTAAAAGCGATATTATTGATGCTGATAATAATAATAATAATAAAACTAAAATAAAAAATACGTAATAAATAAAAATATTTCAATTGTAATTGAATTTTATTGCGCATACAAGTACCAGTACCCCGAGTGTACATTAAAATAGTCGCAAAAATGTATTCGCTTAATGATACATCTCATATAACACGCACTATTCGTATTCGTTGTGGCATGAGGTGTACAATGCTACTTTGCATAGGAAGTCGCGTTGACCCTCGTATATAAACTTATCGCAAATATGAAATAATTTTATGCACCAGAAAAACTGCACCTTTTAAACGTAATTAAAAAGTGAATTTGAAATGGATATGGAATACTGGACTTTTTATTTTATTGAACAAGGGTTTTGTCGGAACATAACTCCAAATGATGGGGAGGTATATATCACTAGATAACTTTTCAATTGTATGAAACGAATTATATTTTACAGTAAATCCTTGGACGTAATAGAATTATGACCTTAAGTCTTCCTATTTTTACCATATTCAGTAAACGCATACCCTTTCGAGTACTTTAAACATTTGAATTTTTTAATTTTTTTTGATTTCGAAAAACTCTTGTTGTTTTTGACTTACTATAAATACATAGAAGGGAAGGAGAGAGAAATTTCAATAAATACTTTTTCGGATCAAGTAGTTTACTTCGATAACTATAACTAGAGTTTGATCATTTGAAAAAAAGACTATTTATGTATTTCTGTCAAAATGTTAACCATATTAAGGTTTAACGTATTGTACCACAACTAAATTTATTTTTTAAACCAAATTATAAATAGCAAACGACACCCAGCAGTATCTCGTTTAATAACACTGTCCAACAAATTGAGAGTTTTTGATTGCAACAGAATAGCGAACCTATACATAATTCTGAAAGGGCATGTTGAGTAAATCATTTTTGTAGAATAAACTCTTGTCTGGTTTTTTTACAGTGGGTCAAAGTTTTAATTTTTTGATCGAAAGGAGCAATATACTAAATGAAAAATATGTTGTATGTTAATGTCTGAGAGAATTCTTATTGTCAGAGTTATATTGTGGAATTTTATGGGGATTATTTTTGTGGATGATGTTAACTCTCGAGCTCCTCTCTTTATGGGTTAATTTGACCCTTTTTTCGAGAATATCAAAACAGTCGTTTCAAAAAGCATATTTAAGGACTAAAATATTCTACAAAAATTTTTCCCGGAAAATTTTAGTGGGGGTCACCAAAGATACCAAAGTTGTGAATTCACGCCACATTGGGTTTCATATTTTTTTTTTTTTAATCGCCAAAAATCCATATATGATACGAATGTCCTGCAGTTTAAAATATAATTATTCCTTGAGAAGATCTACAAAAAACACGCATACATATGCAAGTTATCTCTTTTAGTTCAAGAGATATTTAAATTTATTTATTTTGCTGGATTTTATTTTTTAAATAAAAACAACACGCTGAAAGTCATCTCGTCCACATAAAAAGTTACAGGCATCCAAAGTTGGAAACATGTAAAAATGGCCGTATTTTTTAAGAATATATGAAAAAATGTTAAATTTTTTGAAAGGGAACAAGGTTTATGGAGCTTTTGAAGTTTAAATATAAGCTTTTTATACAAGTATATGGTATTGGTGAAATCCATAGGACTTGGAGATTTATAATTTAGTAAAATGAAAAAATATATTTTCCATGAAGTAAAATATAAAATTTTAATTAATGTAAAATTCTAACGGTAAAATATATCAGAACAAAATTTAAAACTAATATAGAACTAAATGTCCCTAAATAAACGGCATTATAACTGTTGCCATTCTTTGTTTTTAAATTACCGAAATTCCTAAAACGGGAAAAATGTGTTGCAGAAAAGTGCCCACTGTGACGTTATTTACCATGTGAAAACAAAATAGCTTTGTACGTATTTAAGTAATATATAGACTTATACAAATATGGAGCTTCATCTAGGAATGGTGGTTTGCGCTTGTAGAATTTTTTACTCAAACCTAATTTAAAAAAAAAATAAAAACTCAGACCAACTGGACTATAAGTTTATTCTACCCTTTCAGAATTCTAGGGTCGCTATTCTGTTCCAAAAATGCTGTTGGACAGTGTTATTTATGTTAAATTATTGGAAAGAAACCAAGTATTTAAAATGTTTACAATTATAATGAATATTAATTAATATGTATGTAAATGCATGCATGTACATATCTATGTATTGTACTATATCTGATTATGTAAATTGCACTATAAACTATCACATTTCACAGAAATATACACACACTCAATTATTTTGAATACAAAAATAACTGTGTGATGTAAAAAACGCATGAAATGTAAAAATTCATAGACTGGCAATAATGTGTCGTAATTATTCAATAAAATATTAATTAATTGTTTACATTAATTGCGAATTAAATGTATTATGACACTCAACATAAATATGTAAGTACATACAGTATTGATATTATTTAATGTTATTTTTATATTTAATTATTACACTTAAACAAAAACGAATTAACGGAGAATTCTTCAATAAAACATTTTTCAATGGAACACGGGAAAACTTATTACTAAAATAAAATGTCAAATGTGCACACGGTTTCAATAATTTATTGACAATTGATTTTAAAAATTTGTTTCTTAACAATGCTAACAACTTTTTATTATAGTAATCAAAAATGGCTATTTGCTTTACAAACCTTTTATTAGTTATATTGTACATAAAATCAAGTACGTTTTTATATTTTAAACAATTTTTCTAATATTACAAATAATCGACAACACTTCTACACAACAGTTTAGGAGATTTTAACAAATATTTTAATAGAATCAAATACATTTTTGAAACGGAAACAAATTTATTTTTCAGTTGAAAGACAATTAATTAAAGTTTGAAAATTATAATTGTTTTTCTAAGAAAACGATGAATATATTACTTCCAATATCATGGAATCAAACTTGTTTAACGCAATAATCTGTAGATGCTTCAGCATTTGACATGTCTTTTAAAATCATCATAATGTTGATCCTACTCTAAAGCAGCTTCCAAACTTAATTTTAACTGTGTGTGTGAAGTTACGAAATTAGAATGAAAATTAAATTGAAACATTAACGTTTTTGACACAATTACATAATTTTTATAGTTTAAGTTTAAGTTTTTTTTTTCAGTTGCTGATAGAGAAATGAAGAAGACTTACTGCCACTTTTACAATATTTTATGCAATTTCTATAACAAATATGACAAATATTATCGAGACAATATCTTGTCCATTGGCGACAATAAACAATATTTTTATTTAAAATATAACATACAAAATTTGTCCTAACAAATCGATGCCATTTTACAGCAAAATGTTTGATTCGGATAGATACGAATAATTAGTCTATATGGTATTCGGAAATTAGAGAAAAAACATGCATATAAATATGCTCCGTAATAATCACTATAAATAAAACAGAATATTTAAAATTCCGCACAGATATCAAACAATTTTTTTTTTTAATAAAACAATAAAACAAATACTTAATTGATTTTGAATAGATATTTGAGCAATATTTATTTTTAAAGCCATACAAAATATTTGAATTAATCCAAATATAAAAACTGCACAATATTTTCTTCGAAAAATACTCCTATACACAATATTTTCTATTGAAACTACTGCTACATATATAAAATATGAGTGGATTAGTAAATTGTCAGACAATCTATCAGGAATCAAAGTATCATTGGAACTCTTAAGAATATTACCAAGAATTATATGATCATACTGCATACTTCAAACATGAGGAATTACTAAGCAAGTGAAATCGTAATCTGCTCAATGCAGACCACTAAAGGCCAAATGATTGGAAAACGTATTCAGCACAAATAAGTTATAAAACTTATATGTGCCGAACTCGCAATACTAAAGCTACGTACACACGGTTGTCAGATTGTCAGAAACATGCTCAGAAAATGGTTAACACAACCATGAGAACTTATGTTGAAACATATGGTTGTTAACCATTTATTGAACATTTTCTGACACAATTGTAAGAATATGACAATCGTGTGTACGTAGCTTAAATATTATGATAGGTCCTCCCATACCAATAAAATTCATATTCTTCTGACTTTATGAATTAAGTAATTGGATATGGATTTTAGTTTTTAATTTTAAGCGATTTATGAATTTTCAAATGAAATATGTTTTTATCATGTTTTGTGTTTCATGACAAATAGATTATACAGTATAATTTTAATCGAATTGAGATTAAATTTAAGTTTAAGTTTAATTTAAATTTAGTTGGAAACTTGTTGTATTGTTCATACATATATTGTCATTCTGCATTAAACTCAGATACTGAGAATTTAAATCCAATAAATTTTCAACGTGTAACATTAAATTATTTAAAGTTTATTAACTAAAAACAAAAAGTCAGTTGATTTAATCACAACTATGATGGAAAATTATGCTAATTAAACTATCTAGCATTGGACGGTCCATTAATATTTAACGCAACAATTACTGTTTCTGTGCAATTAAATAATATATTAATATATTGATTAACCCCGCATTTACACATGCAAGTAGAATGAAGAAAGTTGAGTATACGTATTATTATCGAAAAATACATCGAAATGTCTAGAAGTTGCTTGAGTGTTTACACATGCAAGTAAAACTTCATTTTGCAAATGTTAGCGAAGGAGAAAAGTGTCAAAAAATCACTGTCCACCTAAATTCACTAGACAGCGAGCTGCAAGTGGCTGCATGATTGTGTTAGTGTGAATGTATATTGAGCTTTTCGAACAGTTACTTGCATGTGTAAACGCTAGGCAGTGTAGCCAGATGTGGGGATTTCTCCCCAAGTTGGGGATTTCATGAATAATTTGGGGACAAAACTTCGTGGGGATTTTAACAAAATTCGGGGATATTACATGCATTTTATCAAGGTTTTGGGGATGTTAAATATTTAAACAGTTTTGATTTTGACTTTATTCATATTGCGTTTAAAAATGTTCATCACATTGAGTCTAAATTTCGTGGAAAACACAAAAATGTTTGACATGCATTTCGGGACTTGTTTGTTTCTAGGACACTTTCTAATTTAATTTCAAAAAAATTAATAAAAACAAGTATAGAAACAAAGGGTTTCACTAAAGTTAACAAATATTGGGTGTATGATTTAAAAATGCGGGATTTACAATAGATGGCGTATCTTTTGAATGCGGTACATATCTGTCATTTATTCTCATTTAAGTAGTTATTGAACACTCGAAAATGTCGAAGTTTCCGGCAACAAACTGTCATATGCCGAAAGTTTTGCTTTACTTCTGTAATTTGAAAATACATGATTAATGTGTTCCATCGGTTTTAACGTGCGACAGATGGTTTGTGCCGACCAGAAATGGTGATTTTGAAACAGACAAAGACAAAGATCGCCCAGGCTAGCCAAGAAAGTTTGAAGACCGAGAATTGTAGGCATTACTCCATGAAAATTGTTGTAAAACTCAACAAGAGCTTGCAAAATCATTATGAGCTTCAAGCAGCAATTTCAAAACGTTTGCGAGCAGCAGGATTCATCGAGAAGCTGGGAAATTGGATACCATAGAATTTGAAGCCGAGAGACCTTGAAAGACGATTTTGCATGTCAGCAATGATGCTTGAACGCTAAAAAAAAAATCATTTTTGCACCGAATCATTACATGGCGCTAATTCTATGTATTTGGATGAAAATCTATGGGAATAGAAAAACATGTAATTACATATTTTTGGTTTCTCTGAACATTACATTACTTAGATTTTGTGTTTAAGAACTGCAATAAAATAAGTCAATAGTTGGGTTTCCTAAACATGCAATCTCTTGTTCAAGTAGTGCAACTTAAATTATTTAACACAAACGAAAAAATGTATTGATGGTTATTACAACTTTAAAATCAAACCTTAATTTAAACAATACTTTTTGTAAAAAACATTATTTTGCAAAAACTTTAATCATTATAAATGTATTCGTTAGTTCATTCCATATAGTCAGTCCTTTTAAGTATTTATTTTTACTTTGTAAATTAAAAAAAACACGTTTATTATTTTAATAGTCCAATTAGCTGTGTTTATATTATAAGTCTTCAACTATTTATAAACAATTTGTAGGTCTAATTTGTCAGTGGATCCAAAAAATATATATTTTATTTCAAATGCAATTAAAATCATATTTTATACCTATTTAACAAATAATTTGCCAAACAACCTCAAAAAGAACAACAAATATTTAATAAGTACACGTAGAATCCCAACAAACAACATGGTTCAGGTATTCCCAAATTTATAATTTTGTTTAAACATGTGGCTACATGTGGCATTTATTAGTAAATGCTTTAAATATGTGCATTTTTATTTCATATCTGACAAACATATTGTACAAATTTACATTTACTGTAATCATTTTCTTAAAGCCTCCTAGATTTGTTTCAACATTTAATGAAGAAATTTTTTAAATCTATGGCAATTCATACCATTTATGTACAAAATCTTGTCCATATATCCTATAGGATTTATTAATATAATGTTACGTTTTTACCTTTTAAAAACGTGGGTTTATTTCCTTTAAATAAACCGAATACTTTTGATTGCAAATAAAAGCAGTTTTATTAGTTTAAAATTGTAACAACTCTTCATTTATTTAGAATGTACAACAACGACAGAATTAAATAATCACTCAGTGTCTTTATACACGTTTATCAATTCGCAGAAATGAACACACACACTTTATAATGACAAGCTCAAATGTACACGACAGTTGATGTTAACTCTAACAGCGACAATGATCAACTCCACTCACGACTGCAACCTCTGCCACTATTTATACACACGCCATCTATCGTGAATCTTCTACAATGCTCTTAACAGACATACTAGTACATTCGAATTCCAGAGCCTTCGATGTCATTGCCAGCAGCCCAAACATTTAGTGTTGCCATACTTACAAACAATGCCAATAACCACATGCTACTGATGGACGTGCCTTCAAACATGATGAATGCTGCAGGCAGTCGTTACAGACCGCTAAATTCAAATTGTTATTGCACATTCGTAACAATAACTACATTGAATGTTTGTTGGGCAAGAAAACATTTGTCTTGGCATTGATGTGCATGTTTCTCATTACCAGGGCAAGTTAAAATATTCACAAACAAACTTCAAAATAAGCCTTAGTTTTACTGGAAAATATTAATTTTACCCCCCAGTAACACGAAGTCTTGTTATGTGTTAACTAATAGTTATACTAATAGTTTTCATACAAAAATAATAAAATAATTTAATAACTATTAGTTAACACATAACCAGGCTTCGTGTTAATGGGGGTTATTGTAATAAACATTTTTTTACAAAGTACAATAAAATGTTTTTCCAGTTTTAAAAAAGAATTTATCTTCTATTGTTACATAAAATGCATAAAAAAGAATATATTGTAAAAAAAATGTTCATGACAAAAAAAAAAAAATAAACAAGTAAATGAGCTATATTCGAATGTACCGAATCTTATATACCCTTCACCGAATTATACTTTAAAATAAAAATTTTAAATATTTTTAGGTTAACAAAATATAATAATATAAAAAAAATTATTTTTTCCCGATTATTACCCATTGTAGGTCCAAATCACTATAGCCTTGTATACATCGTTGCAATGGACTTTGACATTTTTATCATTAGATATCCATATTGTCTATATTAAATCGACGTTGTCCCGATTTTTTCCTTATATCTCAGCCATTTGTGGGCCGATTTTCTCGATTTTAAGTATCAATTATCGACTTTGCTATCTATAACGATCCAGAATATAAATACTTTGTGGGGTTGCAAATGCAAAATGTAGAAATTACAAACGGAATGACAAACTTATACATATATACCCTTGCAACTCATGGTGAAGGGTATAAAAATTCAGTGTTTTTCAAAAACTTGTAAATAAGCAAGAAGCTTATTTTCTCAAGCAAGGTACAGATTTATTTCCACTTTTTCGGTTCCCCCCACTGTGCGTTGTTGGCCAACTACTTTATTACTCATACAATTTTCCGTTCTTTTTTTAATATTTTTTGTGCTTAGACAAATACGATAATTAACATTTAAGTCATTTGCACAATTGTTTAATGCAACCTACTCGTACGTATGATGAGCACGTTTATTTAAAAAATGTGCTGAGCAAAAGAAAAACATAAAATCTAAAATGAGTCTACAACAAAAAAATCATCTATGGTCAAAAGTCAAGGCATTTTTTCTTGCCAACATTGTCCTCGTCATCATCATTAACATCATCATTATCATCGTCATAGTTTACCATCATGGAATTCCACACTGCCTAGGAATGAGTGTATGTGTGTGGTAGAATGTTATTCTCTTTTTTTTTTCTATTTTTTTGTTTCTGTAACAAATGTTGGTACTTTGTTATACAATTGTTGTACAAATACGATCTATTTTTCTACTTCATTATAATTATACAGGTCAGTAATTTTGATAAAACAAAAAACGAAAAATATAAAACAGCAAAAGCAAAATGTGTCCTCGACCATAAATTAACAGATTTTTTTAAACAAATAAATAATTGATTCATGTTGTTTAGGGTAAGATGTAGAATAATGGAATCAATGAATGTGGGCCATGCAAAACGGTCGATCTGAATAAATTTTATTTTTATTTTTTGAAAATTGATGTTAAAAACACCGAATAACAACATAATGAAAACAAGTAAAGGTACTAAAATATATTCGGATGTACCAAATCTTAATATCCTTTATCAAAGCATACTTTAAAATAAGGTTAAAAAAGGATGGTGGACAAACATTTAGAGAGAGAAAAAAGTTTTGGTCAAAAAAAATGTTGGGGGGCACAATTTACCCATTTTCGGTCGTTGGAAAGATCATTGCAATGCCTATCATTTGATATCCATATTCTCTATGTAAATGTCTTTGTAATCGAGGTATACAGCCAGAGTCAAAATTTAGAATACAACAGCTAAATATTTTAATTCGTTCATAGGCAAAAAGAGAAATTTAATTTGTGTGGTGTTAGGTGTGACGATTTTACGTCATTTTGACGATTTTTTAGAGTAAATTCAGTTTTTTGACGTTTGACGATTTCTTTTATATATTCGCTAATATGCCGACGATTTTTTCACTTAAATTTTATTGTATTGTAGAAATGAAAATAAATATATAAAAAAGAGAGAAAGTTTTTCTTGAAATTTATGTGAAATACAAAATTTGTCAATGTATCAATTTGTTGCCTTTCCTGGTATGTGTTCGAGTACAATAAAAAAAATGTGCTTGCTTGAGAAATACACCCAAAATCAGATGATATTCAACTAAGCCACTGGCTTAAAGGCACAGCTTCGTATTAATTCAATGTTTGCTTAATTCACTAATATTTTAATTCGAAATTAAAAATAGCCAGCCATTCATTGCATTAAGCTTTATCCAAAGGCTTTATTTAAAAATAATTCATTAATCGTTGCATTAATTCATAATGTAATTAACTTGTAACAAAATTCATAAAATTTTTGTTAATTCTAATAAAAATCTAATTGACGAAAAATGTAATGGATTTGAATTAAGGAACATTTTAATGATTCAATAACGAATAAATTCTCATAGGAATGAATTCACTACATTTGAAATACAAAGGAATTAGCATATGAATTAATTCGTAATGAATTCATTAACGGAATGGTTAAGGGGCAATTTAATTTAATTTAGTTTCGAAAATGATTTTTTACCCGTAGCTAAAGATTTTTCAGGTGTTTGGCAAATTTCAAAACCAGATTGTTGTTATACTCGACAACACATACCACAACAAGTAAGAGTGCCATATTCGTATTTAGTATTTAGAACATTTCTCCTTAATATTTAAAAACCGATTATTTTCTTCTTTTTTATAAACATTTTGTAAATAAGTCAGTAGTTTGGTATCGGTAATATAGCTATTTTTAATATTATATTATTATTATTATTATTTACATATGTATTTGTATTCAGTATTACTGCTTTTTTATATACAACCATAGAGAAACATAGACATAGAAACTAGAAAAAAACTCAAACAAAAAATTACTCAAAATAATCACACATACGAGTGTTGTTTTTGTTTTCACATAGTTTTTTTTACTAATACATTCTCAGCACTTAGGTTTTTGACAACTGAGTTAGGTCTTTGACAGGAGAGTTTCCGATCTATGTGTATTTATCTATGTATACAACTATATACACTAAATGGCCTAGAGTGACTTTTTATATTATTATGAATAAAATTAAATAAAAATACTTATATTCTGCCTTTGTTAAAAAGTTTTTCTAAATTGGTATCTAAAGAGAAATATCAATTTATGGAAAATGAAATAAAATAATAAAGATTTGTGCATTTTAATATTTTTTTGGAAAAACGTCAAGTCAATTATCAAACAATAAACCAGCGTTTCCGAATTTATGTGATTTTGTAAATTACTTAATAGTTTTAACAAATTTAAGTTGACTTATTTTTAGCTAACTTAAAGTTAGTTATTTAAAAGTTAACTTTAAGTTGACTTATTTTAAACTAACTTAAAGTTAGTTATTTAAAAGTTAACTTAAAGCTAGTTATTTAAAAGTTAACTTAAAGTTAGATATTTAAAAGTTAACTTTAAGTTGACTTATTTTTATGTAACTTAAAATTAGTTATTTAAAAGTTAACTTTAAGTTGACTTATTTTTAGCTAACTTAAAGTTAGTTATTTAAAAGTTAACTTTAAGTTGACTTATTTTAAACTAACTTAAAGTTAGTTATTTAAAAGTTAACTTAAAGTTAGTTATTTAAAAGTTAACTTAAAGTTAGTTATTTAAAAGTTAACTTTAAGTTGACTTATTTTTAGCTAACTTAAAGTTAGTTATTTAAAAGTTAACTTAAAGCTAGTTATTTAAAAGTTAACTTAAAGTTAGTTATTTAAAAGTTAACTTTAAGTTGACTTATTTTTAGCTAACTTAAAGTTAGTTATTTAAAAGTTAACTTAAAGCTAGTTATTTAAAAGTTAACTTAAAGTTAGTTATTTAAAAGTTAACTTAAAGTTAGTTATTTAAAAGTTAACTTTAAGTTGACTTATTTTTAGCTAACTTAAAGTTAGTTATTTAAAAGTTAACTTTAAGTTGACTTATTTCTAGCTAACTTAAAGTTAGTTATTTAAAAGTTAACTTAAAGTTAGTTATTTAAAAGTTAACTTTAAGTTGACTTATTTTTAGCTAACTTAAAGTTAGTTATTTAAAAGTTAACTTAAAGTTAGTTATTTAAAAGTTAACTTTAAGTTGACTTATTTTTATGTAACTTAAAGTTAGTTATTTAAAAGCTAACTTTAAGTTGACTTATTTTTAGCTAACATAAAGTTAGTTATTTAAAAGTTAACTTTAAGTTGGCTAACTTTTATGTAACTTAAATTGAACGTATTTTTAGCCAAATATATATAAATGAAGCTAAGAAAAGAAATTCTTTGAGGCAAAACCCCTTGAAGAAGTTTTATTTGCAAGACTTTTTCAAAAATAATTCTTCAGATTGCTTTAATGTGAATAATATTAAAAGTTTCGTAGAGAAACACTTTATTAACTTATACTAATGTACTTACACAAATACTGTTAGTGTTTTATTGATTAAAGGCTGCTGAATTGTTTATTTCCCTCTTAATACATGATTTTTAGTCGTGACGATTTCATGACGATTTTTTAATATTTTTATTATGAATTTGACGATTTATTTTCTTAATTTTGACGATTTTTTCCAAAAAAAAGCCTAACAGCACTGGCTGTCAAGCAACTGAATGAAATATTTGTATTTTTTACGCTCTTGTTGTGTGTTTTGTTTACAATCGTGTTGTGTACATGTAAATTCTCGAAAATCTTCGTAACCTCAACCACATGAACGCGCATCACTGTTTTAATTAGAGAAAGAAATATATAAGTTTAAAAAGACTTTAAATTAAATAAGCGCTACCCTAAAACATGGAGGTGGGTCTTTGATGGTGTGGGGCTGTATGTCAGCTGCAGGACCTGGCAATCTTGTATGAATTGAAAGTACAATGAACAGCCGAGACAGCTTACAAATGTTAAAGCACAATTTGAAAGTAAGTGCTGAACATATATGTCTTGTAACTGCATGGGTCTTTCAGCAAGACACTAAGGACGAACTCCGAACAGCTTTAACGAAAGAGTGGGGCCAAATTACTAAAGATGTAACTGAACCTCTTGTAAACTTCATGAAAAAGTGACTAGAGGACGTAATTAAGCTTGGAGGACCAACAAAATATTAACTTTTTATTATGGGATTTTGGTAATATTAAATAGAGCGTTATCCATCAACCGTATACTAAATTTTGACTGTTTGTTTTTAGGTACTTGTTGCTTTTTCCCATACATTTTTCACGTAATCAGTTTTAATTTTCAAAGCTTTTTAAAATAACAACAGATTAAACTTTTAATTTAATTATTAGTTTATTCAAACTTATATATTTCTTTCTCTAATTAAATATTAAATATTTAGCTTCATAAATGAAAATACGTGTTATATACTAAATTATAACACTGACTGTAAGTCAGAAATAGGTAAAAAACATTCGGGGTAGTCGATGTCTTATGCTTTAGTCTCGTCGATATGTGTGCCGAATTGCTCGATTTTAAATTGCAACGACACCAGGACTATACCCGACATATTGATGTTTCAATCATGTTTGTAAGTTATTTGGGGGCTTCGACAGACTGCCACTATGCTACAATGCCAACATTTTTAACATGAATTTGCATGATTTCAGTTTACCTGGTTGTCATTCATTAGTGATTTATAAAAATTATTATGTTTCACATAACATAAAAATGTTTACAATAACTAAAATATTGCTGACATTAAATTAAAATAACCATTATTTATGTTCGACAAAAAAAAATATTGTTACAAAGAACACACTCCAAATGAAATGCGCGTGTTAAATACATCAAGGTATGTTATTTTTTGATTTCGTCATTCGTCAATGCACACCCACAAACGACTGACTCATTTAAACACTATCAGACTCCACATTTCGTAAATTTAATTGTATGTGCCACAAACTGAATACAACTTAATTTTACACATTCCATTCACTACTTGTTGTTCCTTAATAGCAAATAAACAATCAATATAAATTTCAAAAGATTTATTTTCACAAGATATATGTTTCTAGTGTTTTAAGATCTATCTATAGTTAACATCTTAATTGAGCATTAAAGTGTCATTTACTATTTTAATATTTAAGGTTTTTCTCAGTTTTCTGTTTAATTAAAGTAATATTTATCACAGCTAATGTTCTTTAAAATAAACTCGTATGTATGTATACAACAAAAATAGAGAATTTATTGATAATATTTTTAAAATTTTAAAGTGGAAATTTCTAAAAGTATTAAAACTAAAATCATTAGAGCTGTGAGAAAAAATGTTCACTGGGTTATCTGTATGCGTACATGTGTGAGTGTAATTTGAATGTGTCTGTTGTAAGTTTAATATAAAACAATTCAATTACAAGAGATTTTAACAAATTAACAACTATGCTTACATAATCACTGATGCAATAACTATTAGATGTTAAATACCAAAAAATAACTAATTACAAAAACAATAAATAGCAGCAACAACAGCAACAGCAAATCAGCAATAACAATATAAACAACAGAATCCATACAACAGAACAGAATCTATACAACAAAAATAACATTAAACTAACAAAACAAGGAAAATCTGTAAATACCCAGCAACCAATTGGAAGTTATATTTTCGATACATGCACTAAAATGTTTCTACTTCTTTATGAAAAAATGTTACATTAGTACCTATCGCATTTTTAACACAAACAAAAAAAAGAGAGAAGACGTACGTGATAAAACCAGGGGTAAAATTCTTGAAATTTCTAAGGAAAAAAGTCAAGTCAAGCATACCATTTTGGTCGTTTTCAACTATAATTTCATAATATAACATCAAAGTCTGACAAATATTTCTGACAAAAAAATAAATAAAAATCAGAAAATAACAGTTATGTTGTAATTTTTATTATAATTGTCATAATTGTTACGGTCCCTGGACAAAACTCTGTAAATTTATGAATATTAAAGTATCGGTGCACAGTGGAGAAAAAAAAATGGAAATAAATCCGTAACTTCTAAACGAATAGGCCGATTTTAATAAAATTTCCAATGGCTATAAAGGAGGTGTTGATATGTTTAAATTTAGAATAAGGGCTTATAACACCAATGAGGAACCGAGCCACAGTACTCCATAGTGGGACACCTCGGGTATATCAAAAATTTTAAACGATGCCAAATTTTTAAAGAAAATCAAGAAAGAATTGGATCCGTTATTAGCAAAAGAGCAGACAAAGGTAGGTTAATAAAATAAAATTTTACTTTTCAAATGCGAATAACTCGTAAACTATAAAAGATAATAAATGGCTAAAGCAACGTGTTTTGTAGATTCCATATATATTAAAGTCTTTCAAATCGGATCGCAAAGAAAAACTTGGCATCATTTTTAATTTTTGATACACCCGAGGTGCCCCACTTTGGGCACCTCGGGTGTCCTCTATGGCTATACGTTTAGAAGTTACAAATTCATTTTCACTTTTTTTTTTCATTCCCCTCACTGTGCGGTGATTGTCTTACCTAAAAAATGTGTATAATTTATGAAGATTTATTAATTACTTAATTAGTGTTAAATTTAAATTATATTTATAATTCAAATGTTTTCTTTTAGAATTAGTACAATAATTAGTGAATTTAAAAAAAGATAAATACGCATTCCAATTAATTAGAGAACCTTATTTTTATAGAATCTTTTATATTCTCAGTTTTAATTAAAGTCATATTAAGTTTAGTTTTTTAATTTAATTATTTTACTTATACTACAATAAAATATAACACTTCACTCTAGACACTTTTTAGATAAAAATGTGATACTTCCTACATATCGTCATCTGAAATGCAAATGGGCGTAAAATGGATATTGAAACAGTGCATCTACATACACGTCTTCACAAATTCTTAGCTTTCTATTTAAAAAAATAACGACTTTATTAAGAAAGAAAATTTGTAACCTCAACACTTTTCATTTTATTTAGTTTTTTGTCTCTCCTGTAAAGTTTTAAAAAGTGATGATAGACCCTTTTGCATTCTAATAATAATACACTAAAAGATGACTCGAATGTATCATATGCATGGAACAATGACACTATATCGATAAGATAGCAAGATCATATTCGTCGAGTTGCAACTTAAGGATGATTCGATTGGGATACTTTTTCGACAGAAATTGTTTGCAGGGTATATAATTATATAGATACAAATACACCCACCTAAACGCATACATAAACATTAGAGTTCTTCATTCCTCGGGATAATCGATATGTTTTTAATTTTATGATTTCCTCTCGATATTCACTGAATTAATATTTAATTAAACATGTCAAAGTGCTATATTCGTCTGTGTAAAATGTAACAAAGTGTTACGATTTAAACTGATCTTTATACATTTATTGATATGATATTCAAAGGTACAAGCAGGTTCTGAAAAAATACTGAGTGATATGTGTCTAGTAAGTACTTGTAATTGTAGAGATGTATTTTTAGGCACAAATCAATGGGATATCTGGAATTCCCGTATGAAAACCCCTAATATGCACAAATACACTGACACCAAGTTTCAACAACTACGCATTCATAGAAAATAATGACAGCGACAACAAAACAAAACATAACAACTGCAAAACACTCACAACAAAACATGCAATCTCAACTTTGACAGCATCAAAATTTACATCACAATCGCCAGACAGCATCAACATCCTTGTGATTATCGGCTGCAGCATTGTTATTGTCATTGTTGATGTTTAAAGTAATTAATTACTATAATAAAAAAAAAACACTAACCAAACATTTCCGTACATACAAATGAAATCATCTAACACACGCACTAAAACACAACAATTAAATACTGACAGCAATGGAATTTTATGTACGGACGTCCACAATATTAAATTAAATCATCTTTTATATGTGTCGACTTTTTAATAATTTCAGTTTTGTGAATAAACATGATTGAAAGAGATAAAGAGATAAACTTACACTGTCTATATATTTTTGCAATATTTATCATAACCTTACCAGAGAAATGAATTCGCATTAAAAATTATCTAAATGTTACTGTTTTTACCCCAATTTTTCGCACTACCAAATTTAGCACCGATCGCTCCACAATTTTCCTCAGCTCCTATATAAGGAAATATGTTAGTATCCAAATAAAATTCAATACAAATAAGTTTCATATAACAGGTGGCGCAAAAGTAATCCTCCTATCAGAAAATGCTATAAATTTTGCCGATTATTGGTGAAATAAATTGTCAGCATGTAGTATACGCAAATCATGTCACGATCCGAAAATCACATTAACGAGCACATAGATCTTAAAAATCAAAATAAAATTCAACACAACTACACGCAGAAAAAAAATATAGTTTTGCATGTTTACTGTAACCATTTCAAGATTTTTACAAGTTTTTTAACAATATTATAATCACAGTAACTATTTATATGATTGTGGTAACTATAATAAGGTTAATTTATGATTCGCATGATTGTATCAACAAGAACATGTTTGTGACAATCATTTTTATGATGAATAATTTTATCATAATATGTTGTTCTCAGATTATGATATGAGAGCAACATAATATGATAAGTCCTTCATCATATAAATGGTTGCCACAAACATATACCTGACCGACTATACTTTCATACTTGTTTTTAGTAATAAGTAGATGGTCCTTTATTTTGTATTATTAAAAAAATATGAAATAAAAAGTGTTGGTGTTTAATAAGTATTAAAAACAGTCACAGTAGTCACAAACAATTTTGATTTAACAGTTTTAATAATGATTCGCCAAAAAATTAAATATTACGTGGAGAACATTTTTAGAAGTGTATCTGAAAATTGCATTTGCATTTCTTGAAAGGCAGATATTTGTTTGTCTTATACGACCTTAAGAGGACATAAATAATTATCTTTGAATAAAGCATCAATCAATAAAATGTGACATTCGATTCATAAGTCACGAATAAGTACTATTAAGGCCAAAGTAAACTTAATATCGCGATTTTTTTTAAATTTAAAATGATAAAAATTAAAATGTCCAAATGAGCCAAAGTGTATGTGTTTAGTGAATATGGTGAAAATCGGAAGACCCAAGGTATCAATGATATATTTTATATTTACATAAAATTATATTTTATGTTAAGTTTCATTATAAAATCACAAAATCACATAACAAAAATGTTTCTAATAAAAATGTCCATTAGGAATTTGTAAATTTGTCAGTTTTATTATAATTTTGTCCTGTCATAAATTTCAATATAATTTAAGTACTTAAAAGAAAAAGTCTTTTTTTTCAGAAATAGAGACGTTTTTTTAAATATATATATGGCAACACTCTACCCAAATGACTGTAAATGACATTTTCTGGTAATTTTGTCTTCAACCAACACATAATGGGTTCGAGCAGAATCTATCTTCCCATAATCTTACACATAAACATACCCACACGTTCACTCTAACTTATTTCTATGTACTTAAACTTACATACACTGAACAAAAAATTTGTTAGAAGAATGAGTGTCGTAAACTTTTTTGATTTTGATAAAAATTTATCGCATTATATGATTTTGGCGATGGCATAACGAGTTTAATTGCAGTTGACTTCAGTCAAGGACTAATTCCTTAAATCATTTGCCAGAATGCAAGGTCGAGTAAAATTTTTAGAAAATTATCAAAAAAAAAGTATATTGCTGAATGGTCTCATGTTACTTTTCATATTAAAATAAATTTTGAAACATTTTTCTGATGAGGATTTATATAATTGAGACGTTAAGTGTAATTCGATAATATGTTAATACAACTGCTGTCAAAATAATAGCACCACGACATTCATATTTTTATATAATAATATTACGTACTATTAAATTAATTTTTTTTTTTTTGGATAAATTTATACTTAATTCAATAAACTTTCAAACATTAAAAATAATTTTGAAAATTAGATGAAAATTTTAAAGAAAATCTACTTAATATATAAATACCTAAGAAATTCAACAGTCAAAAGAATAGCACCAAGATAGAAATCGATTAAAATAAACAAAAATTAACCAGGACAAAATTTAATTAAGTAACATTTTTATGGTTTGTAACGTTCTTAACATATTATTAAAATTAAAATATTGCTCTTTTTTATTTTCGTATTCTAAAGATTCTAAAATTTTGCAATTTTTGTATCGAACTTGTATGCCAAATATATTTTTTCATTCCCCAAAATACATTTTTAAATGTTTTTGGTTTCATTTAACACTTTTTGTGACTAAAACCCAAATTTATATAAATTAATCATTCCAGAGATCATTCCTAAAGTCATAATTTTTTTGATTTATATCTGAGTATGAGTTTATCAAGCATTTTATCATATAAGATTGAATTATTTATTCAATATATTCTTCTAATGTTATAGTAGGAAAACCACTATCGAACTATAATTTTAAAATCTTTGTGTTTTATTCATAGATGTTGTGATGTTTTCTTACATTTTGGTTGAAATTGGACTCAGAGCACATTCTATAGAAGTCTGATATCAAACAATGTAATTTGTTTAATTATTTGAACAGAAAGTGTTTTGGTACTTGAATGTTGAAGAATGGTAATGCGACTTTTGAAATTTTACCTTTAATAGATGATGTTATATTGTTATTGGTGAAACTTTTCCAGGATTTAAATAATTTAAATTTTGTTCTCGTAATGCCCAGCGAATAACTGCAACACTCTTGAACACCGTAGAGAACATAAATACCTGATTTTCGAAACGGTGGGCCAAGAGTGTTATAATTAAAAGCGATTATTGGTCTCGCAACATAAAAATTATACTTTTATATCTATAAATATTTTTATTCTGAATTCAGCTAATTTTTATGTTCAGAAATCATAATTTTTTCTAGAGCTCAACAACTTTTTTGTTTCTAAAAAAATAATTTCTACATTTTTCATTTGCGACCCCACAAAGTATATTATTCTGAATCGTTATAGATAGCGAAGTCGATATAGCCATGTCCGTCTGTATTTTGAAGTCAACTTTCCGTAGCCTCCGAATAACTTACAAACATAATTGATACATCAATATATCGGGAATTCTTCCGGCTCGGTCGCTATTTAAAATCGAGAAAATCGACCCAGAAATGGCTGAGATATAAGGAAAAAACCGGGACAACCTCGATTTTTGGCCTATTTTTGATCTATATCTGGATTACTAAGTCATTAATATAGACAATCTGGATATCTAATGATAGATATTTCAAAGTCCATTGCAACGGTGTATATAAGACTATAATAATTTGGACCTTTAATGGGTCAAAATCAGGAAAAATATTTTTCAACCCGAATTTTTTTTTACCAAAAAAAAATTTTTTCACTAATAAATTTTTTTAAAAATTAAAAAAAAAAAATTAAAAAAGAAATTTCAAAAAAATTAAAAAAAATTAAATCAAAATAATTCCGAAAAAAAATTTAAAACAATTTTGAAAAAAAAAATTTTTAAATTTTGAAAAAAAAATTAAATTTTGTTTACTTAAAAATATTTAAAATTTTTATTTTAAAGTATAATTTAGTGAAGGGTATATAAGATTCGGCACAGACGAATATAGCTCTCTGACTAGTTTTTTTTTAATTTTACTCAATGCGATATAAAAAGATTCAAATTATAATTCTATGGCGATTTTTTTAAACGAAAACATAAATATTCTATATTTTTCGAGAATTTCTTACGATGGTGCTGGGTATTTTTCAAAAATACCATATAATTAATTGAAAGGGTAATATTTCTTTAAGAAAACTTTACTTATAGAAGAAATTGAGATTAATTAACGATTTTATAATATATTTAATTAAAATAACTATTGAAATAAAAATATTTTCCATGTTAATTGCTTTAAGGTTCTGTGGTGCTATTATTTTGACCGGCACTGTATATAATATAATAATTCCTTTCTTAGTGTTTTCAAATTCAACCTTTCATTCAAAGAACTAAACAAAACATGTTTGTAACATGTAATAAGCTATCGTATAGTTCCTTAATCAACTTAAAAGTAGAATAGAATATCACTCAAAATTAAGTAATTCATAGAAAATTCTTAAAATTTAGTTCGAAATACATGAAGCGATTATGAGGTTAGTTCGTTCTACCAAGAAAATAGCTTCCTTAACCTAATGGATTAGATACCAATTACATGTAAGCAGAATTTAATTGTTACAAATTAAAGGCAAAAATAATGTTGACACAAACTAAAAATGTTTTCATTCTGTTGCAGACGTATGTAAATTTGGTAAAGCTCATCAAATACATACTCAAATATGAGAACTGATGATGTCTGATTCACAATACAATGTTTTTTTTTTTTTGGGGGGGAGGGGTTATTTTCTTATTTGCGCAGTGGCGTAACTGAAACATTAAAAAGGGAAATAAACCATTTATTATAACTAGGGGGTGGATTTATATGCAAATTCATGTCCAAATTCTATGTGGACTAATTTTACTGGAAAATGGCAAAGAAAACTTTCTCCAATAGTATATAAGTTAACAGTGGTGAAAAGTTGACATTTAACAATAAATAGATTTGTTAATATATTTTAACATTGCTAATATCCAAAATAGATGTGTTAGATCTGGAACCGGTGTTTTTACGCCACCCAGGAACTCAAGGATAGTCCCATAACCACGAAGCTGTATTTAAATAATTGTAAGTTTCTTTAAATATCCAATGAACGTGTTTAGTAATCAGGTACATTGTATACTTTATCCGACTACGCCTAACTTTCACACATTTATCTATAGGTACATATCGTTGGTCTCATGTAGAAAGGCCCTAACTCAAATAATTTAAAATTTACAGGAGAATGAAAAAATAGAATAGAAACTGTATTATCAACATGTTGCATTTTTTATACAATTGCTTGTAAAACCGATATTTCTGGTATTATTGCATTAAATTTTTGTGACAAGATGTATTTGTGTGAAATGTATTGGAATCACTAAAAAACTCAATTTCGAAAAATATGCGTTAGGGCCTTTCTATTTTATGAGTATGAGTTTGTATTCGTGAGAGTTGTGTTCTATGAAAATGACATGTTTGTGTAACTTTTCTAAATACGGATACTAGTTGGAAGCATATTCACTCGTATAAATAAAGTTGTTGTGTTGTATTTTTTTGTTTCCTGTTCTGACACATTGACACTTTTATTGCAAATTATACCCAGCAGGTTGCAAGAGACAATTAACTTAGGCCAATAATGGTATAACCCAAAATGAACTTTTAAACTTTGTACATGTCTTTATGTAATTAACATTAATTCAAAATGAAAAAGTGTTACTTTTGTCTTCTCATACGACAACAAAGGAATGTTGGTTGTCTCATCTCACTTGCAAAACATCAAAGTTCTAATATCCTGAATTTTGAAAGAATTCCGTCTATAAATAGCATAGTGCAACATAAAACACAAGGCTTTCAATTTCGAAAGCAATTGCTATTTGCCAAACAAATATTTAAAGGTGCCATATGTTGATAGTGACATTTGTCTTCGACACACATAAGCATTTGGTTGGTGTTTCTTTTTTTAATAGCTGCTAACTATCTCCCGAATCGCTTTAGTTGTTTTCTTTGACAAATAATGACATACTTTTACATTGTATAGTAATTCAGTTTCAACCATGACTCACTTGTCTAATGCGTTTCACAAAATTGATGATCGTTCAACTATTCAATTCAATTTTGTGAATATTGTTAAAGGCAACTAGTTGCCACATACTTTATATTGTAATGAGTGGTCATTACCAAGCACATTATTTTATTTAGTAGAGTAGATATATATTTAAATACAGGTTAGTAATGACCTTTAGCATTAAGCACAGTTTTCTAGTGTGTTTGACTGAAAAAGAAGACGTTTTTGATACCAAATGCAATTCATCATAGTATCTTGTCTGTTGTCCATTTTTGAAGCCCAGCTGTGCGATATTAGAACACTTCAAAATTTAATAAAACTAATAGGTTTCTACATTAAAGCTATCCTTGCTGATATAACTGTTAAACAAATATACAATAAAAGCATTATAAGTTCCCTAAGAAACTTGTTTTCTAGGAAGCAAAAAGTAATAGTTCGGCTTTTAGAGAAAATACATAGAGAGGAAACTCTCCTGTCAAAGACCTAACTCAGTTGTCAAAAACCTAAGTGGTGAGAATGTATTAGTAAAAAAAACTATGTGAAAACAAAAACAACACTCGTAGGTGTAACTTTTTTGAGTAATTTTTTTGATTGAGTTTTTCTCTAGTTTCCGCTCTATGGTTGGGCCTAATAATTCAAAATATTCTAAATTTTCAAATCTAAAATTTATTATTTTTGGACTGATTTTCTTAATGTACTAACAAAACATTATTATGAATAAACTGGGCCAGGGTATGGTGAAATTTTAAAATTTTCTTTTTCCAAAAGTGTATAACACAATAACTCTAGGAGATAAATAGCAAACGCCACTATGTTTTTTATAGACCTAATTAAAAAGATATTAAATCTTTGATTTTAGACAAACCACAAAAAATTCGCAATCGTTTTAAAATTTTGCATGGCCGAGGAGCCCTACTTTCAGACCCCACATCGGCGCTTTTGAGGGGACTTTGGGTTCATCTTCAAAAAATAAACGCGAATACTTCTCAGCTACAACTATGTGAAATTTCATACCAATCGGATCAGCCAGTTAGAAATGGCAGATTTAATTCCAAAATTTTTTGATTCTGCCATAATTTAGGCAAAAACAATTACTAACAAGATCTCAATTAAAATATTCTTAAAAGTCTTGTAGTAGGTTTTATACAATTTATTTCACTAATATATTCTCACCACTTGAGTTTTTGCTCAACAGACTTAGTTTTCATACAGCAGAGCTTCTTCTCTACGTCATTCTCTATGATTTTATATGTATTCATTGAATATCACTATCACATTTACTCAAACACTCACATACGCACGCACGCACTAAAACGTTGTAAGTATACAACACATACATGCATGAATAGATATGCAAACAATGACAATTATTTATAGTATAAATAAATAAGTAAATAAATAAAATACCATCTACTTCTACTATATAGAAATACTAAATGGAATAAAATCACACAGATACACACACACACACTATCATCTCCCACTCACATAAACACGAAGAAAAACAATTATTTACATAAAGTATCCCTGCCAGCATTTGGAAGAGTATTTGGGACAAAAGTTAAGAATCTGATTCTAGTCAATTTTGCAACAATAAAACATCGTAAGGCATCGTACATTGATCTTGCATTTGTTACTTATTCATTACTACCAGAAGTGGCTGAAATAACAGAAGCAGTTATACAGAATATTTTTTCTTCTAAACGTAATTTCTTCATTACTACCAGGACTACAGTTACGAACAAGAAAATAGCAGTACCACTAGGAAATTTTTTTGAAATGGCGTACAACGTCGCTAAAAATTTTAAACTTAAAATTTTGTATATATCAATAATCGTTCAAGCCTGTAAGTTATTTATGACGTAATCTTTTTGTAAAACTAATGATAACTTCGGAAATAAAGGCACTTATATATGACAATATGTATTTTTTTATGAACATTGAAATAGCAGTGCTGGATTATTCAATTCGTTTGTTTTAATTTGTTTTAAAGAAGTCAAATATTTTTTAAGAGTAAAGTACAATTCAGTTAAATATGTTGCATTTATTGTATGTTTTAGTGGTTCGCGCAATAAATTACACCATTGCTTAGCGAAAATTTATTTTAATGTTAAGAAGATAAAGAAAATCTTTTCCATATATTCAACTCTATATCAAACGCTATACGAAAGAAAGAAAAAATATAAAATGGGGACTGCAAGCGAAAAACTGCACCTCAGGACGATCGGAATATCGTGAGAATCATCAAATGCAATCCATTAAATCTACCAAGCAAATAAAAACAGAATTAAATTTAGAAATTATTGATATGACTGTAAGGAGATGATATCTAGATGCAAACTTCACAGAACGAAGTCCATGGAAAAAGCCACTATTAAAAAAAATACATAGTGGTACTCGTTTGGAGTACGCTGAATGCCGACTGGTTTGCAAGCATATATCGCAATATTTTGTGAACTGACGGGTCTAAACTAGTTTTATTTGGAAGTTCAGGCTGTAGGCAATATATTCGACGTCCACTTTCTTCTGCATGTCAAACACAGTACACTATGAAAAATGTTAAAATATTTCAAAATTTAGTGGTACTGCTATTATCTTGTTCGCAACTGTATATGATGTTACTATGTTGAATTATTACTTTTAGAGCGAGATCCTTGACTGTCGTTGTGTAGTTCTTTTTTAATTTGTTTGCTTTTGAAATAATGCAGATTTATTAAAAATAGCAATAATGATTTTTTTAATAAGAAAACTATTGACATTTTTTGTATATAATAGAAAAATGAGTTCTATTATTTAGCGAATTTTGAGTTTATATTTTTTAGTTAAGTAATATTAGTTCTATTTGTTCGTAAGTTACAAAATATAATTTGAAAAAAAAAAAATTTTTCTGTTATTTCAGTAGTAACTTTTTACTTTTAGAATAGCCTTCTGTGAAACGTAAACACTTAATTGACACTTCCATTACTGAAATCAGAATACGATTTCATCCGCGACGAATTTAAACATTATGACGTTGCGAGCTTGAAACATCCTCGAATGTAAATGCTGGCAGGGATGTATGTTTGTACCAATCGTTTTGACTAATTATAATCGGCAAATGGCCGATTGGCACACTTCAATATTAGATTCAATAGCACTAATGCTATAGCATTTAAGAAAAAATATATTTTTTTAGAGAGTGGAATTGAACTCATAACCACTCGTTTTATACTCAAATTCGCTAATCACTAAGCCGCAGAGCTCATATTTGTACTGGACAGTCTAGGAGATTGCACTTTGTAAAACATTTATACAAAAGAAATCTTTATTTTATTACAAAATACCCGTTTTACGTGAACAAACCACAAACTGATGCTCGCTGTATTGACGAGATAAGCGAAGCTTTTTTGGAAAATGTGGATAAAAATATTATTTAAAGAGCGAACGGAATTAACATCCCATAGAAATACCATTTAAACAACATTCTTTAACATTCGTTTTGAATTGAATCAAATTTGTATGTTTGTTAATACATATTTGTTTTCTAACGATTCTACTGCAATAAATATAAATACATAAATTACAATAAATAAATTTGTATTTTATTTAAGCTTTAATTAGTTATTAATTTTTATTAATTTCTGATTTAATAAGTATTTAATAGCGAATAATATCAAAGTTTATAATTAGATGCAATATTTATACATTGTAAGTATATACTTACTTAAATCTATATGCATATGAATGTACATAAATAAAATAAATATTCCTATCGGCTTTGCATTTATTAATTAAAATATTAAAATAACACATGAATGTCACTGTTCCTTTAGCCGATTTAAACAAAATTCCCAACCATTACGCAACTACATTTTTGCCAGAAATCACAACATTACAAACAGAAAGTTATTTAATATCGATGGCTTAATATAGAAATGGCTTATCTCGACTTTTTTTGGCTTTTTGCAATAAACTGTACTCAGGATAAACTAAGACAATCTCGTTCATAGTTTATCTAACGAAAATAAATCAAACTTAAAGTTCAAAAAATTGATTAGTGAACGGTTTGAAACTGTATGGGGAATTATCATAAAAATATTGTCAATCTGCTAGCAGTATTATTTTTAAAAATTGAATTTTGAAATAAATTTCAAGATCATACATTTACTTTCTCGTTGTTTAGTTTTTGTTTTATTTATTATACAAAAAAAGGTAAGAAAAATTAAAAAAAAAAAATAAGTTCATATTTGAAAATCTGAATTTGTAATGCTATGAATAAAAAACCTTTGAACAAACTGGCAATGTTGCTTTAAGAAACATTTAGGAAATTTAATTAGCTTTCTAATGCATGCAATTGGGTTTAAATCCGTTAAGAACTGCTTGAGTTAGAGGCAAATTACTAAAAAAAAGATTTTTTAATTTTTTTCGAAAAAAGGCATTTTCCTAAAAAAAAAAGGAAAAAACGATTTGAGAGACCACTTCCCGTTCATCAATATTTAAGTGTTATACACCAAAATTCTTGGATTTTAGAGTAGATTAAGAAAATCGATGTTCACACAGAAAAAATTATTACTTAATTTTTTTCAATTAAACCCATAATAATTTTTATTTTATAATTTAATACTTTTTTTAATTTATTTAATAATGCTTTTAATTGATTTCAAATGTTTTTGAAAAAAACTAAAATAAATGTGACAGAAACAAAATGAAAAAGAAAAAATATATCAAATTTTTATTTATTTTGTGAAAAAAATTTTCATTGCCTTTTCTTTTGTAATTTAAATTGACTATTTAATCCAAATTGCAAGAGACTTTCTTCAGTAATAAGCGGAAGGATTCATCATTCCTTGTATTATATTATTTGCCAGGTAAGTACATAGAATTAAATGTGTGTGTATGTTATCTAATGTTGTAAGAGTTTCGACGCTATTGCAGATTCCCTGAAGTTCATGTTTGTTGCTTCTGATATTCCCGACTTATAGTGGTTGGCGTAAACGTCTTACGCCTACGATTGTTTCGTACTAGATTAAAGATAAAATGTAAATTGTTTCTTTAATCTAGTACGAAACTGTCGTAGGCGTATGACGTTTACGACAACCACGATAAGGGTGATTATTCCGAGTGGCCTTAGGGATAATACTTCCGTTTCGGGTAAGTGCTTGTTCAAATGAGAAAATATGTTTAATTCAACTGTCGATATTGAATGGCTTTGTTTTTGTGTCACCCCTAGGTCAAAATGCATCGATCGTTGCAGGCTGCCACCGAGATGACGCCACGTTTGTTTTTAGTTTATAGTTAAATTTTAAGTACATATGTATGTACATTAGACATTACATATATTACATACATTACATACATTACATACATTACATACATTACATACATTACATACATTACATACATTACATACATTACATACATTACATACATTACATACATTACATACATTACATACATTACATACATTACATACATTACATACATTACATACATTACATACATTACATACATTACATACATTACATACATTACATACATTACATACATTACATACATTACATACATTACATACATTACATACATTACATACATTACATACATTACATACATTACATACATTACATACATTACATACATTACATACATTACATACATTACATACATTACATACATTACATACATTACATACATTACATACATTACATACATTACATACATTACATACATTACATACATTACATACATTACATACATTACATACATTACATACATTACATACATTACATACATTACATACATTACATACATTACATACATTACATACATTACATACATTACATACATTACATACATTACATACATTACATACATTACATACATTACATACATTACATACATTACATACATTACATACATTACATACATTACATACATTACATACATTACATACATTACATACATTACATACATTACATACATTACATACATTACATACATTACATACATTACATACATTACATACATTACATACATTACATACATTACATACATTACATACATTACATACATTACATACATTACATACATTACATACATTACATACATTACATACATTACATACATTACATACATTACATACATTACATACATTACATACATTACATACATTACATACATTACATACATTACATACATTACATACATTACATACATTACATACATTACATACATTACATACATTACATACATTACATACATTACATACATTACATACATTACATACATTACATATATTACATACATTACATACATTACATACATTACATACATTACATACATTACATACATTACATGTAAATTACTTTTAATCTTTTAAATGTATATGTATGTATTTATGTAAAATAATTATAATATTGAAATAAAACTAAAAAATTTACAATTAATTGCAAAATTGTTTTAATTAATATTTTAATAGATTTAGTGCAAAATTTCAATTGCGAACTTAATTTATTCAGTTAAAAATTTAATTGAAATTTGTGTAGAATTTCAATTACTATGTTTAATACTATTTTAATTGAATTTTATTTCAATTAAAATTAATAATTTCAATTTAATTAATGGTATCATTTTGATGATTGGAGCAAAATCAAATATTTTTTTAATTAATATAATCAATTTCGTAATTGAAACTCATTTTTTTTTTTTTTCTGTGCATGAAGGAATTTCGAAAATAAAAATTAAAAGTGAGACGGTCTAATAGCCATGTCCGTCTGACCATCTGTATGTTGAAATTAATTTTGCGTAGCCCCCAAATAACTTACATACATGATTCATACATCAATATATCCGCTATAGACCCGGTTCGGTTGCTATTTAAAATCGAGAAAATCGGCCCGAAAATTTCTGAGAAAAAAACCAGGACAAGCTCGATTTATGGCCTATTTTGTATCTATATATATTACTAGTCATTAATATAGACAATATGGATATCTAATTATAGATATTTAAAAGACTTTTGCAACGGCAAAAGCTGTATTATTATATTTTTTTACTATAAATTAAAAAAATAATAAAAAATTTTAAAAAATTCAAAAACAAATTAAATTAAATTTCTTTTTTGCCATACATTATTTTTTATTAATAAATTTAAAAAATGATTTAATCAACAATTTAAAAAATATTTTTTTTACCTAAAAAAATTAAAAATTTTTATTTATAGCTCTCTTAGGTGTTTTAATTCGAATTTGTTCGCAATATTTTTTTTTTCATTTCGAAACATCATCTGCGTCTCGAAACGTCAAAAGGTAGCGCCATGAAATTTGGACTATACGCTCACCTCTCTGTATGGCGGGATTTTTGGAAATTCGAAGGTTTAGAGGTAAACATGTTTCATACCAATAATCGAGTTTTAGTATAAAAACTTAAATATCTTAAATCGCTAATAACTTTAAAGAGTTGTAAGCCCTATTGTTATATTTCTCTACATTTAGTAGGGCCTTTCCCTAATTTATAAACATTAAAAAGTTAATAAAATTATTAAAAATGTAAAAAAAAATCTTTATAAATATATAAATGTCTTTGTAAGTTTGTTTGTTTGTTTGTTAAAAATGTAAAAAAAAATCTTTATAAATATATAAATGTCTTTGTAAGTTTGTTTGTTTGTTTGTTTATTTGTTTGTTTGTTTGTTTGTTTGTTTGTTTGTTTGTTTGTTTGTTTGTTTGTTTGTTTGTTTGTTTGTTTGTTTGTTTGTTTGTTTGTTTGTTTGTTTGTTTGTTTGTTTGTTTGTTTGTTTGTTTGTTTGTTTGTTTGTTTGTTTGTTTGTTTGTTTGTTTGTTTGTTTGTTTGTTTGTTTGTTTGTTTGTTTGTTTGTTTGTTTGTTTGTTTGTTTGTTTGTTTGTTTGTTTGTTTGTTTGTTTGTTTGTTTGTTTGTTTGTTTGTTTGTTTGTTTGTTTGTTTGTTTGTTTGTTTGTTTGTTTGTTTGTTTGTTTGTTTGTTTGTTTGTTTGTTTGTTTGTTTGTTTGTTTGTTTGTTTGTTTGTTTGTTTGTTTGTTTGTTTGTTTGTTTGTTTGTTTGTTTGTTTGTTTGTTTGTTTGTTTGTTTGTTTGTTTGTTTGTTTGTTTGTTTGTTTGTTTGTTTGTTTGTTTGTTTGTTTGTTTGTTTGTTTGTTTGTTTGTTTGTTTGTTTGTTTGTTTGTTTGTTTGTTTGTTTGTTTGTTTGTTTGTTTGTTTGTTTGTTTGTTTGTTTGTTTGTTTGTTTGTTTGTTTGTTTGTTTGTTTGTTTGTTTGTTTGTTTGTTTGTTTGTTTGTTTGTTTGTTTGTTTGTTTGTTTGTTTGTTTGTTTGTTTGTTTGTTTGTTTGTTTGTTTGTTTGTTTGTTTGTTTGTTTGTTTGTTTGTTTGTTTGTTTGTTTGTTTGTTTGTTTGTTTGTTTGTTTGTTTGTTTGTTTGTTTGTTTGTTTGTTTGTTTGTTTGTTTGTTTGTTTGTTTGTTTGTTTGTTTGTTTGTTTGTTTGTTTGTTTGTTTGTTTGTTTGTTTGTTTGTTTGTTTGTTTGTTTGTTTGTTTGTTTGTTTGTTTGTTTGTTTGTTTGTTTGTTTGTTTGTTTGTTTGTTTGTTTGTTTGTTTGTTTGTTTGTTTGTTTGAGCATCACGCCTAAACGGCTGAATCGATTTTATTGAAATTTGGAACGTAGATAGATCCTTACTTGGAAGCGTCAATAGGCTATAACTTTTTTCAATACTTGGACCAGAAAGGGGTAAACAGGGGGAAAACCGGTAAAATTGGTACCTTTAATTCTTAAACAATAAATACTAAACGGCCGAAATGATTTTATTGAAATTTCCAACATGGACTACGACAGGGGTAGCGAAGCGCACCGGGTCAAGCTAGTAATTAATAATTTATATATGTATATCACAGGTAGGCGTTCATATTGTTCAGGTTACGAAGATTATCGTCAATTTACACGTACACAACCCGAATGTAAACAAAATAGCGTTAAAATACAAATATTTCATTTAGTTGCTTGATGTTGTTGCGGATATTTTATTTTTTACCCATTTATATGTATATTAAACATACTCGTATATAAGTACTTAATATATATGTACGTATAACAAATTTAAAGATGTAAAAACAAACTTGACTTAGGACACTTTCAGAATAACTCTCTTTCTCTCATAATATCACAAGCATGCTGGCAAAAATGTTCAGCAGCATAAAAAACAACAACAACAACAAATGAATATAAAAAAAGTAAGAAAAAATATCCAGTTTAATTGAATTTGTGATTGATAATGATCAAAATAATACATATTACGATAATTTCCTTGTAACAAATGAGAAATGAATACAGAGTTATTTTTCAAATGTGTTGTATGGTGCGTAACACATGCTCATGTGTTTGAAATGTTGAACGAGAAGAAATATACGGAAATTAAATATCCTTAACAACAAAAAACATTTTTATTATTTTTTTTTTATCTCCATTTGCTTTATGTCATTTGTTTGTTGTTGGCGAGAAAAATATGAATTTCTATGTGGAAGTTGTTAAAGTGATAAAGTGAAGGGATGGAAATGATGGCCAGTAAAAATGTTTAATATGTTTGCTTTATTTTTAATTTGCTTTTAGGTAATCGTATTATAATATAAGGTAATACTTATTTATGTAAGTATGAAATCACCCGAATGTAGGCAAGCGCACAGACAATGATATTTTCTTACAACTCTGTAATAAATCCTTAGAAAAATATGAAAAATATATTAATAGTATCTATGTATACTTATTAATTGAAGCCATAAACAAAATACATTTACATTCACATGCATTCATATACAAACCATAGCTGGGGTTAGTGCACTAATATTGATTGAAATAAGCATTGCACTTTCACTCAATAAAATTTTAAAAAATTTAGTTTACACTATTTTTCACCAGCTTTAGTGATTCACTAGCACTAAACATTTTTTTACTATCACTAAACGCAGATTTAGTGCAAAAACCTGCACTACAATCAATTAGTGAACAATTTTAACTTGCAATCATCAAAAAGCTGCGTTAAGCATACTCTCACTAAATTTTCAATAATTAGTCGTCATGAAGTTATTGAAGCCAAATTCGAATATTAAAAATTTGAAATCTTTTCTGTTATAAAATTTAATGCAAAATATGTAACTGCACACAAATTAGTGCAAAAAAAAAGTAACAGAGATTCTTATATACCCTTCACCAAATTATACTTAAAAAAAAGTTAAATATATTTTTAGGTAAATAAAACTTTAAAAAATAAAATTTTTCAATATTTTTTTAATTTATTAGCGAAAAAAATTTTAGGCCAAAAAATGTTTTTTTAATTTATTTTTAAAATTTTTTTTTTTTATTTATATATGTGAAACAAATTTTTCATGAAAAAATTTTTTTTTGGTGAAATAAAAATTCGGTTTAAAAAATATTTTCCCCGATTTTGACCAATTGTAGGTCCGACTTACGTTGGCCTTATATATGCGCCGTTGCAAAGCTCTTTGAAATATCTATTATTGAATATCCATATTGTCTATATTAATGACTTAGTAATCCAGATACAGATCAAAAATAGGTCAAAAATCTTGGTTGTCCTTGCTTATATCTCAGCCATTTGTGGGGCGATTTTCTCGATTTCAAATAGCAACCGAACTGGATCGAAAATTCCCGATATAATGATGTATCAATCATGTTTGTAAGTTATTTAGGGGATTTGGAAAGTTTATTTAAACCGACAGACGGACATGGCTATATCGATTCCGCTTTCTATAACGATCCAGAATATATATACTTTGTAGGGTCAAATAAGAATAATTTAATTTTGAGTGCAACATTTAAGTCGCTATCACTAATGTTTAGTGAGGCTGCATATTTTCAACTCAGCACTAAACATCAACAAAATGATTGCAATAATTTTCCACTATCACTGAGTATTAGTTCAAACTGCAAAATTAGTGCACTACACTCATCTACGATACAAATACTATTATTTGTATGTATGGAGACATATTAAAGTACCCAGCAGTTCTTGGTGACTGTGCCGAACTAGTGATTTTTCCTATCACTTAGGGTGACAACTAGTTACATAAGTAGTTAAGTGGTCCAAAAAAGTCAATGCATGATTTTTTGATTAGCTACATAACTAGTTATACGTGACCATAACTGGTCACGTATATTTTTATGAAACTATTGATAACTCTAAATGATAGCTAAAATCCCTAGCTCGGGACAATCACCCAGAACTGCTGGGTAGTAAAGGCAACTGTTATCAATTTCATTAGCACAAACAATTCATGGTACACATTAGGCTATTCAATTAATCGGGATTCGGTTTTAATTAAATAATTATTTATTTAAGCAATTTATTAATAAAATGAAGAAAATCATAAAACAACGAGATTTTAGTGAGATCTTCTAAAACAAGCTTTAAAAAAAAAGAATATAATTGATATGTTTTCCTTTTAAAAGATTTTTTCAAGTTTTAATAAAACTTGACTTGGAAAGAACTTTCTCACTGATTGTAGATATCCAATTTCTCAGTTCTTTATTCAGTTTGTATAAGCATTTAAAATCCTCCATTATACCATTTTAGTCCTGATAAAAGACTCGTTTGAGTAATGTCTTCAGTTTCGTCTATTATCATGCCTTTTTCGACTCATTAGGACAAAGTTCATCATGGAACATTCTAGAAAAAAGGTCATGACCAAATTCCTTAGTTTCAGTTTTTGAGCTATACTTCAAAAAACTATTACCAGAAGGGAATGTTGTGTGTTTGAAAACATATTTCTATATAAAGGACAAAAAAAAGAAATTTCGGTTAATCGGTTATTCGAACAGTTACCGACCAAAATTAATCGGTTAACCGATTAACGGTTATTCGATTGAAAACCCTAATGGTTGGTCAAGCATAACACTGAGAACATTTTTTTTTTTAAGTTCAAAAATTAATTTTTGTAAATTATTTTCGGAAGTTTTCGTTATATCGGAGCTATGAGCTAGTTAAGAGATTTAAGCTCGTTAAAATGATTTTCGGAAGCGGGTCTTATATGCGAGCTATGACTAATTATGGACCGATCATCATAAAATTAGGTGACATGATTACCGTATATATAAAACTTATTTGGAGCGAAATTTGATTTGAATTGATCAACTTTTAATTTTTCGGTCCGGGTGGACTTTTCGCTTAAAATAATAAGAAATTTCGGTTAATTGACTAATCGACACAAATTAATAATTTTATATTATTCGAACAGTTAACCGACCAAAATTAATCGTTTAATCAATTGAATACCCTAGTACACATACACACACGCATTTACGTACACATCCATATTTAATAATTTCCTTGTTTGTTAATGTGTGAATTCTGCACACAAGCAATATTCCAGCAATCTCCAACTCAAACATACACCCCAACTGCGGCAAAGATCATCAATCTCTGCACACACACCCATGCCTCTATAAATGAAATCTTGAAATACAATTGTTACTTTCGTTTCTAGTTGTTGCTGCTACGTTGACTGGCTTTGTTGCTATTATTGCTGTCTAAATCTGATAGATATTACATCTAAGTATACATAAATGTGTATTGCTAGGGTATCTATCTACTCGAACAATGACCGTTTGAATAATCGAACAATTTCTTGCGAATAATTTATGAATGGTCATTTTTGAGAAACAAATAATTCTTAATTCTAAATTTAAATAAGTAATAATGCCTGGCTTGTTTAATAGGAAGATACTTATGTAAATGTAAATTATTATAACGTATTTTTTATGATGACATTATTAAATAGGAGAGGCATAAAAATGCCGCATAGAGAAGCTGCAAAAAGTGGTCCCATAGCTCATTCTACAAATATGTATATAAATGTTACCGCAAGAAAAATCGAATAATTTGGATGCCCTAATATATGCATATGGGCATTTCAATGTAACATGACATTTGTACACCTATAGAGTGGAATACATTTTGTAAAAATAAATAGGTCTTTATGATCCATTTAAAGGGTACTGTAGTTAAAAAAAAAAATTAGTAAATTTGAAACATTGTGTTTCAAGGGTATATCGTGGAAGGTGTTGTTTCATTTAATTTCTTACACTAAACCAAATATTTGTCCTTAAAAATTCACCATATTTATAAAAAAACAATCTTTAAAACGCGACAGATTTTTCTCTTATAGTAAAACAATATATATTCTGTAAATATATGTAACAAAACTAAAAAACAAATAAAAAAAATATATATTTTCCGTTTCTGCAAACATACTAGTTGCGCGCTTAGTTTTTAAATTAAAAATTAAAGACAGTCAAATTAACTTTTATTTTAGCTTTTAAACAATTGTAAAAATAAAACAAATACATTCACATAGTATAATTTGAGTGTTTTTCAGTCGTGGTTAACATATTCATGGAATTGCCCATTTGTATGTGTGGAATTATGTATAAGTATGTTTGAATGTGTGCATTAATGAAAGTGTTCATTTGATTTGAGTATGTGACAGTCATTCCATTTCCTTTTTCCGCCAGAAACCAACATTACTACTGAAGTGATGGACAACAGTTTGTTCACATTAAAACATACACACATACCTACTAGAGTTTCCAGTTCGGTTTTAACCCAAACCGAAGGCCTAAAACCGAAACTGAATCCGACAATTATTCTTCGGTTTTTATTTTTAATATGTTTTCAGTAGAAAAATTCATAATTTTGGAATGGGAAACTAACTTTTTCATCCATATGATTTATCCAATATCTCTGAAAACAGATTTCTTTAAATTTTTTAAATTGTATTACAATAATTGCTTCAGATGATGTAGCACGCTATATTTCGCAGACTATGCAAGGAAATCTGTTAATAAAGAACGATACAAACTCATTTAAAAATACTCCTGACAATTAAACTTCAAATGACTGTTTATTTAATTAAAAACAACTGAGAGAGTTATATTCGGCTGTGCCGAATCTTATTTACTCTTCACCAAATTGTACTCTAAAATAAAAATTTTAAATATTTTGAGGTAAACACAATTAAAATTTTTTTTTTTCAAAACTGTTTTCAAAGTTTAAAAAAATTTTTTTTTTCAAATTGTTTTTAAAAATTTAAAAAAACAATTTTTTTTCAAAATTGATTACATTTTTTTTTTGCACAAATGTTATTTTTTATTTAAAAAATTTTTGTTTTTAAATTTTTAAAATTTTTTTTTTTCAAATTGTAGGCCCAAAAATTACTATAGCCTCATATAAATCATTGCAATGGACTTTGAAATATCTATCATTAGATATCCATATTGTCTATATTAATGACTTAGTAATCCAGATATAGATCAAAAATGGGCCAAAAATCGAGGTTGTCCCGGCCATTTGTGGGCCCATTTTCTCGATTTTAAATAGCGACCGAGCCGGAAGAATTTCTGATATATTGTATATAAGCTAACTAATTTAATATATTAAAAGAGTACCATTAAGAGAAATTGTCCATTATCCTCTTGAAGTTTGAATTTTAAATTTGTATAAATTGGACTTATCAGTTATGCATACCACATTATAACAACGAGAAAATAATTAAACTATGTTGTTTAAAATCTAAATTTTCATAAAAAGTGGATATAGCACGTTTGCTCACTTAGCTATCGATATAAGTATATACAGTATCGGCCCCCTCAGTGAATTTTTTTCATATTATATTTTTTTTGTACAAAAACAAAGTTTTAAATTTGTATTATGTATTATTTTTAATTGTTAATATATTTACTATTGATAAACAAATACTTTTAAAGTTAATCTTTCTATAAGAGGTAACATTAAATCAAGAGATATTTAAAGCTGGAAAATAAAACGGACAAAACTAAAGCACCCCTTCATTGATAAAATATAAAAAAATGTTTAATTTATATTTTGTTGCAAATCCTTTGTTTTGGTTGACAAAAGCACATCTCCTAGGCATAGAAGATATTAAGTTTTTTATGGTGCCTTGCGATGTTACTTCCCAGGCTATAATAACGCCTTGAAATTAATCTTGAAAATTGCCGATCCTTATTTCTGCATTTTTCACGATTTATTTTCATATTATCAATCTCCCACAAGTTCTCAATAGGATTGAGATCGGGAGATTGAGCAGGCCATAATTTCATTCCATAATTCCATTAACTTTATGTCTTGGCCCAATTCCATGACCAGAAAAGCAACTCCAGACCATTAAATTTCCCCCATCCATGTTTAATTATTCCTTTGCAATACATAGGATTCAGTCTTTCTACTTTTCGTGTGAGTACACGCCTTATTTCATAGGAACTTTTTAATTTGTATTTGGATTCGTCAGAGAACAGTACTGTCTTCCATTTTCGGACACTCAAGTCGATGTGGGCTTTGGCAAACTCCAGTCTAGCTTTCTTGTTCTTAGCTGATATAAACGGTTTTTTTTGCTGGTCGTCGGCTGAATAATCGTGCTTCTACTGCTCTTCTACGGATTGTTCTTTCGCTAACGCATAATATTAAACTTGTTCTTACTTGACTAGCTGATGCTGTTGGATCGTTTTGCATTGCTCCTTTGATTAAGGAATCATCATATCGTGTGGTTTTACGCGGAAGTCCTCCAGAATGCCCCGTTGATATACGACCGTACTGCAAAAACTTTGGAATCAGCAAGGAAATAACTGATCTGTTAATTGAATATTGTTTACTCAATTCATGCCGTAATAAGCCCGGCTTCCAGTCTTCAATAAATTTAATTTTAAATTCACTGGAGTACTTGTTCTTTGCCATCCATAGTTTTTTCACAATAAACTTTATAGAACTTAAATTATACAGGCTACGCCTCCCTTTATTTTTATCTTCTGGTATTTTAAAATGCATCCGTTGTGAGTCCCGGTAACTGACATTGCAAATATGCAGTAGCATAGTCAAATTTTTAAACATCTTATAAGGGGGTGCTTTTGTTTTGTCCGTCGCGTTTTGTGTTTTTGTATATTTTATCACTTTTATTTAATTGTTCATGAAATTATCCTTTCCTAAACGAACACAATATGAACATTAACAATATAAGTTAATAAAATATACACAAAATACATCCCAAAAAAACTTTTTTTATCCAAAAAATTATGATATGATAAAATCCATTGAGGGGGTGCTTTAGTTATGGCCAATACTGTACATATACTTACCCCCACATTCATATAAACATTTTAATTATAAGACGAATTGTGTATTTTTAAATCTGGATAAATTTAAAAATTTTTTAATTCAATTGAATTAAGTTTCCTTTTTAGCTGAAACATTATTCTTCTATGTGTACATTAGAGTGTCCCGATTAAGAGCATTTCTGCCAATTTGTTGTAAGAATATCACTAAAATGACACGAACTGCTAAGTTGAATATGAACAAAATAAAAAACATGTGCGTCAAGTCATCAGTTCCCTAGAGTGTCCCGTTAGATAAAAAGCTTTCCAACGGGACACTCTAGTACATACGGCAATCAATGTATCATTTACATATGTAGATGTATGAAAATGGATAAATGTGGTTTATTAAATGATTTTGACTGTCAAATCGTATGTATGTATGTATGTTTGTTCTGCTGTCATTCATTTGAAAATTTTCCATAAAATTTCATTTACGAAACCAATTTAATTTAACAATTTAAAATAATGTTAACTTGTATTTAAAGCCAAGTCTAAAGGCTGGGAAATATTAAAGTTATTAAGAATTAATTGTGAATTGGTATAACTAACACACAATTAAATATGGTGTGTGTTGTATGTGTTGTATGTGTTGTGTCTTTTTACGTAATTCAGCTATTATATTTTGTCATTGTTTGGTGCTCTTGTTCTCATTCTGAACTTTAACATTTATTTAAGAGGCCACTTGAAGAAAATCTTAAGTGTATTTACTGAAAAGTTAAGCTGTTATAACATACATAATATTATCCTTGTCTTTATTCTTTTTTTTGCTCATGTTTTCTTAAATAAAATTGTAGTGCTCGTATGAATGTATTTTTCGTCTATTATGTGAGCACACGCATTCACACAGGCAAAGAAATGGAAAGGAATGGTTTGATTTTAAACGGAACGGAATGGAATGGAAGGAAAAGGTGTAAATGTTGTGTTCTTCATGCTCTCGGTATTCAAGTATTAAGTGCTTAGAAATGTTTTCTTGCCTTAAGATGTTTGTTGCTAAAAATGTCTTTTTCTATGGCGGAATTTTTTCCTTTCGCTTTCGTATTTTTAAGAAACAGGTGTTAAAGAGTTTATTTTATTCCTATTTTTCTTATTTTCATGCCAAACATACACACGTTGTTTTCGCTCTCGACATGTGTAGATTTGTGCATTTCTAAAGGAAAATAAAATATGAATCAAGCACCAGTTTAAACATATGTACATACATGTACAAATGTAAATTAGACCTGCCCTTAAATAAAATAATATTGTAAAAAAAAATATTTTTTCAAACTTCGACAAGCTTCAATCGCGACTAACTTGTAAAATATAATAAATTGATTGATTTAAAATGAAAATTTATATTCAACTTTTAATATAAAAGCTTTTTTGAATGTATTTTATTATTAATTTATTTTAATTTAAATTCGAATTATCGAACACATTTTAAAAAGCTTATATTCGGATACTATATTGAAAATATGTACTTTAGAATGCATTTTAACTTTAAATTTTTTGTTTTCAAATAAGTTACATAAGTTCGAATTGGAGAATTTAAATTTGAATTTTCGAACAGAATGTTGCACTGTCATGCATGATCTAGATTCTAGACCTTGGGACTATATAAAATATATATATATAAATATATATAGTCCTTGGGACTATATAAAATTTTGTGCAAATTTTTTTTTAAATTGCGACCTGTAGTTTGATTACAAGCACAGATGGATGGACGGACGGACATCGCTTAATCGACTCAGAAACTGATCTTTAGCAGATTGGTATACTTAATGGTGGGTGTTAGGACAATATTTTTACACGTTACAAACATCAGCACTAACCCAATATTGCCTTGTGTAAGAATCGAACCGGCATGCTGTTTATTTTTTTGTGAAAATCTAGCTGCGATAGGTCGAAATGTCTTGGTATAATTCTGTGCAGTAAGTTCAACATCATACCGAATGCGAATAGGTGAACAAAGCAACAGTTGGTAATCTATTTAATTCTGTAGAAGGACATTGGAAATATTTGAGGGTTAACTTTAAGTGGCATTTACTGCAAACATACTACAAAAGTTCGCCAGATTCTTCTATATGGGTTTAACATTCAGTTGCCAGGTGTGAAGACACAGATCTTAGCAGAATAGCTATATTGTTATATAGAAATATTTCAATATGTGTCATATGTTACTTTCATGTCAAAATGGATACACTGTATACTTCTTTTTTTACTTCTTACTCTGAAATGGTGATGAATTCTGAATAATTAACGTTCAGGCTAGTCTACACTTGCTGCTGAGAACAAGCAGTGACTGTTACTGTTACGAACGTATGAATTTCTAATGAAACTTATTACAATGCAATATATTTAAAGGTCACTCAATTAGCTACAATCTCTTCATACATTTCTTACTCCTCAGATCAATACGATTTTTATAAGCTAGATTGGTGATTTTTCCCACCGTGTGCTTCATGTACGAGGTATTTTATAGTAAGTAAACAACGCTTTTATCATAAACATATAAATTAATATTAAGCTTAGTCTTCACGGTATGTCGAATCAGCATATTTATGTTGAAAAATTAGCTACATAAAATTAGTGTCAACATATCGTGTAGACACAACATTTTTCCAACATACGTATGTTTACATATGATGGGCATTTGTAAACAATTCCAACAAACGTATGTTAACAAAGTTAGCATATCGTGCAGACATCATATTTTTATTTTTTTAACAAATTTCATTCGTTTGCTGAGAAATACATGCATATGTTATTTGTTGAAAACTTTGATATAGAATACACATTTTAACAAGTAGTCTTGCCTGATTTGTAATTTGTTTACTTAAATTTGTTTGAAGTCTTAACTTGTTTGAAAAACATACGGTTGGGCTGCCGGATTTTTGAATGAATGAAACGTCTGAAACTAGATAAACAATTTCACAAATGTTTTTAACTCAATTTGTTTTATTTTTATTTCGATAATTAATTTGACATTTTGAAACAAAAGTTCCGACGACTCAACATACATATCAACATATGAAATTCAACATATCGTGTTGACACAAAAATTGTATGCTAACTCATATGTATGTGGAAATAACATTTGCTGACATATGTTAAATTTAAAAAATTTGCTACTTTCAGCATATCCTGTAAACGCCTAACATATTGAATATGCTAATAGATGCATTTGTTGTTATTTTTAAACATATGCATTTTAACATACTTTTGCTGATTCAGCATAAAAAAATGAATGGCTTCGACTAGTGTTAAGCCGCCAACGTCTCGTTTTTCAGTCAAACACTATAGAAAGCTGTGCTAAATGTAAAAGTTCATTACCAACATGCCTACTCTACTAAATAATATAATGGGTAACGACCGCTTATTACAAAATAATGTATGTGGAAACTAACTAGTTGCCATTACCAAAATTCACAAAATGCTGGGTAAGGCATTTTTATACAAAACATTGTCTTATGCAGGCTTTTATTTTATATATACAGATAAAGATATACATTGTTAGACAAATAATTTTCTCTGGAAGATAAAATCTATTTCTAACGTAAAAAAAAATATTACTTTAATAGCAACACTTAAGAAGAAAACGGAAAAAGTTTAATTGTATGCTTCACAACTTTTAAGAGTTTTCCTTCAGGGGTTCACGACTTTCGATTGTCCCTAACTATTTATTTTTTTTAATGGCCGGTCTAATGTTCGTACGCTCTTGTGTGTAACGTATGTATGTGTGTATATGTGTGCGTAGAAGGGTAAATGCTTTATGTTGTAATAAAATATTTAAAAATGTTTAACAAGTTTCGTGTATTTTTTTCATTATGTACTTGTTTATCACTGTAATATCAAATCTAGCTGACGTTTTTAATGGATTCTTGTGCCCCTTCTTTATCTTTATCTGCGTTAAAGGTCAGGGGCTGTTGTTCAGTGGTACAGAAATCATTATTACACACTTTAAAAATGTCAGTTTATAACGGTAATTAACAATTAACTTATGTAAATTAAGTAGCTTAATAAAAACTATCTTTTCCTACTAACAATTATAATTTTCAATTGCGTGGTACTATACTGTATATAAGTTTGATTATTGATTATAGGAATAATTAAGAACTATAAGTTGGGTCTATTGTCAAAATAATAATCCGTTTTATTTTGACTTTTTATCACTTTAAATGGAATTGCCCATATATTATATCATCATATATGATGAAAAATATACATGGATATATCCTCAACTTTCGGATCCAATTTTATATGAAAATATATGGACATATATATAATATTTTTTATTTATCTGAGTAGATAATATTTTTATTATATGTACGCGTAAGTTTTAATATTTTGAAGTTGATCAATTTTGCATTATCTACAGTTCATGTTTGTTCTTACTTGTTATCAGCTTTTCCATATGTCCAAAAATGTTTAAAAAGCGATAAATTTCCATACATTTTAAAATTTTTTCAATAAATCGGAAAAATTAATTTCAATTACCGAATAATATTTACATATTCATTGATTTTAGTGAAATATGGCTCATTGTATTTGTAACATATTTAGATTTATGAAAATTTTTAACCGTACTTGACTTTTTATCATTTAATTTTTACAAAAAAAAAACAAGAATTTTTAAATCTTAGCATGGAAAAAAATTTTTGCTACAACTTTCTAAATATATCCGTAACTATTAAGACCGTTTTCTCATTAGGTGATTATCTTTTTTCCCAACCAAAAACTACAGATTAAAAAAAATTGGTTTTCTTAATGTCTCATTTGCTTCTATTCTGTCGCAAAGCTAACCCGATCTCATCTGCCAATTATTTATTTATCGTACAGATACATTCAATCAGCTGACAGCTATTCATGAATGTTGAAAGAGTTTATCATGTCTGGCCTAACTACCTGGCAGACATGCAGTATAATGAATTTTTCAAAACATACCGGCTGTCAATGCCAACATGTTGTCACTTGAAGGCAGGGTTCTCAACTTTCACATCTATTTTGAGAGGTATTGCCAACCGAAAATAATGTTTTTTGTCGGTATATTGAGAAAACCAAAATTGTTTATGGACAGTTTATCGGCCTTATAAATTTATGTCGAGATTTAGTAACAGGCAGTTTGTCGATACATTGAGAAAACGGACCTTAGACTTTTAGTTAGATTTTTCCAATTATTAAAACAAATCGAACTAATCGTTATCAAGTTATGAGAAATTCGGTTGCCAACACGAATCTCTTTCCTCTGTGTTTTAATAAATTATAATACACATGTAAATCATGAAACATGTGTAATGTTTAAACAGATGTTTAATTAAAATATCAGTCTTGTATAATTTGCAATAATCTTGGATTCAATACCAATGTGAGGATTCATTTAAAATGTACAATTCAATGCACTACATAATGGTCAACCGTCTGCATTTGTTGAAGTTTTGTGTAACAAATCATTATATTTAAAAATTTTAAAATAAAAACAAAATTGCAAACACATTCAACTAAATTAACAAAAAAAATCAGTGTAAAATATTTCCTAAGGGTAAGTACATTTCATTACAATCAGTGTTTAAAATCAAAATCATATTTGTACTTCGACCTTTGATTTTAACATCAAGGCATTGCACATTAGGTCAAATGACACCATTTTCTGTGCAAAAGTCATAACATCAAAGTGACATTTTACATTACTTGTTATTTTTTAATTGGAAAAACTTAAAAAAAGACAATTTCTAATAACCAGTTGAATGCGTCTCTCAAAGACCTTTCACATGATAACAAATTTACATATACTTCCTTTGGAAGAAATATGGAAAAAATTTAAAAAACCTCAAAAAAGTACCTTTATATCCTTTGATCCAGCTCGCCAAATATTAACCCCAGAACGTAAAAATTTCAAAACGTAGTATTAGAATGAATCAAATTTTCATTTTAGTCGGGAACATCCGCAACTTTAATTTTGGGGCCACCCTAGTATCTACACAAATTTCGCTCCAAATAAGTTTTATATGGACGGAATTCATGTCACCTAATTTTATGATGATCGGTCCATTATTAGTCATATAAGGCCCGCTTCCGAAAATCACTTTAACTTCAAAATGTTGGTATACACATAAAATTTAACAGAAATAACTTTCATATAGAAATTAATCACACGACCTAATTTCATGGAGATTGGTCCATAATTGCTCCCATAAAATGCCCACTTCCGAAATAATTTCCATATCAATTGTAAATAAGCGCTTACGTTCCACACTTCCACCTAAAGTAATTGAACTATTTTGTTGCAGTGAACCCATTTTCACCTTAGTCACCAAGACGATGAAATTATTGAAAGTGTAGAGGACCTTATTGACTTAAATTTACAAAATTATTTAGATTTAAGCAATATAATTAAAATAAATCAATGAATACAATGTATTAATGTTTACATTAATAGTAGCAAAAGGGTTAATTTTTGGTCTTTAGTGGGTTAAATTCCATTTTTTTAAGACCTGTTTCACGATGTCGAAAGAGAAACAAGTAACCCTACACTAAGTAAATGAGCAAAAACATTTTTCTTTCAAAATTTCAATAATTTATATTCGTGAGTGATTTTCCAAAGTGGACGTTATATGGGAGCTATGACAAATTATAGACCGATCACCATGAAATTTGGTTTGGACGATAAAGTGATTTTCGGAAGCGGGTTTATATGGGAGCTATAACTAATTATGAACCGATTATAATAAAATCTGGTGACATAAATTTCGTATATATAAATCTTATTTGGAGAAAAACTTGAGTAGTTTTGTAGAAAAACTTTCAATTTCGGGAGGACATTTGTATGGGGGCTAGGTGAAATAATGGACCGATTTCAGCCAGTTTCAGTAGGCTTGGTCCTTGGGCCGAAAAAATGATATGTACCAAATTTTATTGAAATATCTTCAAAATTGCGACCTGTACTCTGCGCACAAAGTTTACATGGACAGCCAGCCAGCCAGCCAGACAGACGGACGGACATCGTTTAATCGACTCAGAAAGTGATTCTGAGTCGATATATACTTTTAAGTGGGTGTTAGACTAATATTTATGAGCGTTACAAACATCTGCACAAATCCAATATCCCCTCCCCACTATGGTGGTGAAACTATTCGAAAGAATTTTAAAACTTTTAAATTTTTCGACTAATTTTCCTTTCGACTTCGTGGAACAGGCCCTTAAAAAAAGTTATTCTTACTTATGAAATTCGTTCAGGTTTATTTTTGGTCTTTAGTGGGTTAAATTCTATTTTTTTAAGACCTGTTTCACGATGTCGAAAGAGCAAAAACATTTTTCTTTCAAAATTTCAATCATTTATATTCGTGAGTGATTTTCGAAAGTGGACGTTATATGGGAGCTATGACAAATTATAGACCGATCACCATGAAATTTGGTTTGGACGTTAAAGTGATTTTCGGAAGCAGGTCTTATATGGGAGCTATAACTAATTATGAACCGATTATAATAAAATCTGGTGACATGAATTTCGTATATATAAATCTTATTTGGAGAAAAACTTGAGTAGTTTTGGAGAAAAACTTTCAATTTCGAAAGGACATTTGTATGGGGGCTACGTGAAATAATGGACCGATTTCAGCCAGTTTCAGTAGGCTTGGTCCTTGGGCCGAAAAAATGATATGTACCAAATTTTATCGAAATATTTCAAAATTGCGACCTGTACTCTGCGCACAAAGTTTACATGGACAGCCAGACAGACGGACGGACATCGTTTCATCGACTCAGAAAGTGATTCTGAGTCGATATATACTTTTAAGTGGGTGTTAGACTAATATTTATGAGCGTTACAAACATCTGCACAAATCCAATATCCCCTCCCCAATATGGTGGTGAAACTATTCGAAAGAATTTTAAAATTTTTAAATTTTTCGACTAATTTTTCTTTCAACTTCGTGGAACAAGCCCTTAAAAAAAGATATTCTAACTTATGAAATTCGTTCAGGTTTTGATTTGAATACCATGATTTTGTAGTCGTTATTAATTTTGCACAGAAAAAGTGGTCATTTGACCTATAATACATTGTTATTGAAAATCTTATATAAAAAAAAGTACTTTATTCAATTGACTTTAATATGTACTAGTACGTACATAAATACATACATGAATGGATATTTCGTAAAAAATGCAAATAATACAATAAAATTAAGTAAATAGCTTTAAGCTTTATTTTATTGTTTAGAAAATACGATCTCTGTTAAAATGTTTCAAGTTACTGCGTTCATATAACAACCTTTGATCCCTTTGGGTATATTTAGATTTTACATAACAGTCAATGACAGAACTCATTTTATGTGCCCATACAAAATTTATTTATACATTAAAAACAATTTGTATGTTTCAAGCACATCAAACATACTGTCAAATAAGTCTATACATACAGTGCCGGACTTAAATATTCACACAGCAGACAGATTTATCTTTAATCTTCCATTTTTTTTAGGCGTACGTGGGAGAGTACGTTTAATATTTTTCAATCGGACGTCAGAGTAAGAGTTTGGAGAAGGACAGCCACTGAATTGTAAAAAAACAATGTAGTAAACACTGTAAAACATGGCGGAGGAGGTGTCATGTTGTGAGGTTGTATGGAGGCATCTGGTGTAGTTTCCTAATTTTCATCGACGGTACAATGGATAAAACTGTGTACCTTAATATTTCAAAAGAAACCCTACTACAAAGCCCTCTAAACTTAAATCTTTCCAAACACACAGCCCATGACGTCCGAATATGGATAGTGGATAATGTTCCTACATTCTGCAGACTCTTCCGCAATCACCTAACATGATTCCCATAGAACATCTATGGGATAAATTGTGCAGACGTGTTGGAAAGCACCATATTACTAGTAAGACTGAATTTAAAGAAGTCCTGTTACAAGAATGGTAAAATATTGGAGCTGACGTCACATCAAAATTGGTTCATTCAATGCCAAGACGATTAAAAGAAAGGCTACTTCACAAAATATTAAACTATTTCAAAAAAAAACTATTTTCCTATTAAAAATTAGAAACAGTGTGAATATTTTTGTCCGCATAAAATCGAATTACGAAACATTATTAAATTTTTTTGTGAAATGTGCCACCTAATGTATAGCTTTTCCATATATTTCAATAAGTTATGTAAATAAATATTTTTGCTGAAAACCGTACGAAAGTTGTGGCCTTCGTTTAAAAAATATGGAAGATTAAAGATAAATTTGTCTGCAGTGTGAATATTTAAGTGCGGCACTGTACATACCTAGCTAATGATATTAAATTTTAAAAACAATTATACTAAATTACACTCTGACTTGTTGTCTGACAATACCACAAACACCAATAATTTCGATATACAATCCTTGAAATACGGCTACATAAACAGCTGAAGTAAAATTTTTGCATTTGTTTGTGTTGCCAAATAGCTCTAGAATTTTTTCGCTTCTCTGATCCTGTGATGATTGGTCATCAAAAATTCATACGCGAAACGTTATTAAAAAAGTCTGATTTGCCTTAAAATTTCTTTAAAATGTGTCGTTGAACAAATTTTATACAACCATAGGGAATCTTCTTAGTGACTTTTAGAAGTAACGAATACAACTCTTCCGGAAGTGGTAAGAAAGTGTCTGCTTGCCGTATTGTTACGTTTTTACCTTTTAAAAACGGGGGTTTATTTCCTTTAAATAAACCGGATACTTTTGATTGCAAATAAGACCAGTTTTAGTAGTTTAAAATTGTAACAACTCTTTATTTATTTAAAATGTACAACAACAACAGTTCAAATAGTCACTCAGTGTTTTTATACACGTTTATCAATTCGCAGAAATGCACACACACTTTATAATGTACAAACTTTAATGTACAAGGCAGTTGATGTTAACTCTAACAGCGCCTTTGATCAACTCAACTCACGACTGCAACCTCTGACACTATTTATACACACGCCATCTTTCGGGAATCTTCTACAATGCTCTTAACGGACAAACTAGTACATTCGAATTTTAGACAATGACAATGTTAGCAGCTTAAACATGCAGTGTTGGCGTACTTACAAAGAATGTTAATAACCGTATGCTATCAACATTGTTGATAAGTAGAAGCTTCTACTGATGGACGTGTTTATAAATATGATGAATGCTGCAGGCATTCGTTACAGACCGTTAAATTCAAATCGCTATTGCAAATTCGTAACAGTATATTTCACTTCTGGAAGTAGCAGAGAAGTTTCTTCTCAAATTTTCAATTGTCTTACTTTAAATTAAAGAAAGTGGTTATTTTCAAATTATATTTTTTGTAACTTACCCATAAATAGTTCCTATATCACTATTTATATTTACAGTTTTTTAACTATTTATAGTTTTTTATTTAGAAAATACTTTATCACTATTTTTATAAATCTGCAGAAATACTTTTTAACGCTAACAAATTATAAAATTAAAAAAACTACACGAAAACAGACATCGATAAATTTAAAAGTAATAATTCAATTCAGCAACTCTCTTACTATCAACTATATGTATATCGATCGCACACCTCAAAATTTTAGTTTCTCAGAAATCGAAAACAAAATATATACCAATTGAAACATAATGAAAGGTGCGCGATATAGTTCTGGTAAATGTTGCCAGATATGCCGATTTTAGTCACCAAAATTATGATTTTATATTTATTTACATCAAGGTTTTCATATAATAATTTAATTAACAAACAGAATGAACCGTAATATTTTTTGTTAGACAGATAATAATATATAATAAATAATAAATAGAATCCGTATTTAAAGAGCTTTAATTACTTGATTTTAATAATATAATGAATCATAATGAAAAATTATTATTAAGATTTTGAAAATAAAATTGAGAAATATTTAGCTAGTATAATAAATATTAATAAAAAACTGAAATCCGTTTATACAAAAGGTTTTACTTGAAGGATTTCTATAAACCTATACTAAGCTGGTATCGTGTTTTCTCAAAATTGACACATTGTTGGATTGAATTTCTTATACGTGGTTGGAAATGTCTTTAAAATACCTTTCACATGATATCTATTCGAGATATAGATTCGAGATATATTTTTGTGCTCATGTCTCAGCCATTTGTGGGCCGATTTCATTGATTTTTAATAGCAACCGAACCAGAACTAAACCTGATATATTGTTGTACCACTCATGTTTGTAATTATTTAGAGTCTGCAGAAAGTTTATTTCAACAGATAGACGGACATCGCTAAACCGACTCCGCTATTTATAAGGATACAGAAGATATATTCTTTATGGGTCGCACATGAATAATGTAGAAAAATGGAAAATACAAAAAAAAAATAGTTGCACATGTTTACCGTAACCATTTCAAAATTTTAAAAATAGTTTTACAATATTATTGGCACTATAATTATGTATATGATAAGCTTTTGTATAAATGTTTCTCCTATTCTACAATAGAAACTTCGGGTAGTAATGATGAAGTAAAAAACGGAAGATCAATGAACGATACTAATGTATTTTGTTATTGCAAAATTGACTATAATCATTTTATTAACTTCTAGAAGGACGCAGTAATCACATTTGTCCCAAAGACACTTCCAAATGATGGCGGAGACAAAACCCATATTCTATTGTATAATTACTCAATATCATGTGGAATAAATAAATGCGAATGAGTATGTATAGCGACTGAATTGGGGAGGGATGAAAGTTTGTGTGTTTTAAATAACACACAAACACACACACAAATACAACCACCCACCACTCACCTACATACACACAGACACCATAAAATGAAAGTGATACGTATGTTTTCTTTGGAAATCCTGCAGGAAAATAAACAATAAATGCTGATAAAGCGTCAATTATATCACTTGGTTGGATTCTAAAATCCCCAAGGACAACAAACGCACTTTAAGCTGTGTTTTTGTTGTTCCTGTTTCCTTTGTTGTTGTTTGTTTCTTTTTATATATATTTATTTTCAACACAAAAACCATAAATTGTGGAAAACAATTCTGAACATAAACACACTACCGCACATTCATAACAATGAAGCAAACACAGAAACACTGACACCAAATCATCCAGAACATTACCCAGTAAACAATTGATAGTTTCAACTAAACGTTTATTTTAGTTTTATCTTACAAATGAAACTATGTGAATTTCTTGAATTTTGTAACAGATGCCTTATAACAGTTTCCAATTTATACACAAAAAGTGGAAAAAATTTTACTATAAAAAATTGTTCTCTCTATAACGCTTATCCATTTCAAAGTACTGAATAACCAGCAAACAATTTCAAACCATATATTGTATGTTTTACATTAACAAATTTCATAAAGTCGAAAGTTTGAAAAGTCGGCTTTTACAAAAAAACGATAGTTAGTCGAAAAGCCAACTTTTTGCTTCAACTATAGAACACTATTTATTAACTTCCAATTTCATATTTGCGGTATTGATAAAAGAAATAATTATTTCAGATAAAACTAGATTTTGGACGATATTTCTCGTCGAAGTCTATCAAAGAGCATTTAGAAAGGAGAGCGGAGTATGCGTTTATATGTATAACAAGAACTATTTAATTTTATTGGGATGGAACTGATTGTGTGTGTTGTGGCATTAGTATTAATGTGTGGTTGTTGTTGTTGTTGTTTTTGTTGTTCTATGTTTTGTTTTAAATCCTTTGAGCTTTGAGCACAAGAAATAACCAAAAACAAGATTTATGATATTTTTCAATATGCATTGAATTTTATTCGTTCGTATTCATTCTTATTTTTAACTTTTCTAGTTGGAGTCGTGTTAGCAATATGTGTACATATGTGTGTGTGTATGTTTGTACGTATGTATGTATGTATGTATGTATGTATGTATGTATCTGTAGTAGTTGTTACAGTTTCCCAGCAGTTTCAAAAGTGCCAATTGAAAACCTTATACTAGCTATATTACTACTTGTACAACAAATTACTTAGTTCGCTGTGGCTGTGGTATTAAAATTGGTAGCATTCGCACTACGAGCCCAACAGTGGCGTTAATCACAAAAAAGAGGTAATAAAACCTAATCTTCTAAATCATTGTTCAAATTGCAATATGATCTATAGCAAATCGTAGAGGAGGACCCTGTATCTCACTTCGTTGAAGCCTATCAACGAAGTGAGATACAGGGTGTCAGAGTTCACCACCTGGGGTTAGTACAACTTTGTACAGTTTTCAGTCAATAAAGCTTTACTGTAAATCAAGTGGGATGGCAAATATATTCCAGTTTATTTTACTAAGTTGTCTCTTATATGTACATAGTTTAAAAGATATTTGCGTTTAAATTTTGACATTTTCGTTTTTTAACATGGCATTATTTGGCTTTTCGCAAACATATTTGGTTAATGATGTTCAAATAAGTATTTTTCTAAAAACATCCACTTATTTCTAATAAATTCCTAATATAAAACTTGTTTATGTTTAATTTATACAACAATTACAGATGGACAAAAATAAACTCTGAAATAAATATAATTTCAGAGTACTTACTTGAGCAAAAAAGACCGTAAAACCACCGTGTTTTACGGTCTTCTTGGTGTATTTTGGATCATATGCCTTATTGTCTGGGCGCCTAACATAATGTTTCCCATCGTATCCAAACAAATTTATCTTTGTTTCGTCTGACCACAGTCCAAGAAGACCGTAAAACACGGCGGTAGATCCATTATGATATGAGGGTGCTTCTCTTCTTCTGGTGTCGGTTCAATATATTGGATAAAGAACAAAACATGCGCCCCGGACTCCGTAAATATATTGCAAAGCTTAATGCTTCCATTTGCTGAGGAAGAGATGCCCTTTAGATGGGAGTTTCAGCAGGACAATGATCCGAATCACTCCTCAAAATCTTATAGAAAGGCGTTCGCAGTCACCGGACATTAACCCAATAGAACACCTTTGGGGAATGTTCAAGAGGAAGCTGGAGGTGTTCAGTCTGAAAAATAAGGACGAATTGTGGGAAAAAATCCTGGAAGAGTGGTTTTCCATTGACAAGGACGTTTTGATTCGATGAGTTGTAGATGCAATGAAATTGTGAAAAACAAAGGTAGAGCAACAACAATTAAAATAAAATAAAAATAGAATCCTTTTACGCGTTTCTATTATTTTTTCCAGTAAAAATATTGACAATGTAAAGATTGTTAGTGATATGATGTATTAAAATATAAATGAAAATAGCAATGATTATGTTTTATCTTATGTTGTATGTCTGATAAACAGAACAGCATATACATTTCTTTTTACAAAACTAAACTTGACTAATATACTTACACTGAATATTTATTTTTTAGATTTGAAGCTCATAAAAAAATGTGTGCTAAGAAAGGTTATGAGTTCAACTCCACTCTATGAAAAAATGATTATACCCTTTACATTGTATAAGTTTGCCATTCCGTTTGTAAGTTTGTCATTCCGTTTGTAATTTCTACATTTTTCGTTTGCGACCCCACAAAGTATTCTGGATCGTTATAGATAGCGAAGTCGATATAGCCATGTCCGTCTGTGCGTTTGTATGTTGAAATCAACTTTCCGTAGCCCCCAAATAACTTACAAACATAATTGATACATCAATATATCGAGAATTCTTCTGGCACTATTCGCTATTTATCGAGAAAATCGGCTGAGATATAGGAAAAAACCGGGACAACCTCGAATTTTTTTTACCAATAAAATTTGTTTGTCATAAATTTTTTTCATTAATAAATTTAAAAAAAAAAATTATAAAATTAAAAAAAAAAAAATTTGGCAAAAAAATTTTTTTAATTTTATAATTTTGTTTAACTAAAAATATATACAATTTTTATTTTATATTTTAAGTATAATTTGGTTTTTTTACATTTTTTTTTTTTCTGGAGTATTGAATTTAATAGTGGGGAGTTAAGCAGACTGTGCCAATCGGCCACCTGCAATTACATCCCACGGGTGGGTTCAGTAGTAAGTACTAGTTCTCAGTGTCTAACTAATTCGACGCAACGGAACTGCAGGGTTATTTGTTTCTTAACGTGAACGTAAAATATAAATTTCAAAGGGATTTACAATCGTATTCTAGGTACGGGATGAATAACAAAAAAATTCAGTTATATTACAACGACTGAACCTTATTTACAGAAACCTAAAGAGAAAATAGTTTCGTTATAATAATTTAAGATCACTTGTAACAATTTCCAAATGGTGTCTATAATTTTCTTGATATATTTTAAAATTAATTCAATTCCAAAATATTTGCGTTATAGGATTTTATTTTGGATTTTTCATGTGAAAAATCTATTTGTGTGTATTATTTTAATATTCTGGAAACTATCATTAAAGTTTTCAAAATCTTATTTTCAAATAGTTTCTAAATTAGCGAATTTTAATAAATTATGTTTACACTATTGTTTTAATAATAACTCATAAAGTAAGAAATAAAACAACATTAACAGATTTCAAAAAAAATTTAAAAGTCAACGATTTTTGTCTCTCCTATAATATTTCTGAAAATGAACTTTATTATAATTTCGATATCGAAATCATTTTTCGATATGATATCTCATTCAATCACGATTGCGGTAATTCGGTCCCATTTTTTTATATGTTTTAGTTGGCTAATCCCTTCGCAGCATTCTTAAGATTGAAAACTTATTATCGGTATTCTTCCGCACTTAAATTAGGATATAACGCTAGGCACTCATGTTCAAGGAATTAGTGCTCACGACATTCTTTATGTAAAGCTTTCTCCTTAATAAGATTATTTAAAATATGAAATTGATTTAATAAATCACTAAAATCTTTCTGATTGAGCTAAAACTATAACGGTAAATAGTAATTTTTAGATTGAAAATTAAATTTCAAAAGCAAATCGATTATTTTTATGAATTTTTTAACCTAAAGTCTAAAAATGATTTACATGAGACCTATATTGTTACTGCTGGACTTAAAATTTTATGATTTTGGAATTCTTAACATTTAGATAACCTTTTGAAGCTTCAACAATATTCCTCAATACACAAAATTGTATATTAGCCACCTCAACAGCATACAGTGGCGGGCAGCTATTTAGGAACAAATATTTGAATTATTTTATCGACTAGATTTTAAGTGCTTAGTGCCACAACAAAAGGAAATTTTGTATTAATATTTTCAGTTGCTCAAAAATGTTTGGAAAAATCGGAACAACATACATAAATGCACAAAGATATGTGGAAATACGAAGTTTGGTCTGAATATTTTCTAATAATTAAAATATAATTATATAAACGTTAGGAAATATGTTTATTTAACAAACAAAAAAATCCGACAAATTGTAGAAAAACCGTATGTGTTCGTGGTGAACATATATGAATTGACACAGCTGAATAAAACATACTTGTGTGTTAAAGCAGTCCTTTTGCATATACTACATTTGTGGAAATATTTGAAAAATTAATTGAGAATCACGTGAAGTTAAGCAGACAATTTTGTCCCTAAGTTGCTGGCCACCACTGTATATATTACTGTATATATGTATGTTGTTTTGTTTGTTTGTTTCTGATCATGTAATACTCTTAAGATTTGAGAATTGTTGTGTGTAATGAAAATAGATTTCTATCGTTGCCTTAACACTTTATTTCAATATTGACGTATGTACAAGTTTGGATGTGTGTGTGTGTGGCGGCATCTTAAGATATACTCTGTTTTATATAAATAAATATTTTTAAATACAATTCAATTTGCAATTTAAGAATTTCAATTGATTTTCAGAGAAATCTATTTTGATTTCTATTTAAAAACGACGAGCCAAAGAACAAAAACAAAACGTAAATCAATAGTAACATTTGTTATTGCTATTTATTTGTGTATGAGGGTGAGGGTGTGTGTGTTGCAACTTGCAATGTATAAAAATAGGAAACGAAAAACGATTTAAACTAAATATGAGGCCATAAATAGTCATTGCATAGTTTAAGGCAAGTTTGTTTCATTTTCACTTTGATACAAAATGTACGAGTACGTGTGAGAATGTACAACGTGCAACATGAAAATGTTAAAAAATAATAATAAAAAAATGCAAAACAAAACAATGATTTACCGTTTGAAATTTATGAATGAATACTCGATAAATTGTATTTGTTTTTAGCGAATAATATGTATTTTGTGTAGGTATGTGTTGGATGTTGAATGTAAGTATGCAGGCTATACTACTCAATACTTAACATTTTTTGCGATTTCGGATGGAATTTAGGTATATCGAATATCATTTGAAATAAGCTATATAAGTATAAGTAGTAAATATATTTAGTTGTCAGATGTATGCACGTACGTTAGACTGCCTAAAAAAAATAATTTGTGAATTGTGAACGTAACCCAAGACAAATCTTATGATCTGAGTTAGCTTGATGAAATTGGATCCAAATTTTTACATCAATTACTTTTAGATACTAAATTATACATAAAACCATTTGTGAGAATTTTACGTACAATCAAAATGTGTATCGTAATACGCAACATGTAACTTTGGTAGAATTGGCGGCATTGCAAAATCTAGCTGGGTGTGGATTATATTTCATATAAATTATATATATACTTTTTTTTTTTTTTTTTTGCTTATAGCCAATTTTCTCAGCAACACCATATATGTATATGTGACTAACAGCCATACCTAAATAAGTGCGTTGCGCGTTGTGAATATGAAAAAATATTATCATGGCCATATAACTTGTATGAAGTATACCGAATCAATACCCTCCTTCAAACTACATCTAGAGTCGGAAAGAACCCAACCAATTGTATTGGAGAATCCTAGAAATGATAAAATTACTGTTTATAGATTGCGTTTTGTCTAAGCATTGATATTTTTACAAATCAATTATGTAATTCGCTCATTCGCTTTATATAATATCTTTAGCTTTCCTATGGTCTTTGCGAAAAGGTTGCCTAATGATATGGCCTAATCAATCAGTGAAATATGCATAGGAACTAGCTTATCCTTCAACAAGTAAGAGTGCTATATTCGGCTATGCCGAATCTTATATACCCTTCACCTTTGTTGTGGATGCATTACTTGCCTAAATATATCAAGAAAACTTTTAAAAATTTTACATTTAATTGATATTGCTATATTGAAGAAGTTACAAACGAAACAACAATCTTATATATACCCTTCTCAAAAACAACAACGCCAAACGAAACGAAACACAAAAAAAAAAAACAAAATACGCAAAGCAGTGAAACCAACTCACATCCAAACATACATATTGTACGTTTTGTTGCTTTTTTGTCAAACACCAAAAAAAAAAAACAAAAACAAAATAATGAAGCCAACAAACATCCAAACATATGCACGTTTTGTTGCTTTTTTGTGAAACACCAAAAAAAAAAAACAAAAACAAAATACACAAAGTATGAAGACAACACACAATGAATCCAACACACATACGTTTTGTTGTTTTTTTGTCAAAGCATGCAATAAATTGTCTTTTTTTGATGAAATTTTCAGAGGTTGTCTCGGATTTTTGCTCATATCTCCGTTATTTATGGACGGATTTTGCTGATTTTAAATAGGAAACTTCTCGATAGCATCTATGACAGAATTATTGAAGATTTGGATCCCGAAGATATCTGGGGTCTTCAGAAAATTGATTTCAACAGACAGACAGACGGACAGACAGACAGACAGACAGACAGACAGACAGACAGACAGACAGACAGACAGACAGACAGACAGACAGACAGACAGACAGACAGACAGACAGACAGACAGACAGACAGACAGACAGACAGACAGACAGACAGACAGACAGACAGACAGACAGACAGACAGACGGACATGGCTTAATCGACTCCGCTATCTATAAGGATCCAGAATATATATAGTTTATAGGGTCGGAAAATTATATTGTGGAAATTACAAACGGAATGACAAATTTATATATACCCTTCTCACGAAGGTGAAGGGTATAAAAATAAATTTTAGTGAATTTATTCAAATAATATTTAATATTCGTTTAAAAATATTTGTCATTGTTGACACTCTTGTTTAGGTATTCTACTTTAGCGGTAGAAAACTCAACGCTCGAGACTTTTATTTAGGTAAGGCGGTAAGCATTCGAATTCTATATAGTTTTAGAGGATTCTTGTTTTATGTTTTTGTTTTAACATTCGCAAATTTTTATTTTCCATATTTGAAGGGATCTATAAAGCACTATTATTCAATTCATTATCTAGAATAAATACCAAAATGTATATAGCGCTTTCCAGGTGTTTCTCTAGAACTTGTGGAGGTTTAAATTCCAACTAAAAAACATTAAAATGAATTAGAAAAGTGGAGATTTGCAAATCATAAAATCATGCATCCTTGAACATGTATAACTTTGGTACCACATTGTCAGATTCGAGCTTTCGGAGAAATTAAGGGAAATTGCATTCCCTGGCTTTAATACACTTTTTGTTAATTTTCATATTTAGTTAGTACATACATGTACTTGTGAGAATGTTCCCAAATTGACACTCTGCAGCATAAAAAGTAAAAATGATCAAACAGATGTAAGCAGTGTGTGGTTACTTATAACATTGGGCAGAAAAAATTATATGTACCAAATTGTATTGAAATATCTTCAAAATTGCGACCTATACTCTGCACACAAGGTTTACATGGACTGCCAGCCAGACGGGCGGACGGATATCGTTTAATCCGAGTCGATCGGTATACTTTAAGGTGGGTGTTAGACTAATATTTTTGGGCGTTACAAACATCTGCACAAATTCAATATACCCTCAACACTATAGTGGTGTAGGGTATAAAAAGGGTTATTATATGACAAAACAATAAACATAGTTCAAAAAGTCTTATTAGTTTAGAAAATTTTTGTTTGAAACACAACAAAAATTTGTTTAAACTATCACAATATATTAGGACATTATGACAATATGACCCAATAGCAGACCGTGTGAATCCCCCAAATTAATTCGATTTATTTATTAAGAAAAACCATAAACATTAACATTTACAAATAAAAAACTTCAGTTCACAAATAAGTTTTATATTACTAAGGCGTAAAAATAAACTTAAAAACATATAAAACGAAACTTCAGATTAAATATAACTTTTTTTAAATTAAGCTACCAAAAAAAAAAAAAAAACGAATGTTATTGATAGGAACTAAAATTCACTATTGAGTGAAATAAATTGTTAAAAAAATACTATTTTCAAGGACTTCACAGAAAAATATAAATCACATTCATTAATAAAATTAAATTAGTTGTCTTATTAACCCATTTTAAATTTAGAGAAATCGAAGTCGAAATTCTAAACCCAGCTGTCATCGATGTTCCAGGTTACTGGTGTTGGAGGCTTAGCCTTTATTTCTCTGCCATTTATAGACCACCTTTATTCTATTAGGATAAAAAACTTAAAATAACCTGGCTTCTTCTTTAAAAAGCTGTATGTATATAAATTGCTTAGAAATACAAGTTCAAATGCAGCTACATCTACGAAAGGAGTTAGAAAAAACAAGTAAGAGAGCTATATTCGGCTGTGCCGAATCTTATATACCCTTCACCAAATTATACTTTAAAATAAAATTTAAAAATTTCTCAATATCGAAAAAAAAAAATTTTAATTTTTTTTTAAAAAAATTTTTTAATTTAAAAATTTATTTGTTTTAATTTATCAGTGAAAAAAGAGTTTTTTGTGAAAAAAAAATTCGGGTTAAAAATATTTTCCCGATTTTGACCCATTGTAGGTCCAACTTTGTATAGCCTTATATACATCGTTGCATAGATATAGAGATATAGATAAAAAAATAGGACAAAAATAGAGGTTGTCTCGGATTTTTGCTCATATCTCCGTTATTTATGGACGGATTTTGCTGATTTTAAATAGGAAACTTCTCGAAAGCATGTCTGACAGAATTATTGAGGATTTGGCACCCGAAGGTATCTGGGGTCTTCAGAAAATTGATTTCAACAGACAGACAGACGGACAGACGGACAGACAGACAGACAGACAGACAGACAGACGGACGGACAGACAGACAGACAGACAGACAGACAGACAGACAGACAGACAGACAGACAGACAGACAGACAGACAGACAGACAGACAGACAGACAGACAGACAGACAGACAGACAGACAGACAGACAGACAGACAGACAGACAGACAGACAGACAGACAGACAGACAGACAGACAGACAGACAGACAGACAGACAAACAGACAGGCTAAATCGACTCCGCTATCTATAAGGAACCCGAATATATATACTTTATAGGGTCGGAAAATTATATTGTGGAAATTACAAACGGAATGACAAATTTATATATACCCTTCTCACGAAGGTGAAGGGTATAATTATGTGGGGGCACCTTTGTTCAAACCTGAACTCGTGTGCCATTTCACGGAAAATTTATAATAAATATTTTTTTTTACATAAATATCAAAGAACTTATATTAATTTTGTTTAAAATGAATTTTTTACTGCAAGAAATTTCTTTCACGAAAGAAAACGATCAAAAACATGTTCACCCAACTACACTGAAAAAACTAGCGAAAGTTGTTGACGTTGCTACAAAACTAGGTTGTCATGTGAAAAACTCGGAAAAAATGTTTAACTGAGATTTTATCAACATTGTTCAAGGTGCCCCGTGTTCAAACGTGCCCCCTTTTTCCTATCTATATTTTTGATAACAGTGACATCAAAGATTCTAAGACGAATCTTGTATACCCACTTTACAGTATAAACTTAGAGTACTTGGAAGTAATTTGTGCAAAATGTTATCTGGATTGCCGCATAATCAACATATTTATGACTGCACAAATAGTATTCTGGGGGGACATTATATTTCTTCAGATTAAAATGGGTATTTTTTGTTAGTTTTCTTTAGTCTGACTTTAAGTTGGTCCACTTTGGTTTTTCACTGTTAGATTTATAACCTTGAATTTAAAATGGAAGCATGAGAAGAGTGTAGATATATTAGTATTTTTAATGTGTGAACATTGTTAATGTGTGTGCAGTGAATGATATGAGTTCTTAATGTGACCAACTTTAAATTTATTTCATCCATATCCAGCAAAAACTTCCATTGCAATGTAATGAGTTAAAATGCTAATATATTTACTCTTCACTATTTATACATTTGTATTTTAACTCATTATTTTAAACATGGAATTTCATTGGAGACAAGTGTTTAGTTATCACGATCGCTTACAAATAGGGATTTAAATAAGTAATCTATCACAAATATTCTTAAAAATATTAAAAAAAAAAAGAAATAAATTGAACAAAAATTTAATTATTAATTAAACATTTTTATAATGAGTTATGAACATAGATAAATAATCATAGATCGGAAACTCTCCTGTCAAAGACCTAACTCAGTTGTCAAAAACCTAAGTGGTGTATTAATAAAAAAAACTATGTGACGGTTTGAAGTAATCCTTGAAAAGTAAGTTGTTCAGTAATTGCAAGTCATTACCAAGTTTTTGTTGGGTATACTTATTCAATAAACTTTAAAAATATTATAGCTTGTTGTCGATAACATTATTAGATGTAATTGTAGTGTTATTTTATGTGGCTCTCCTTAGAAGTTAAATACATTTTTTAAATAGCTTTTCTGCATTTTCAATATTCCTTTTACTGACGTTAATTTTTTGGTCCAATAAAATTTAGTTGGCTACATAAAGCTATCTGAGGAATAAATGAATATGTATCAGAGCTATAAATGAATGATATTCGACTTTTAATTCACCATGAACTAAAAAAGTTTAGCCGAAAATATAAATCAAATTTAAATTTGAATGAATTCATTGACGATTGAAATGAAAGCAATTTTAATTAGTTTTTGAATTAGTATAAAGATGGCAAAAAAAACTTTTTCTTTTTTATCGAAAAAAACGCTTATAAATCAATTGAACTGCTTGATAGCGAAATAGCTTAGAATCGCGATAAATTTTTTAATTTTTTTCTAAAATGCAAAGTGAATTAAAAAAAGAATTAGAATGAAAGTCAATAAAAAAATGCATTCATTCAATTCATATTTTGGGTAAAAGAATGATCAAAGATTCATTCTTTTATAGCTCTGATATGTATATAACTAACGAGATGTACACGGATAGGTAAAAGTACATTAAAATGTTGAAAGTTGTATTTTTGTTTTGCTACCATTTGGTACAATACACTCAAACCAACACAAATTTAAATGTGAACACATGCAAACAGGTAATAAAAACAAAAGGCAAATTATAATAAAAAAAAATAAACGAGATATATGAAAAAAAGTAAAGTTTTGAACGAACACATTTAATGAAATTTAAATTAAGACAGTGAATGTATGAGTCAAATTGTATGGCTTTAAATGTACGAGTGTTTGTACCTACCTTAACCCTGCGTAAATGAGGTTAACATAATGTTATCCAGCTGTAAGGATGGTATGATTTACCCCCTACATTTAAGATACTATAATTGTGTATTAAGTATTGTTTACTTGTTATAAATTAATTATAGGAGCCGCTTAAGTTTAAAAAGCACAGAGTACACAGAGGCGACAATGTTGACGTCAAAAAGTCCACGCTTTTTTGAATGAAACACGGGTTTTGGATACAAAAATTATTTTATTTTTCAACATAGTCTCTATGCACTTTGTCCAATGTTTCCCCAATTTGTGTAGCCCTTCGAAAAAATAAGATTTGTTGAGGTCATCAAAATATGTATTTTTTTGTGAGATGATTTCATCGTTGGATTCAAATCTCGTTTTGCTGAGACATTTCTTCAGGTTTGGAAACAAGAAATAGTCACCTGGGGCTAAATCCGAAGAATAGGGCGAAAGAAGGAGCATTTCGTAGCCGAATTCATGGATTTTTGCAATGGAAACTGCATTAAAAACTTCCTTATCTTCTGTCTCGTAACGCATAATTACAGGTATCGATTAGATGTGTAGTATATGTGTAATTTAAGATTCAAATTCCAAATTTATATTCAACTCAAATACTGTGTTTTGTATGCATTTTATCTTTATTTTGGAACCTTATTGAATACATAGATTCTTAAATTTATAAAAAAAAAATGTTACGTGTCCGTTTCCAATTAATTACTACAAAAAGTAGTTTTGTAGTTTTTGAGAATTTTATTTCAGCATTCTTTGTAATTAGTTACAAGTTGGTGGACAAGAAAATCTTTAATTTACATTTTTCAATAACAACTACTGCAAATTTGAATATAAAACTTCCGTAATTAATTTCGCCAGTTTAAATACTTTTTCATCTTTCTTTTGCCCACAATTAACAAAAAGTATTTGTGTCTGCGGCATCACAAAAAATATTGTAACCCAAACAAACATTTAAGTTTTCTGTTTGTATTTTTAATTAATTTCCATTTTCATTTCCATTTTGTTTCGATTAATTTCTTTGGTATGTAGGTATTTTTATCTCAATTTAAAGTACGAGTACGTCCATATGTATAACAAGGTAAATTAAATAATTACCCATGTATTTCATTTCCATTTCACCTGAAGTAAACTTGTACTCGAAATAAACAAATAAATAGTTCAACAGTTAAATACAAATAACCAACCATCGATGTGCAATCATTAACAAATTAAATTGGAAAATACTCGTAAGTTTAAATTTCAACAATAGCAATTGTGTTTACAATTGTGTATTTAAATTGGATAAAAATTAAGCAATTTTTAATATCGATATTATTATTTGCCTCCACCATGGCGATGAATGTATAAATATCCCAGCAGTTCTACACGTTGTCAGTGTGCTCTTTGTAGTGCAGAGAGAAGTAAATTTGTTACTTTATACATCCCAGGTAATCTAGCGTGTAGTCAATTGTCACTTTAGAGTCTCTAAGTTATCTAAGTTGTAGTCTGATGTGTAATATGTTAATTTTTTTTATTTTCATTCCACTTATCCCTAACCAAGTGTAACAATATACTACAATCTATTTAAGGACTAGCTACTTTATTATCTCACAAATTCAATTAACATATTATAGTCCCTTAAAAGTGACTTTGTGACATTTTATTTCACGTTTCAGTCTACATTTTATTTTATTTGATTTTATTAAAAATGTTTTTTGATTTTATTTTATCACTCCTGAAACTTTTAGTAACCTCTCAACGCTTTTTTGTTATAAATTTTATTGGTTTCTTATATATCAATTTATTTGCGTTTATACATATCGTCACCTGAAATGCAAAAGGGCTTAACAAAAAAAAAATAAAAAATGAGTTTTTAATGGATATTGGTGCACCCCATCAAGGCAGACGTGTTCACAAATTTTTAGCTTTCTATTTTTAAAAACAACGACTTTATTAAAGAAAGGAAATCATATTTGTAACTACGACAATTTTATTAAGTTTTTTGTATCTTCTGTAAAATTTTAAAAAGTATTGATAGGCCCTTTTACATTTTAAGTGACGATATATTGGCGTATATGGTTTTTTGTTTGGTATCATGTTATAATGGGTTATCGATGTCACATACTCTTTATACTTTAACATCTATGTGTAAAAAATACAAAAGATTAAAAAAACATAGAGAAATCATAGAGAAGAAACCAGTAAAAAACTCAAAAAAAAATATTACTCAAAAAAATCACACACCTAAAATGATTTTTACCAAAAATTTATTCAAATTTTTTCGTTTAATATATACCATAGATAGGGATAGTACAGTTATTTTGCAGTTTGCACTAATACTCATTGATAATGCAAAATTATTGCAATAATTTTGCTAAACATTAGTGATAGTAAGTTAAACAATATTGTACTCAAAATAAAATTGTTTGATTTAAAACAAGTAAGAGAGCTATTTTATATACCCTTCACCAAATTATACCTTAAAATACAAATTTTAAATATTTTAAGGTACAAAATTAAATTTTTTTTTTTTTCAAAATTAAAAATTTTTTTTTTAATTTTTTTCCAATTATACTTTTGTATACATATCGTTGTAATGGACTTTGAAATATCTATCATTAGATATCCATATTGTCTACATTAATGACTTAGTAATCCAGATATAGATCGAAAATAAGCCAAAAATTCATGTTGTCCCGTTTTTTTCAAATTTTTTTTTAATTTTTTCCAATTATACACTTTTGTATACATATCGTTGTAATGAACTTTGAAATATCTATCATTAGATATCCATATTGTCTACATTAATGACTTAGTAATCCAGATATAGATCGAAAATAAGCCAAAAATTCATGTTGTCCCGTTGTTGTTTCCTTATATCTCAGCCATTTGAAGGAAAAATTTGATTTTAAATAGCAACCGAGCCGGAAGAATTCCCGATATATTGATGTATCAATCATGTTTGTAAGTTATTTGGGAGCTACGGAAAGTTGATTTCAACATACAAACGGACATTGCTATATCGACTTCGATATCTATAACGATCCAGAATATATATACTTTGTGGGGTCGCAAATGAAAAATGTAGAAATTACAAAGGGAATGACAAACTTATGTATACCCTTGCCACTAATGGTGAAGGGTATAATAATTGAAATTTCGTCTAATTTACAAATAATATAAATATGAATTTTACTCACATATTCTAATTCATATCAACATTATTGGTAAGGCGGTGAATAGTAATTACTATCACCTTAAGTATAGATTTACGAATCATACCTGTTCTGAATTCACTGAATTTAAAAATTCACATTTATTTGGTTTTTATAATAGGTGGTAATAAATTTAATAAATATATGGGTCATTTCATGTCAAGTGAACCAACTTTTGAAATCGATGTCATCCGATTGGGATGAAATTTGCACCATGGTTGGAATAGAATAGAACTCTATTGGATAATAATTCAGATAATAATTCAACTTTCTGAGTTAGAGGAGGTCAAAATTTGACATTTTGGCCAAGCAGGTGTTTTTTCTCATCTATGTAACTTATTACCTATTGTTCTTAGCAAAATGTGTCCCAAATAGTTTAGATAGCTATTTCTTCAATCTTTCGGAAAAAAAATTAAAAATAAAAAAGAATTTTTGTAATTTTTTTTTCCAAAATCAAAAACTTTTTTGACTTTTTTTCAAAATAAGACTTTTTTTGGTCGCTTAGTGGGATGCGAGTGGGATATCTATCAAAAAAAATGTTTTGTAACTCAAAACATACAATTTTTGACTTTTTTTGCAAAATCATAAATTTTGTTGACTTTTTTTTCAAAATGGGCCTTTTTTAAATTTTTTTTTTTTTGCTCAAAAGAAAGCCTAGATCCATTCCTGTAAGAGGCTTTTGATCGCTTAGTTGGATGCGAGTGGGATATCTATCAAAAAAACATTTTGTAACCAAAGACCTTGTGAATTGACCAAATATTTTAAATTTAAAAAGTATTAATACTCAGTATTGCCGTCTATAAAAGCCTTAAAAGGAACTAAGGGAATATATATTAGGCGCATACAAGATTTTGACGATTTTTGCTTTCAAAATATATTTATTTTCCTTTTTATACCCTTCACTTTCGTGAGAAGGGTATATATAAGTTTGTCATTCCGTTTGTAATTTCCACAATATAATTTTCCGACCCTATAAAGTATATATATTCTGGATCCTTATAGATAGCGGAATCTATTAAGCCATTTCTATCTGTCTGTCTGTCTGTCTTTTGAAATTAATTCTCTGAAGACCCCAAATGATTCTTCAGGCACGGTTTCTATTTAAAATCGAGAAAATCGGCCCACAAATGGCTGGAAAAAAACCGGGCCACGATTTTCGGCCTATTTTTGATCTATATCTGGATTACTAGGTCATTAATATAGACAATATGGATATCAAATGATAGATATTTCAAAGTCCATTGCAACGATCTATATAAGGCTATAGTAATTTTGGAAAATTATTTTTTAAAACAATTTAAAAAAAAAATATATATTTTTTTAACCTAAAAATATTTAAAATTTTTATTTTAAAGTATAATTTGGTGAAGGGTATATAAGATTCGGCACAGCCGAATATAGCTCTCTTACTTGTTTATATTAAAAATGCCCATTTGGGGGGGAAATCTTATTATTTTCCACCATCTCCCCTCCCGTGGATCCTCGCTTGTTCGTGGTATACTTTGTTTCTTTACAAATTTGTTAGAATGTATTGTAATTTTTAAGAAATTTCAAGCCCACAATGAACATTTTTGTAAAACTTAAAGTATCTTCCATTACATTATATCTATCCCCAACACAAATATTTATTTGTTTTTATGCCAGAACATTTATATTTTTATTTCAGGGTTTCTATTACATTTGTTTTATTATTTATACCACTTTGGCTGCAACTCGCTCTTGGTATTTTTATAAATTGTCGCATTTTCACAAAAGTAAGCTCATTTCTCATTTGATGTTTTAACACTTAACATCCGAAAAAGTAAAATAGAAACGAACTTCAAATATAAATGGAAACAAACCGTAAAAGAAAACAACACTAACACCAAAACAGATTGAGTTTCATTATGAAAAAGGAAAATTGTAGTGTACGTTTTTTATTTAGTTTTATGTGTTCAAAATGTACGATACAAGAATAAATAGTGATGGTATTTTCATGAATACTTTCATGATGTGAGAGAACTAGTTCACCTTTTATATGCATTACCATACATTTTTATTTAAATTATTATTTTTTTTAATCCATAATAAATACATAATAGCAAATGAGCCAAGTTCCTAAAATCGCCGGCTCACTTGTTATAAACAGTTTATAATTTATTATTACGAAATACTAATCAAAAATATTTGAAATAAAAGATATTAAGACTTTTTATATATTTCTCTTCTGTAGAAATTGTAAGAAGATATTGACGCCTTAGCACTTTAAACAACAAATCCAAATCACCATGTTTGATATAGCGCATTTGGAAGAAATGAAAAAAGAAACCTCAAACAAATAATTTTGAGATTTGTTGCAGTGTTGGTTGCACCTAGCACCTAGCACTTAAACTGCTACTACCGCTGATGTTTGCGCAGTTTGTTCTATGTACTTTTACTATTTCGCAAGCAATTGAAATCCTTACATATTATTTGCAATGCTGGTAATTTTTCATTGGCCCTTTTTTCCACCGCCACTCTCCTTCTATGACAAACAAAGGTTCTCATTTCTGATGCTTGTTGATCCTTGTGGAGTTTTTCTAAAGAAATCTGAAAATATTTTTGCTAAATTCCCTTGACATTTCTTTATTCCTTTATTTTGGTCGTGAAGAGTAGCTCGTTTATTTACTTTTCAGTTGTGAATACAAATTTAAAACAATTTTACGTAGAAAACGTCACACAGTGGGGGAAATGAACAAAAAAGTGGAAATAAATCTGTAACTTCTAAACGAATTGCTCGATTTTAATAAAATTTCCCATGGCTATAGAGGAAGTGTTGATATGTTTAACTTTTGAAAAAATGTTGTCTAAAGTTGAAATTCACATACAAAATAGGTCTACTTCGGAAGGCTCTGGACCACGCAATAATATGAATTTTAATATTTGTAGGAATTAAGCTGCGAGAAGGCAATGACGAGTAGTTTTAAGTTAGTTCAAAAGAAGACGCCGCGAGCTTAAGACGTACGACGGAGCCTATTCTTATGTTTTTTTTTATTTTCTTAAACTTCTTTTATTAAGGAAAACTTTTAATATTAATAATTTGTATTCCATATTTTTTATTCTAATAAACTGAAATAAAATACCACAAATTTGGGGACTCAACCACAATTGTTTGTCGTGAGTGTTTATTTCCAAGGAAAAGTAAGGAAAAAATAAACGTAAAGAAGAACGTTACTTAAAAGAACAATAGTTCACAAACATCGCGACGCGAACATAACTATACGTGTAAAAAAAAAAAAAAAGAAAAAAAAAAAAAAAAGAGAAAGAGAAAAAGAAGAGAACTGTAACGGTCAACGTAACATGTATGCTTTAGGTGATTTTGCTACTATACGAAACAACTTGTCAACGGCTAAACGTGCTGTTGTTGTAGCCTTACACAAACTAGTATTTGGAAATGAGGGTGATCGTAAAAACAGGCAGAGATTGAGAGAATTCGTTGGTTTTGACTACGATGAAAATGACGAGAGGTTTCAAGAAAAAACAGAATACGTTGAGCAGAATTTGAGTACCGCTGATTTGGTGTCAATTTGCAACATTTTGTCTTTGAATTACGACGCCGACGACTTGTTTTTGCACATATTCAAAAATATGCGTAAGGGAAATTTGTTGAGTTCGAACGAGTTAAATAATGACGATGAAGACGAGAGCGACGAAGAAGCGGAGGCTGACGACGACGGTGAACATACAATAGTAAACATTCGCAACGAGTTAGACGATGATGTTGACAGCAGCAATGCAGTCGTTAAGAGTGAAGGAGAAGTAGCATGTAAACTGACAAATGGTAATGGCAATGACAAAATACATACAACGAAACCATGCAAGAAAAAAGATGTGAATGAACAGAACAATCAGGACAAAACATATAACGTGGAACAGTGTAACGTATCATCATTTAATATGCCAAGATTTTCAATTAATTTCCGTGATATTGAGGATTCAATTAAACCATTTGATGGAAGCGGCTCTATACCTGTTGATGTTTGGATTAATGATTTTGAGGAGACATCAGCTGTTATGTATTGGGATGAATTTCAAAAATTTGTTTTTGCTAAGAAATCTCTGAAGGGCTTGGCTAAATTATTTATTGCTAGTGAAAGGGGTATAACTACATGGATTAAATTGAAGCAAGCATTAATCAATGAGTATGAAACTACAACCAACAGTGCCCAATTACATAAAATGCTAACAGAACGGAAAATCAACAAAGATGAGAGTGTTCACGAATATTTTTTGAAGATGAAGGAAATGGCTTCGCGCGGCAATTTAGAAGAAAGTGCTTTGATGCAATATGTTATTGATGGCATACGGGATTTGACGATTAATAAGACCATATTGTACGGTGCATCTAATTTGAAGGACTTTAAGGAAAGACTTAAATGTTATGAGGCAATGCAGGAAAGGTCTTCTAAACAAAAAGTCGATGCTAGATCAACAAAGGATAATAAGACTGGAGTTAAAAGTGAAAAGGCTATAATTTGTTATAACTGTGGTGATAAGGGCCATACATCCAAGAATTGCAAGGATAGGGAAAAGGGAATAAAATGCTTTAGCTGTAATAAATTTGGCCACATTTCAAAGGAATGCCCAACCAAAGTTGAGAAAGCGAATGTCAGGCAATTGGTAGTCGAAAATATTATGAAGGTGAATGTTAAATTCTCGGAACAAAGTTGGATGGCTTTATTTGATACTGGCAGCAAATTTAATGTCGTTACTGAAAAGGTATACAATTCGTTGAATAAGCCGGAGCTTTTTAAATCAGATTTTTATCTGATTGGATTCGGTAATACTTCGAGTGATGGGAAAATCAAACCTATTGGAAATTTTAAAACTAAAGTTGAAGTTGATTAAGAAGAATATGATTTGACTTTCCATGTAGTCCCATTCGCCTGTATTGATGTTGAAGTGATACTAGGAAATGAATTTTGTTTATTTGCTGAAGTAAGAATTACACCTGATGGCTTGAAAATAAAAAAAGTTAAGGACGAAATTGCTGAAGAAGTACATAGTATCATGGTGATGGATGTCTGTGCTGATAATAATGTAAGTACAATTAATATTGAGGAAACGTGTAGTGATAACGCTAAGTGCGAGGTAATTGAAATGATACGCAATTATGAGCCAAATAAATGCAAAACAACTAACGTCGAGATGAGTATAATCCTGAAGGACGAGACACCTATATTTTGTAATCCCAGACGACTACCAATAAAGGAAAGATGTATTGTCGACAATCAGATCGAAAAATGGTTAGAAGAGGGAATTATAGAACCTTCGGAATCAGAGTTTTGCAGTCCAGTTGTTTTAGCCAGGAAGAAAGATTCAACTCCAAGATTATGTATTGATTTCAGAAGAATAAACAAAGTAATCGTCAAGGACCGTTATCCTCTACCTCTTATTGAAGACCTACTTGATCGCTTGCAGAACGCATACATTTTTAGTACAATTGACCTACGAAACGGATTCTTTCATGTTCCTGTAAACGAGGAGAGCCGAAAATACACATCTTTCGTCACGCATAATGGTCAATATCAGTTCCGGAAAGTTCCATTTGGTCTATCAAATTCGCCCGGCGTGTTTCAGCGGCATGTCAATGCCATATTTCGCGATTTGACCCGTGAGGGAATAGCTTTGCCATACATCGATGACATCATCATTCCTGCAAAGGACGAAGAAGAAGCACTTGTCAATTTAAGGCGTGTATTAGAACTCAGTAAGGACTATGGCCTGGATATAAATATTAAGAAATGCAATTTCTTGAGGAAGAGAATTCAGTTTCTCGGTTATATTATTGAGAATCAGCGTGTATCACCATCAGTTGAGAAGACAACCGCAATGGTCAATTATCCAGTACCTTTAAATGTCAAACAGTTGGAAAGATTCCTTGGCCTCGCAGGTTATTTTAGGAAATTTATTCCTAATTTCTCGATTATTGCCAAGCCACTTACCGACCTTAAGAAGCAGAATACAAAGTTTGTATTTGGACATGAACAAATGAAATCGTTTATTACTCTAAAGAATGTCTTAAGTAATGGTCCAGTGTTAAGTTTATTCAATCAAAATTATGAGACTGAGGTCCACACTGACGCATCCATCGATGGTTATGGCGCAGTATTGCTTCAGAAATCGCCGAGTGACAACCTTTTGCATCCGGTATACTACATGAGCAAGAAGACCACTGAACCAGAACGCAAGTATACAAGTTACGAGTTGGAGGTGTTAGCAGTCATAGAAGCATTGAAAAAATTTCGAGTGTATCTGATTGGTTTGAAATTCAAATTGGTGACCGACTGCAATGCTTTTACGAAGACGTTGGACAAAAAGGATTTGTGTACGAGAGTTGCTCGATGGATACTGTTTTTACAAGAATACGATTATATCGTTGAACATCGACCTGGAACACAAATGCGACATGTGGACGCCCAAGCCGAGAACAAGAGAAGATATGATCTTCGACGTAAACCGCCCAGACAATACAATATGAATGACATCGTTGCCATTAAAAGGACTCAACTAGGAGGAGGCCTCAAACTCAAGCCGAAGTATCTAGGTCCATACCAAATTGTTAAGATAAGGCAAAACGATACGTATGATGTAGTTAAATCCGGTGAATGCGAAGGTCCCAGACGTACCACAACATGTGCAGAATTTATGAAGCCATGGCCAGACGTTATTGATGAAGAATCCGATGAGATGAACTCGCTGGATGGCCGAGATGTAGGAATTAAGCTGCGAGAAGGCAATGACGAGTAGTTTTAAGTTAGTTCAAAAGAAGACGCCGCGAGCTTAAGACGTACGACGGAGCCTATTCTTATGCTTTTTTTTTATTTTCTTAAACTTCTTTTATTAAGGAAAACTTTTAATATTAATAATTTGTATTCCATATTTTTTATTCTAATAAACTGAAATAAAATACCACATATTATTATGCCTTTATAATACTTCGCTTGATGTTATCTTTCAGAAAAATATAAATACATAAATTATACTTTTCATTTTTCTGTATATTCTTAAATTAATGTAAGTACTTTTTTCGAAAAAAAAAATTGTGAAAAAACGACTTTTATATATTTTTTAAGTTTCAATGCACATAACTTTTTACCCAGTAAAGGTTTTTAAACAATTTTTAATAAATTTGCTGTTAATTCAAAAAAATATATTTCAATAGGATCCGGACCCGTTATTAGCAAAAAAGTAGACAGATAACTCGTAAACTGTAAGAGATATTCACCCCTATCGCGAGTCAATATTTCACATGAAATATGTTCACTTTTCTCATTTTTCGTTCATGAATTTTGTTCAGGTGAAAAAATTCCCCATGTTGTGAAATTTTTAGATGGAATTTTGTAAACAATAAACATCTGTTACGAACAAAGTTGACTATTGTGAATGAAAAGTTTAAGGTAATATCACGATAGCAAATTCCCCTTCAAGGGAAAAGGATATTTCATGGGAACATAAATTTCACATGTTTTTGCCGATAGGGGTGAATATATGGCTAAAGTAATGTTTTTTTTAGATGTCGTCATATATATGTAAAAATCTTTCAAATCGCATAGCAAACAAAAATTTGGCCTCATTTTTAATTTTTGATATACCCGAGGTGTCCAACTTTGGGCTTATAACCCCCTTTGGTGTTATAAGCCCAAAACTTAAATATATCAACACCTCCTCTATAGCCATGGGAAATGTTTATTAAAATGAGGCTATTCGTTAAGAAGTTACAGATTTATTTCCACTTTTTTTTCCGTTTCCCCCACTGTGCGCCATTGTTGCCGTTTTTTGCTTGCTGCTTCCTCAGATGATGTTGTTATTGTTGTTTTAGCTCTAGGTTGCTGTAGCTGTTGGTTGAAACATACAAACAAACGAACAACTACTCAACTGGCTAATTAATCATCATTTGTTGTTCTTAACATTTTTGTTATTCCTATATTTATTGTTGCCGTAGCAAGTGCAAATATTGCAGCGTTTTAAATAGTTATTGCTCTGTATTCATTGTTGTTGTCTAGTTTAATTTTTTTTTCTTTTTAGCCAGTCACACACACTCACACAGACACAAACAATGTTTAAATGAGAGCAACAAGTAAAAAGTTTCAATTAAGGACGACGAAATATTTTACAACTCGATTTATTCCCTAGACTGTGCATAATAATGCAAATTTGATTAAATGAAAAAATAGTTTTGGATACATTCGTACGTACGTATTTCACTAAGATTTTAAAATAAACATTTTTAAAATTTTATCTTTTTCTTTTGCATGAATGCCAATGAAGGACATTTAATAAGATATTTATTATTTATCGTGACATTTTACAAAATATGTTTATACCCTTCACCATGAGTTTGTCATTCCGTTTGTAATTTCAACATTTTTCATTTGCAACCCTACATATACAGTGACGGACATTACAATAGAATCACTACCAATATGTCATTTAAAAGCAGGATTTCTATTTTAAATTTTACAAATTCGTAATTTTTGTCAGAGAATGTTGTCAGTGTGGTCAATAGCTACAATTACACATTATTACATTATTACCAACATTGTTACTTTTAAAATTAAAGCATATGAAACGTAAACTTCTTTAAAAAAATTGCGACAATAAATAGAATCACATTTAAAAAATTTAATTAATAGGTGGCGTTGACTTTCAATTTTTGTTTTTTGTTGATAGAAAATATTTTGCTATTAATTATAAATTAATAAATATTGATCTTTTACTAAATAATAAAATAATTACTGAAAAATGGGCCGCGCAAAGCATTGCACAGAAGAAGAAAGAGAAGTTATTAAAAAATTAAGTAGTTCAGGCCGATCTCAGCGTGAAATTGCAAAATTAGTAGGAAGGTCTCAAAAATGTGTGTTCAATGCATTATCCACCCGCAATTCATCACGTTCCATAGGAAAACCCCGAAAAACTAGTCCGTATGAAGATAATTTAATTGTTATTTTGTCGAAACGAGATCCTTTTAAGTCCGCTAGCGCCATCCGGAAGGAAGTTGGTTGTCAGGTGTCCACTAGAACTGTTCAAAGAAGGTTGGTGGATGCTGGTCTTCATGGCAGATCATCAAGAAAAGTCCCCATGCTCACTAAAAAGCATGTGGCAGCAAGAAAAAAATTTGCGCAAAATCATAAGGATTGGTGTGGCCCAGAAAATATAAAAAAGTGGCGAAATGTGTTGTGGACGGACGAAACGAAAATTAATTTGATTGGTAGTGATGGTAGGACATGGGTTAGACGTCCAAGAAATGTCGAATTAAATCCACGATATACCACAAAAACGTTTAAACATGGTGATGGAAATATTATGATATGGGGATGCTTTTCTTGGTACGGCGTTGGTCCAATTTATTGGATTAAACAAAATATGGATAAGCACTTGTATGTAAATATTTTGGAGAATATTATGAAGCCACATGCAGAATGGAATATGCCCTTAAAATGGCTCTTCCAGCAAGATAATGACCCAAAGCACACGTCAGGTCTTGCCAAAAAATGGTTTTTAGACAACAAAATTAATGTTATGGAATGGCCGTCTCAATCACCTGACTTAAATCCCATCGAAAACCTATGGAAAATAGTAAAAGACAAACTTGGACCTGAAAAATTGAAAAACAAGGAAGAACTTTGGCAGAAAATTCAGGAAATATGGTATGAAATTCCCCGATCTACATGCGAACGTTTGGTAAATTCAATGCCCAAAAGATGTGATGCTGTTATTAAAAATAATGGACATGCAACAAAATATTAAAAAAACAATGAATTTTTATGATGATTTTTATTTTTAATAACTTTAAGACTGATTGATTCTATTTGAATGTCGCACATTTTATTTAGTCTTTTAAATTTGACATCGTTTTTAACATAAGAATGTGTTGTTTTTTTTATTTTAGTTTTATTTATTTATTATTTACGTTATTAACATTAATATATAATGAAAAAAATTTAATTTTTAAATAAAATTTTGTAGTTTTACCGCTATAATCAAATTCATATGTAGTGATTCTATTGTAATGTCCGTCACTGTATTTAAGAGACAAGCGACCCACAAATGTTTGAGATATAAAAAAAAAACAGGACAAGCTTGATTTAAAAAAAAATTAAAAATTAAAAAAATATTTTAAATTTTTATTTAAAGTATAATTTGATGAAGGGTATATAAAATTCCGAATTTAGCTCTCTTACTTGTTACTGTTGAAATTAAAATGTAATGCGTTGTTTCAAAATTATGAATAACATTAAAAACTAGTTTTTTGGTGAACATTTTGAAATCGGTCCAGAAATATTTACGCTTTTAAATTAGTGTTCATTTGTCATTTATTGTTGGTGTTTGTCTAAGCCAAAGTATAACAAGTAGTCCGACTCTTTGACAGCAGTACCTAACTCTAAACATGTGTTAGTGAAAAAGTACCTAAGTCTAAGTATGTGTTAGTAACTAAAATGTATATGTGTTTTGTTCTATTTTCCATACCAAAAATTGAAACTCTGTTCTATAGTTTAATTACACCACAAACAAAATAAAATGTCAAAAATAATTTAAAAAAATATATTCTAGTTTGTGCAAAATAGACGTGATTCGGAACTAAAAAAGTGCCAAATGTGTTAAAAAAAATTAAGAAATAATGTGTGTTAATGATTTAACGTGTTGTGATCTATATTTAATCTACAATTTTCGGTTAAAATTTCGAGACTTTTGATTGATTTACATCTATATATGTGAGAGAGTAATATTGAAAAATAGAGAGTCGGACTACTTGGTATACTTTGGTCTAAGCCATGGCAGAACTAACAAGGTACAATTATTAGAAAGTATGTTCTCAAATATACATTCCCTATAACGTCAAACAAAAGAAAATTAGAAAAAAAAAAAACAAAACGAAATGTCTAAGGCAAAAATAAATTAATTTGTGGTTGTTTAAAAAATATTTATGGATTTAGTTTTTTCGTAAAATATTTAATACAAATTAAAAATTTTCAAAATAAATGTGTTGGTTTTAATATAACGTGCATAACATCGCGAAAACAAAATGAAAAGTAATGAGAGTAAGTTCGTTATTTGACGTTATAGGGGTAAATATTGACAACTCTCCCTAATAATTGTACCTGGTTGGTTCTACCATGGTCTAAGCAATGTTGGGATTATATGTAGAGTTTGAGTGTCTGTAATTCTCATTTTTGTAAAGGGTGTTTTTTATAGAGGTAAAGAATTTTAAATTGAAATAAAGCACAGAAAAACGTATTTAATATCCCTCCAATTGGCTTTATTAATTAGATAATTTTATGTCATTAATGTTTTAATACGATTTCGGGTATGTGGCCGCTGTTCAGTGATAAAGTAGACTTTTGATTAAATGGGTATGTCAATAAACAGAATTGCTGCATTTGGAGCGATGATAATCATCAAGCATTGTCGAAACACCATTACATCCAGAAAAACTCACTGTTTTTTTCGCTTTATGGGTCGGTGGAATCAGTGGTCACTATTGTTACGTTTTAACTTTTTTAAAACGTTGGATTATTAAATAAACCGAATACTTTTCATTGCAAATAAAAGCCGTTTAGTAGTTTAAAATTGTAACAACTCTTAATTTATTTAAATGTACAACAAGAACAGTCTAAATAGTCACTATGTGTTTTAAATACACACACAAACTTAAAGGTACAAGACAGTTGATGTTAACTCCAACAGCGCCTATGATAAACTGACTCACTACTGAAACCGCAGTCACTATTTATACACACTGCCATCTTCATCCGAGTAGTCTAGATTGTTCTTAACGGTCAAAACTCGTATGTTCGAATTCTAGAGCTTTCGATGTTAATTTTAGCAACTTAAACATTTAGTGTTGCCATACTTACAAACAATGCTCAACTCAAAGCTTTTATTCAATGTTGTAGGTTCGACAGCAATGTTAATAATACCCAAATATTTATTAAAGTTTGAGAAGCACTGCTGTTGAGAGCCATTATACAACTTTAAACCAGCCGGTAAAACAGTTGTATTTAAATTCAAGTACAATTTCGTAACAATATGTATTCACAAATAACGATGGTCAGAACGTTACAGTCAACGGTGAGCGGTATAGTGACATTCTTACTAAATTTTTACAGACATGAGGTTTCAGATGGACTGAGAGAAACACTGAGAGAACGAATAATTTCAAGAAATGGACCTCTTAAGAGGCCACTTCATTCATGTGATTCGACGCCATTCGTTTATTTTCTCTGGGAATATGTTAAGCTTCAGGTCTATGCAGATAAACCAGAAACGATCGAGCACTTAAAAGCGAATATTCGACGTCTGATTTACTGTACGCGTTAGCCGCGGCGTTTACATGCCCGACATTATATATAAACATTAATGCCATAAAATTATCTAATTAATAAAGCCAATTATATGCATACTAAAAACGGTTTTCTCTGATTTATTTCAATTTAAAGTTCTTTACCTCTATAAAAAACACCCTTTATAATATCTTTAGCTTTCCTAAAGCGAATGAAAATTAATGGGATTTTAGTACAATACATTAAAACTAAAACATATTACAATTAAATTTTGTATTCCGAAAAATAAAATTAAAATTCCAATGGCCAGTAATGACTAAAGACATCCATTTTGTGTAAAGCAAGGGACAAGGCCATACGAACAAATTCTAAAATAAACCTTATAACTAATCGACATACATTTCACTCTTATTATTGTAGATTAAAAATAGAAGTATTTGAACTAAGACATTAAATTGTTTGAGGTTGAAATTAAAACTAACAAAAAAAGTTGTAAATTTTTGTTTAAAAAATGAAAAACAAAATTCAAATAAATTTTATTTTTAGAAGAAAACATGAAATAAAAAGCATAAAAATATCTTTATAAAATCTTTACAGGATACACAGCTAACGCTATTCGCAGTCATTTACTAGAAGATTAAAATCAAGGCTATATGGTAGGGTATTCAATCGATTAACCGTTGATCGGTTAACTGTTCGAATAGCTTAAAATTGCCGATTTTCAAATAACAAATAAACATATTAATTTGTATCGATTAACCGATTAACCGAAATTTCTTCTTTTTTTTTGTACATTACATAGAAATGTAGTTTTAAACACACACATTTTATTTCTTAACTCATGAACATTCCCTTCTAGCAATAGTTTTTTGAAGTAGGTATAGCTCAAAAACTGGAACTAAGTAATTTGGAAATGACCTTTTTTCTAGAATGTTCCATGATGAACTTTGTCCTAATGAGTCGAAGGAATATGATAATAGACAAAACTGAAGACATTACTAAAACGAGTCTTTTATCTGAACTTTTCTCAGAAACTGAGAAATTGGATAGTCTTTCCCATGCCTTGCTTTCGAGTTTTTGCAACATCTACAATCAGTGAAAGAGTTTTTCCCAGGTCAAGTTTACATGGATCTCTCTCAAATACCATATTGTTTTCCATTTATTTATTTTTTTGTTGAAATGCTTTAAAATTAATATAGAAATTATTCGGTTAATCGAATAATTTAAAATTAACCAATTAAATCTAAACCCCGATTAATAATTTGCTCGATTAACCGATTAATCCACAAACTATGTAGATGGTATTTAAATACCTGTAATTACAGCACGGTCAATATTTTAATTATTTCTAAATTTAAATCACTCTTAAAATTATGGCGTCGGTAAGATATTACAATTAATATATCCATAATTTCTTAGAAGAACATTTATAATTTTAAAACATAACTGTTGTAATTTAAAGAGTCCAATCTGCAAATGAATAATTGCTGGGAACTCTGTTGTGTAATTTTTAGACATTCAGCTTTTTTATGTTTCTTTATATTTTTTTAAGCTTATTTTCCAATAATAAATTCATGAAAATCCGCCCCTAGTATTAAACATTTTTAAACGTTTGAAATGGATCTTATCTTCTACAGAAAATTTTCAGTATATTGAATATAATTTCAATTAATTTATGTTTCAATTATACTAAGTACATACATTTGCACAATTAAAAAACTACAAATACAATAAATGTTTGCAATTTGAAATGAATCTATTTGAGTATGTATTTGGAAAATAAAACAATACTAAATAAATAAATGCATATATTGCAGATACATATTCTACAATACATAGGTACACATACAGTATGTCAATAATTTTGTTTAACTTACCTGCACAAATTGTGATAAAATGAAGCCACTTGACTATATTCGATTATAAACCAATAAATTTGGACTTTCGTAAAATCTAAAAAATAATAAAAAAAAATGTATGTAAATATCAAATTGTCTTTCCATAAATTTATCTAAAACGAAGGCTATGATATTTTGTGGATAGATTGAATGTTTTGGCTATGGTGCTGGAGGACGGACTATGTTACTCGTCTCATATGAATGGAATTTGTTCAAAAGTAAATTTAGCACTCCGACGTTTATATTCCCTTACCTTATATTTACCATATCACGTAAGACATAAAATGGCCCATGCCTTACTAATGTCACAACTGTCGTATTGTTTGGATATTTTCTCATGTACATCAAGTGGGAATATTAGAAAAATAAAATCGTACGATTTGAATTTCAACTCAGACGTCGGGTGTTATTACATTTCGTCGATGCTCTTTTTTTAAGCTTTCACAAAATCATCAAACATTCAACTCCTGAATTTTTAATGCAACAGATACAATTTAATCGTTCATCGAGAAAAGTACAAGTTTTTATACCGCGAATATATACTTCCTTATTTGAAAATCTTTTCTAGCTAGAACTGCAGACTTATGGAACAAGTGAAACAGTTTTTAGTATTTTAAACAATCTCTATACTAAATAATGAAACCAAATGTTATTCGACCTGATTAGAGCTTAAATATTAATACGAACAAATTTTGAGGAATCTTGTAAAGTTTTTCAAAATTTTGTACAAGCACAAAGTTTTGTGACGGACGCTACAAAAAACGGAAGTAACTTTGAAAGTTGAAGTATAAGAGAAAGATGAATATAAGATAATTCTAAAATAACATAAACATATATAAAGATAAAATAATTTATATGAATTGAAAAGAAGTTATTTGAGTTTCTCAATTTACACAGCTACATTCATCAACCACCTTGTATATAAAATTGTTTGTTATCTAATTTTAAACAGAAAACAAATGAGCTGTACTTCTACATATGACATTTAAAAACAATTAATTTAAACATTTAAAAATGTTAAAATCTGTTAAATACTTAATACTCCTTTCTGTATGTAAATTTGGAAAATCGCAGAGTGTTCTTTAGTCAAAAGAGAAGAAAATATGTATGAAATATGTTTAGCCTCTTATAAATGGCCCCATTGCGATAATTTATAAAAATGTAACGGACACTTAAAGGAAATAGGCAAAGAATCCAAAGTACAGACAAGCAATCGCAATTAAAAGAAATAAAAAAAAAGAAAAATAATATCAAGCAGTGGCGAGGTAAGGGTTTCCAATATAGAATTTTAAATTTGTAATAAAATTTATTTATTTCTTTTTAGGCTCTTATTATGATATGTATGTTAAGTAGAGAATGTATACCAGGTTTTCACTTTTCAAAATATCTAATCTATATATATAAAAATGAAATGGTTTGGATGATTTGGATGATTTTTTTTTTTGTTCGATTTGAAATGTTCAGGAGATGGTTTGTAAAGAAAAAAATTCAAAAATTCGGAAATTTAACTTCTCATTTTTCATAATAAAATAAATTTTTTGGAGAAACTTGAAGAACTAACATTAGTAAATAGATAACGGGCGAAGCCGGTGCGGTTAGCTAGTTTTAAAATAAAAATTACATTTCTAAGATTTTCAAACATATTTCCATTAATCATACTACCTATACCGCGAAGAACGTTTCATGTTAAATAGTAAATAAATTTTACTCCACTTATCCTAGAATCGACGTACGCCAAATGAAAAATGCTGATGTTCCTAATTGCTATAAAGAATCCTAACATCATAACTGAACACAATACCTGAAGTTCAGCGCACCCGGTGGAATGCAATCAAGAACATTTTTATGGAACCGGCAATTAATATAGTCGGCATAGAGTCTAATTGAAACTAGATATCTGCGACGAGTAAGTTTTTTCTTCATGTGTGATACATATTTGTACTCTAACTCAGAGCACAAATAGGGAAGTGAAGAGAATGTTTGCTTATTAAATACGTGCAAGTAAGTAGCCGAAGTTAATAGAGTACCGAAAAAAATATCATATGAAATGTGAACAACAAAAAAAGAAGTAGCTTAAAAATTATGTTCTCTTCATGTGGTAATGCAAGTATTTTTGCAAGGCGAATTTATATACCAGGTGCACTGTTGCCATATAATTTTGGTATAAAATCGTCAAAATTGGACTAAAAAGTCGGCAAAACGTTTTTGAAATCGTCAAAAAATCGGAAAACATTAAAATACCTAGCGTTTTTGTGAAATTTGTCGGTTTTTTGGAAAAAAAACTAACAATCAAATTAAGAACTCACACATTTAAAGAATTAATCATAGAATTATATATCCATAGAAGCGTTACTGAGAGGGAAAAAACCTAAGTCTGTAGTCAAAAACCTAAGTCGTGAGAATGTATTAGTACAGAGTTTTGAGGTTGTATTGGTGCCTTTTTAATTTTCACCAGACACACAGAGTTCTATAAAAATGTTTAAGTTTTAATTTATTTAAATTTTCTTCTATTTTCATTACCAAACATAGAAACTCTGTTCCATAAATTAAATTCTACCACAGATATAATTAAGTGTTAAAAATGAATAAAAAATAATTTTTTTCATGTTTCTTTTTTCATTATTCTATGCTCTGCACCATGAGTGGTAATTTTTCCACATTTTTCGTTTGCGACCCCTTAATATATATATATTTTGTATTTCTCAAATTTTTATTACTTTTATTATATTGTTTTTATAGTAAAATAGCGGATTCTTTCCTGTTAACCCAAACTTTAAATATAGATTCGATCCAGGTTGATACACTTATAAAAAAAACTACATATGGATAAAAAAAAAAATTTTTAAATTTAAAAAAAAATAAAAAAAAATTACATAAAAAATTTAAAAAAAAAATTCGAAAAAATGTTTTTTCCAAAAAATGAAAAAAATCAACTGGAAAAAAAATTTTGTTTTCCTAAAAATATTAAAAATTTTTATTTTGAAGTATAGTTTGGTGAAGGGTATACAAGATTCGGCCCAGCCGAATATATCTCTCTTACTTGTTTTAAATAACTATCAACGGTCTGTTCGACTATGCTAGGGCCATTTTGATATTTGCAAAAAATTTAAAAAAGTTATAATTCTAGTGCACATACACAAGTTCATACGTACTTCTGAAGAACAAATACATTCATGCAGAGATTTAATCGAAACATGGAGTCCAATCGAAAAGCGGTGAAAACAGCTGTGAATATGGCCAGAACTCGAAATGCTAATAAAATAAAAATTGAAGAAAAATATACACATTTTTTGTTTCATAAAAAATATGTTTTCCTTTATAAATTATAAAGAAATTGTAGTATTCTACGTGGTAAGTTTAATATGAAACTATAATCTATCGCTATAGGCCAAACAATTGAACATAAATTTTATATACAAAACCTTTTTTCAACAGGATTTCAAGTGGACTCTTTTCGTCATCAATTGCTGGAAGGACAATCTGTATAACCGTTCGTAGAAGGTAATATTTATCATAGTACCGGTTAAAAAGGTGAGAAAATTGATATATAAGTACATACATGCTTTAACTTTAAATTTTAAACTTATATTTGTTATTATAATAATTTGTAAACAAAATTAATTGTATTGACGAATATGGTAATTAATATGACAATTGATTTTTTTTTTTCTGTATAGGGATATAAAAACCAACAAACACAATATGCAGGGATTCTCATTCTCATGTAGCAACTATGTTTTGTTAGAGTCCATAGAGTACAAAAATACTTATAGTTTTACACGATCACTTCGTTGTCGTGAAATAAAGCTATTGTTAAATTTACAAAAGTATGTTCTGATTTTAAAATTGTTTCTTTTGGTTTAAAGATACGATAAAAACAGAAAAAGATTTCCGAAAATCTGTTGGAAAATGACTGTGTAACGGTCGTTAATGTTTAAAAAACGCACTTTTTAACTTATTTTTCTTCACGCGCGCTAATGCAAAAACATGCTAAATAGCTTTCCAAGAATATAGCTTGCTAAGAGAATCATAAACATATAGTACATTTTATTAGTTTAACAAACTCGATTAATGTAATTATAAGAATACTTAAAATTCACTAACAAAAAGTAATTGTTGAATAATAAATCAATGGAAAGCTGAAATGTAATCACAGTTGCAAATTATTTGACCATTACTGTATGTAAATATGTGTGCGAATTTCAGTGTGAGTGTATCCGTAATGAAAAGTATTCACGCATATAAAACACAGTAAGTGTCATTGGGGGCAATTTCCGGTGATAATTTAAAACGACAAGGGTGACAATAGCAGTAACCAGAAAAGAACAAGAATAATAACACTATGCTACACCAAATATATGTAGGGTTTCCCATACAGCAATTCTGTTTTATTGGAGTCCATGGAGTTCGGAAATACTAATAGTTTTTCTCGATCACTTCTTCGTCTAGTACTATCAATTGTAGTGAAATTAAGATATTCTTAAAGTTAAAACTTCAATAAATCATAATTTTTATGTTTTTAAATTGATTTTACAACAGAAATCAGTTGAAAAATGGCTGAGATACGGTCGTTTAAGTTTTGAAAAACTCACTTTGTTCAACAAATTTTAATTTTCTTTTTTTATTCTTATTTTTGTGAGAAAGCATACTAAATTAGCTTTCTAAAACACATTCAAAACATTATAAATTACTCTAATTTTAGTTTTTCGACACTTTCGGCTTTTTCATACAAATGCTACCGTGTTCTTTAAAAAAACAATTAAGAAAGTATAGTCGGTCAAGACTATATAATACCCTACACTGAGTAAAATAGCAAAAACAATTTTCTTTTAAAATTTCAATAATTTATTTTCGTGTAGGGTTTTTAATTTCCCAAACTTTTTCGATTCCCGAAATATATAATGATAATGTAAATTAGAAATATTGTAGTCAAATTTCATACAAACACTTAGTGTTATAATCATTATATATCAGAGCTTCGAATTAGTTAATTCAATTGAGATTAATTCAATAAAATCTTAATTCGTAATTTAAAAATGTGAGCCTTTCATAACATAAATCCATTTTTATTTAAATTGAATTCATTATGAAGTTAATTAACAACAAAATTCATTCAACCTTTGAGTGATTAAATCTTTGTTAATTCAAATCTACTACAAATTGAGTTATTAATTCCCGGGATTCCCGGGAATTATGATTTATGATTTCTTTCTATATGAAACTTATTCATATTGAATGGGAACCCCTGAACATTTTTCCGTTCACTTTTGTATCACTGTGTTATTGTAGCAATAATTCCTACAATGACTGCGACTGATTATACATTATACAAATGCATATGAATGAATGAATGAATGAATGAATGAATGAATGAATGAATGAATGAATGAATGAATGAATGAATGAATGAATGAATGAATGAATGAATGAATGAATGAATGAATGAATGAATGAATGAATGAATGAATGAATGAATGAATGAATGAATGAATGAATGAATGAATGAATGAATGAATGAATGAATGAATGAATGAATGAATGAATGAATGAATGAATGAATGAATGAATGAATGAATGAATGAATGAATGAATGAATGAATGAATGAATGAATGAATGAATGAATGAATGAATGAATGAATGAATGAATGAATGAATGAATGAATGAATGAATGAATGAATGAATGTATGAATACATTCATTTATTTCTTTATTTTTTCATGAACAATTGTACGAAACAAAACAAAATAAAAATACGATGCTTACGTATTGCACACGTATTGAAATGAAAAGTGCATATTTATAGTTATTTTATGTACTTTACACAATTCATGTTTGTACATTCATGTCAGTTGATTTCCCAGCAGTTCTGGGTGACTGCCCCGAACTAACATATCGTTTACTACTAGTTAAAAGTCAATTGATCATTTTGGATTACAATGAGACTATCCAAAGTAGACAACACGTTGGATTCACATACCGGCAATATGATAAGAGACCTTGTGAATTGACCAATTGTATTTATTATTAGTTGTGTTATTTCTTATGTACTAAATGTCTGTTAATTTGAGCTACATTTTCGGTATCTGCTTTTAATAGTGATTAAATTTTGAACAATGAGAAGATAATGCAGTTTTTTGAGAAGTATTATTCACCCTTATTGTGGTTGACGTATTACGCCTACGACTGTTTCGTACTAGATTAAAGATAAAATGCAAACTGTTTCTTTAATCTAGTACGAAACTGTCGTCGGCGTATGACGTTTACGCCAACCACGATAAGGGTGATTGTCTCTGTATTTATGGTCAGATTTATGTCCAGCAATTCTTGTTTTTAGAGCTTAATCAATTTTTCATTTGATATTCAGAAAATCGCAATTGAAAATGAGAATTTTCATTTAAAATTCGCAAAAAGCTTAGTTGAAAATTAGAATTTTTTATTTGAAATTCAAAATTAGAAAATGAAAAGAACATAAAATTTTTTATAAAATTAATAATAATAAAACCTTTAAACAATAAAATATTCATGACCAACGGGCATATTTTGCATTTCTATTGCTACTGCATGAAATGTTGAAGAGCGCAGAATAGCTCTGGTGCAGTCGCCAACTGTTTGAGCAATGGTTTCATCTATCAAACTTTCTAGGTAAATTACATAGTCATTGTTCTGCCACGTTTAATGGGCAAGTATTAGGTACATTAATTTTTTATTTCACATGCGCCTTTATTTTTGACCATATTGTTTTAATGGGGTTGAGTACTGGGGAATATGGGCTCAACCTTAGCAAAGTTGCTTTTGAGTTTTGAATAATATTTCAAGTTTGCTGTGATATGAATCACGTTGTTTCCCAAATCCTCCCATTTTTGAAAAACATCATTTACATACTCATTTGCAACAGTCGCGTTAAACCTCTTATTTTCAATTAAGCTTCTCTGAATTTAAAGTTAAAACTCTCAATTTCAACTTTTCTTTTCCGAATATTAAATGAAAATTCTCTTATTCAGTTTTTCTTTGTTCTTTTGTCCTTTTCCGAATTACTGTTGAAAATGGTGTAGTTTATTTTTCGTTGTACCCATGACACATTTTATTAAAATTATCGTATCGTTTTGTTTATGCTTGATTCTGGTTATATCGGCAACTAAATCACACTGATGTTTGCGGACACAAACCTCTAACACATTCACGAATTAAAGAATAATTTAATGAACAACTCAGGTTTGTCTAATCTCCTCATAAGATTTGTAACATGAGAGACAATTTCATTGAGACAATTGTCATATTCCACTATATTATTCAACAGCTGGCTCTGATGGTTTTATCTTCTTATCCTCCACCAACGGTTCGAAAATAAACTGCAAAAAGTTTCCGGCAATGGAATCGTCCTTTTACACCGCGCATTATCTCGAACAATAAACGCCCACAGCCTTGCACACTATCAACTTGTTCACGCTCTACAGTTTCCAATATAAACTCCAGGAATTTGCCATAGTCACGCACATCCCGAGCAATAAATGAAAAACGTTAAACGGCAAAATTGTTAACATGTTCTTCATATCAACTCTCGTCCAGCAAGGGTAGTATACAATTAAGGACAACGATTATATTGCGTTTCAAATAAGGCATACAAACCTTTGATGCAACAATTGGAGCAATCGTTGTAACGATTATTCCTCGGATAAATTTAAAACCATCCATTTTTTTTAAAGTCTGATGGAAAAAGGTTCCATTATCTTCGCACAGCTCTTCATTTTCATGACCTATGTGATATAAAGCCAAACGTCTTAGATTAATCCGTTGTTTTGTTTATTTATAAATTACACAGTATTGTGAATTGTTACATACTACACATATTTCATTGAAAATTTCTCGGAGTATTGTAACCTTTCTCTAAATGTGGCAACGCTTCTCTGAATATTTACAGATAAAATAAACTTCAATAATCCCCTTTCTTGTCAAAAAATTATAAATGAAACTACCTTGTAATTTTTTTTTATCATGCCTTCAACAATTATTGTATCATGGAAAAATAATAAATTTTATTTTCAAAGAAAAAAAATTTTAAATCAAAAAACATGAATGAAAATGTCAATAAAAAGATTTCATAAAATGAAATTTGGATAAAGCACTATTAAACCGTTGTTCCTTTTCAAATATAATTTAAATTTAACGGCCGTTTTTAGTTAATATGCAAAAATAACAAGAGCTTTGTGTTTACATTGGTAACGGTCAAAGATTATTTACAAAACCTATGCACTTGTCAGCTAGAAATATTGTGTTTGTTGTCGAAACTCTCTCACCTTACTTATTTCATCATGATTAAAATAGTAGATTTTATGTTTCTTAACCACAAGGATTTCAGGCTTGCAGTACACCATATCTGTGGACTTTTGACAAAACAACTTATATGTAATTTTAAAAATGTTCAGGAGTGCGCAAAAACTGTTGAGTTGTTATGGAACAGAATAGCGACCATATAGTTCTGAAAGGGCATGTTGAGTAGATCATTTTTGTAGAATAAACTTATAGTCCAGCTGGTTTGAGTGTTTTTTTTACAGTGGGTCAAAGTTTTAATTTTTTGTACAAAGGAGGCATTATACTAAATGAAAAAAATGTCTGAAAGAATTCTTATTGTCAGAGTTATATTTATGGGAATCATTTTTGTGGAATATCTTAATCCTCAGCTCCTATCTTTAGGGGTCAATTTAACCCTTTTTTCGAGAAAATCAAAAAAAGTCCTTTCAAGAAGAACATTTAGGATTAAAATATTCTACGAAAATTGTTGACGTCAAATTTTAGTGAGTGTCACCAAAGTTCTAAATAAAGCTTTTTACGCATACATTTTAAAATTGCACTTTAGTTGTTTTGTCAAAACTACGCACATATGACGACCGACTTTGCCACAATTTTGAATTTGTTTTGATGACCGTCAATAATTTGTATCCAGAAGTAAATTTTTTTAAGAGTTTTCTATTTGACTTCAATTTGAGCAAGGTGTATTAAATAAGGTGAAGTTACGAGCCCAGCTGACTATTGTTTATTTATTTATGTTGTGTTTGAAAGTGTCAAAAAGTTGTTTATTGTTTCTTGTTGACATTCACAATATTTGAATTGAAAATAATAAAAAACTGAAAATTGTAAACAAAAATTTTTCGAGGCTTAACAGCAAACAATAACAATTGGCCATTTTTGGAAATTTTTTGGTGAAAATGCATCAAATTTTTTAGAGATTCACTCCCATTTTAGTCCTTAAGACTTGTTTTCCTGCTGATTTTCAATACCAAACTCCTTAGAGTGGATGTGCGAGTATTTATCACTATCAGCCCTACAGCAAAATAAAGAACTATGTGAAAAAGAAGTATCAATCTTTAGTACTTCAAATGCATTATGTGCAATTTATTACGATCCAGAAGATCCTTTTGAGATACATAGACTTTGGAAATTAGATATATCTAAGTACATATATAATGTGTTTTTGAAATGTCCAATATTGTATGGATTTCGGAAGATTTCGTTGGGTTTGATTTCAATATTCAACATTTTTCATAACTTTTTAGAGAATGAACTATTTTATCAAACATTTGTATTTCGAATACAGGGTTGGTTCCAGACATATACAATCTAGTTTTGGAATCAGTCTACTCCCACTCTGGCGGTGACCCTATTCATGTCTTCTCAAAATTTCCGAAAAATTCACTTCAAAATTCCGTATTTTTCATAAATTTTTGTTGAAAAACAAATTTAAAAAAAAAAAAATAAAAAATCTTTAATACAGGGCTGCAAAGGGGTATAGAAAAGAATAGAGAGAAATAAATCTGTAACTTCTAAACCGTTAGTCCTGTTTGAATGAAATTTCACATGCGCAAAGAGGAAGTGTTATTGAGTTTTAGTTATGAATTTGGACCTCATGGACCCAGGGGAAAGCCACTGGTCTCCAAAGTAGGACACCTCGGGTATGTTACATTTTTAATACGATCGTATTTCTTCGTTTGTGTTTGTAGTAGCTGTCAATTTTCTCTTGTAGCTTAGGAGATATTCGCATTTGGAAATTAAATTTTCAACATGTATATTACCGACTGTTTATTGCCTTTATTGGACTGACAACAAATGTATCAAATAAAAAAAGAATTGTTTTAAAATAATGACTGAGTCCAAAGTTATATGCATTTGAATTTTAAAAAATTTAAAAAGTACTTTTTTTCTTTTTAAGTTATCTGAAAAATGAATTTATAATGAATTTATACTTTTTGAAAAGTTAATTTTATCACAGAAAAAAGAAATTCATAATTGGAATGAATTTTGTAATAGATATTATTAATCGAACATGACTTTTTTTCCCAAACTTTTTTCATTCAGAATAAGAACATGTTCATAAATATTATGAAAGTGTACATGATGGAATTTTTTGCTTTTTTTGCATAAATTTCAAGATATTTTTTAATAAATTGCATTACAATTGCATTACCTAATGGCTTAGTTCAAATATGTATGTTTGTAAAATAGCCCTATATTACCAATTATTCAAGATGAATCAAAAAAGTCTAAAATGTAAAAAAATATCATTAAACAACATTTAGCTTCCATTAATATTAAAGCATTTCATCTGCTTCATAAAATGCAGTCAATATCACGCATATTTGCTCATTTTGTAGCTGAAAATCATAAAAAACATAAAAATTTTCCAAGGAAAATTTCAAACATTTTCAAACAAAATAAAAATATAAATGAAAATTGAAATATTTTTTTCAAGCCTCCTAGATTTTATTTAAAAACAAAAAATATGAACAAAATCATACTATTTAAGAAATTATTTAAAAATTTTATGAATTGAAATCAATGAAATCAAATCATACTAAGGGTTCTCATGTAAACGCTTAAATGCCTCGCAAACTGTGCAATCTGTGCATTTTTACACTCTCGCAAATGAACTGTCAAAAAATGTATGGAAATTCGTTTGCACAACTCCGATAAGTTTGCGCGACAATTTAGACTCGCAAACTTAAATTTATTGTGCATTTGAATATCAGCTGCTTTTGTTTACTTTTATTTATGAAAAATAAAAATCAAATAAAATATAGATATTTTGTGCATGTGAAAATTGTGTAACTTTGGAACAGAATGATTGGATTGAATGGCAATGTGTATGGAAACATTCACCAAGAGCTAGAACATATACAAAATCTTCCAAACTATGTATATCATTGTTTGTTCCAAAGATTTAACTTTCATTCAACATTTTTAGAATTTAAATTTATACAATTTGAAAAACTTATTTTTTACAACTTTTGTTGAATTTATTTTTATTTGACATTTTTAACAAATATAAACTTTCTGTGTAAACTTGCATAAAATTGAAAAGGTGGGTTCATGAAACACGTCGCGCAAATTTGCACATTTGCACAAATGGGAAACTTAAGCGTTTAAATGAGTACCCTTACTATTTATGTTGAAACTTTTTTCTGTGTACATCAAATATTTAAAATGAAAAATAATTTTATTTTGTATGTAAAATTCAACTTTAGGACAAAAATTCTCCAATCGCCCCTGGAATGGATATAATAGCCAAAAAACTAAAAAATCCCAGTTTTGGGATTTTTCAAAACTTTTTTGGGAATTTCGGGATTCCTGATAAAAAATTTAAAAATTTGTTTTTATTTTTATTTTTCCATTTTCAATAGAAAAATCTACGTAACTGTAAAATTTCATTACAAAATATTCATAAACAAAAGTTTCAATTTGAAAAATGTGTATCTTTGCGAAAATTCAATAAAAAGCATTTTTTGTCATATTTTTCAAAAAAGTATTACATGAATTTTTTAATTGTTTTTTGAAAAATAGACAAAATCCCCTATCTATTGATATACATATGTATAACATGTCTATGTTTTTTACGTGGCAAATTAATTAGGGAAAACTTAACAACTCGCAGAGAATTTTAAATAAATGTTTTGGAAAGTTATTTTTTCTGGATTTTAAATTCCAAATTAAGACTAATACCAAAATTTGTATTTTTGTATGTACATAATGTATCATTGTGTATAGACATTTAGCCTCGGCTGACTTCATAAACGCAGTTTGCAATGCAACACTGCAAAGAAATTTATTTACAAGGCAAAGCAATATTTTATGGCAATACTGCTTTGTCAAAATATGCAAAACAAAAATTCAACTTAACATAAATTCGCCATTTTTACCAAAATATAAATTTGTTTGCCGCCAAGAAAAAACTTTTGGTGAAAAAAAAAAATTCCGGTTAAAAAATATTTTTCCGACTTTTACCCATTGTAGGTCCAATTTACTATGGTATTATATACGTCGTTGCAAAGGTCTTTGAAATATCTATCATTAGATATCCATATTGTTTATATTAGTGACTTATTAATCCAGATATTGGTCAAAAATCGAGGTTATCCTGGTTTTTTCCTTATATCTTAGCCATTTGTGGACCGATTTTCTCGATTTTAAATAGCAACCGAGCCGGAAGAATTCCGGAGATATTGATGTATGAATCGTGTATGTAAGTTGTTTGGGGGCTTCGGAAATTTGATTTCAACAGACAGACGGACATGGCTTAATCGACTCCGCTATCTATAAGGATCCATCTACCAACTGACAAACAAAATCGAATTTTATGGATCAAAATAAGATACTTTGTCCAAGGAACCATACGACTAAAATGAATTCTGATTTGGAGAATTTGACTAAGCATATTTTTTTATTATGACACGAACGCCATTTTGTGCTTGTTGAATACTACGCTACATAAGCACCCTAAAAATATTCGTGTTAATCATTTCGCTCATTGCGAGCAAAAGTTATGTTGGTTTAAAGTTTAAACTAAATCTTAAAAATAAAGCTATGCTAATACTCATAGACGCATGAATAATATTATTTATTACCTACATCACATTTATATTTATCATACGCACTATAAACAATATTTATACACAAAATGACAAAAATGGTGATTTTTTTGTATGGGGACCCCCAGGGGGTGTGCCACTAGCATGGGTGGGTCGTCCCTCTAAAGTCCCTCTATACTCGATTAGGGCACTTTAAATGGATCAAAGTGGGATTTTTCAAAATTTGATCTTTGGGTTAAAATAAGGAACATCAGAATTCATTTTAGAGGTTCGTTGGACAAAGTTTCAAAACTGCTTATTAAACTAACATTTAAGATTATAATGTATTGTCCTAAAAAAATTGTGAATGTGAATATACAGTACCAAACTTGGCAATAAATGTATCCATTTTTTTTTTTTCAGAAAATATAATAAAATATAATTTTCAGATTTGAATTTGGGATAATTATAGGTACATACATACATTTTGTATGATATCACATGCAACCGACTAATTTCTCGGTGTAATTATTGAAAATCCATTAATGCAACCAAATAATTATAATTGTCTATATTTTAATAGCTGAAAATAAAACAAAAAATTATCTCAAAGTTTCATTACACGTGTATGTTGTAACTAACTATTGTAAATTATCTGCTCTTCACAAAAATACAGATGTGATAAAGAAAGTGCAACCATTTTTCCCATGTTCTTTTATACATGTACAATAGTTAATATTAGTTTGTGATGTAAGCAGCGTTTGTCCCTGTCCCCCTAACCCTGCGTCATTGTACTGTTCAGCTCAGCACTGCATTCAGTTGATTGTAGGTACATAAATGAAAATTTCCTTTCCTGCAGTAATCAAGTGGTCTTAAGTGTAAATGTGATCTGCATACAAAGTTCATGATTATAACTTTTAATGGACAGGCTTAAATGTTGTTCATAATGGTGATACAACTGATGTTTCTCGTACCACTACTATTCCCCCTGCAGTAGATGTCCTTGTATCTGCTACTGATGCTCCACTCAATGTCTCGATATATTTTTAAGTCTTTGTTGTTTTTCTTTTTTTTTTTTTTTCTTTTTTTTTTTTTTTTGGTATGCTGTTGCGTTTTAAAAGCAAAATAATTGCTAAAGAAAATCAGGTAATTGTTGAGAAAGTGTAATAAAAAGAAAAATACCATGTTTAGGTAATAAAATTTTAATACACTGCAGTAAAAATGGCAAAAAGTTAAAGAGTTGTAATTTTATTACTCCCCCACACTACATTTAAGTAGATCATTTTATTATTTTTTTTTTTTTTTTCTTTTAAATTTGGAAAAATATCTACTCGTAAATATGCACACAGAAAACAGATTGGTTGGATTGTAAACACCATATTGTTGGTATTGAATATTATAACGGTAAATTTAATGTCATATTCTACTTACTCCCATTAACAAGAAGTCTGGTTATGTGTTAACTAATATGTAGTTATACTGTCGGTTAATATTATATTTGTATTAAAACTGTCACTGTATAACTATTAGTTAAAACATAACCAGACTTCGTGTTAAAGGGGGTAAGTAGAATATGACATTAAATTCACCATTATAATGTTCAATACCAACAATATGGTGTTTACAATAAAAAAAAACTGGGTATTGCAATAGATTTTTAAATAAGTTCAGTTGTAAGTTGCAATAACCAATTATAAATTGTACAGATATACAAAATGATCACACATCAAACTTAACGATAAGAAGAAAACCATGTCGCATTTTTAAAAATAAAGTAATGAAATTTCTATTTTTAGCAAATGACTTCTCTATGAATTGTGCTAGAAAGCTAATGAATACGTTAAATTAACTGGAATCATGATAAATATCTCATAATTTTACATTGTTACGAAATTGTACTTGAATTTAAATATAACTGTTTTAACGGCTGGCTTAAAGTTGTATAATGCCTCTCAACAGCACTGCTTCTCAAACTTTAACAAATGTGTGGGTATTATTAACATTGCTGTAGAACATACAACCATAGAGAAAATATACATAGAGCGGAAACTAGAAACAAACTCAAACAAAAATTTTACTCAAAATAATCACACATACGAGTGTTGTTTTTGTTTTCACATAGTTTTTTTTACAAATACCTGAGAATGGCTTAGGTTTTTGACAACTGAGTTAGGTCTTTGACAGGAGAGTTTCTGCTCTATGCATACAACATTGAATAAAAGCTTTGAGTTGAGCATTGTTTGTAAGAATGGCAATACTTAATGATTAATGACTAACATGGAAAGCTCTAGAATTCGAATATTCTAGTTTTAAGATCATTGTAGAAATAGAGCTTTCTACACGCAGAAAAAAATATAGTTGTGCATTGTTACCGTAACCATTTCAACATTTGTGCATGTTTACTGTAACCATTTCAACATTTTTAACAATATTATAGTCACAATAACTATATATATGATTGTGGTAACAATAATATGGTTAATTTACTATTCACATGTTTGTATCAACTATATACAGTGTTGTAAAAAATAATAGAAACGAAAGCTTTTTTTCTTCAAATTTTGTAAGTATATTAGTCAAGTTTAGTTTTGTTAAAAAAAATGTACATGCATAAGAAAAAACATAACCATTCCTCTGTTCATTTATATTTTAATACATTATATGACTACCAATGTAAAGAGTCAATATTTTTGCTGGAAAAAGGATTCAATTTTTTTTCATAAGTTTTTATAAACAAAATTGTTAACACAAACATTTTCTCCAGAAATAACAAAATTTGGTTTCAAGCCGCAAATGGACTTAAAAATAGCAAATGCTGATAGTAGAATAGTTTATTTATTTCGCTGTAATTTTCTTATATTTGTGGCTTTTTGGCGACATCATTCTCATTTGCTAAGATTTGCAAAATGAACTTTTACTTGCATGTAGAAACACTCAAGCAACTTGTAAACAATTTGAGATCGTAAAATTCTTAACACACGTTTTTCATTAAAAGTATTATTATTTTTTTTTATTTTTTTTTTTTAATAAAATTACAATGTCAATTATGTTCATTTGTTGTTAATCTGATTAAAATGAGTGACCGGAAAAAGTGCGTACTAAAATTATTAAATATTTTCAACAAAACCCAAATTGGTCCTACAAAAAGTTGGCCAAACAATCAAAGGTCTGCTATCAAACTTTTTCCAATGTTATTAAACAGTACCGGGAGAACTTGTCCGTTGATAGAAAACCTGGTTCAGGTAGAAGGAATGGTCCACATGATGTTTCTAAAGCCAAAAAAATAGAAAGCATTTTCAAAAGAGCTCCCAACACCTCCGGTAGGAAAGCAGCCCGGTTAGGTCGGTACTCGAAAAGCTCCTGACAGGAACTCTGCTAAAAATTTAGAGGCTAAAGACAGAGCACGGAAATTGAAGTCAAATTTTATACAACAAATATACCTGTTGCCTAATGGATGACGAAATGTACGTATGGAAAATTTTTCGCAGCTTCTGGGTAAATTTTTTTATGTAGCAGATGCTCGAGGGAATGTTGAAGAAAAGTTTAGGACCCAAAAGCAGACAAAATTTTCCAAAAAGTTCTTGGTATGACAAGCAATATGCAGTTTGGCAAAAAAGCCAAACATTTGTTACAAAGGGCTCTATAAAAGTGTGGTAGATTTTAAACGGGGGTAGCCAGCCTGTTCGAACAAAGTACATAAAGCACTATATATACCATAATGGAAGGTTTTCGAAAAGGTTCAAAATTACATCATTTGTGATTAGAACTATAAAAATATTTTTTTTTTTGTAAATTGTAACAACAATTTCAATAAAATAAAAAAAGATTAAAAAAACTGTAAGTTTAGTGGTATAATTTTTATTAACATATATGTATGTTAAAAATTGTTCGATCTCAGTCCATAATATGTAAACTTTCATCAATCTACTTGCATGTAGATGCAGGGTTAGAGAGAACATAATAAGGGTCCTCATGTAAACGCAAATGAACTGTCAAAAAATATATGGAAATTCGTTTGCACAACTCCGATAAGTTTGCGCGACAAATTAGACTCGCAAACTTGAATTTATTGTGCATTTGATTAATCAGCTGCTTTTGTTTACTTTTATTTATGAAAAATAAAAATCAAATAATATATAAATATTTTGTGCATGTGAAAATTGTGTAAATTTGGAACAGAATTATTGGATTGAATGGCAATGTGTATGAAACATTAACCATCAGCTAGAACATAAACAAAATCTTCAAACTATGTACATTAGGGTGGCCCCAAAATTAATGTTGCGGATGTTCCCGACTAAAATTAAAATTTGATTCATTCTAAGACTACGTTTTGAAATTTTTTCGTCCTGGGATCAATATTTGGCGAGCTGGATCAAAGGATAAAAAGGTCCTTTTTTGAGGTTTTTTACATTTTCTCCATATTTCTTCCAAAGGAAGTATATGTAAATTTGGTATCATGTGAAAGGTCTTTGAGAGACGCATTCAATTGGTTATTAGAAATTTAAAAAAAAAATTTTTATTTAAAAATTTTAAAAATTTTCGACAAAATTTTAGTTTTTTTTAATTTGTTCATAGAATTTATTCAAATATATAGATGAAATTTCTTGATCATAAGCATAATGTAATTTCACCGAAACGGTTTTTCTCGTTTTTTAAAATTCAGTCCAGTTCAATGTTTATTCAAATTTGTTTAAACCTAATTTCATGCCTATCTGACAATCTCTGTATACTCAATTCTTAGTATATGTAATGGGCATCAAAATAACTCAAATTTTATAAGCTTTCACCATTTCGGTGAAATTACATGATGTTTATGATCAAGAAATTTCATATATTTATTTGAATAAATTCTATGAAAAAATTAAAAAAAAACTAAAATTTTGTCGAAAATTTTTAAAATGTTTGAATTTTAATTTTTTTTTTAAGTTTCTAATAACCTATTGAATGCGTCTTTTAAAGACCTTTTATATGATATCAAATTTACATATACTTCCTTTAGAAGAAATATGGAAAAAATGTAAAAAACCTCAAAAAGGACCTTTTTATCCTTTGATCCAGCTCGCCAACTATTGACTCCAGGACGAAAAAATTTCAAAAGGTAGTCTTAGAATGAATCAAATTTTCATTTTAGGTGGGTACATCCGCAACATTAATTTTGGGGCCACCCTAATGTACATAGTTTGAGCTCGAATAATTGACAATGTACATACATCAGTGTTACCAGGGGTAGCTTGAAAAAAGTTATAACTTTTCTCATTAAATGTTAAATTTTTTCATAAAAAGTTACATTTACGAATTTTTTCCAAATACATACTACATATATGTAATTATAACTAACGATAACTATAATCAGAATCCGAATTACCGCATTCGATATCAAGTAAAAGTGATCGTAATTTTCTTATTCGAGATTATGGCATTCGATATCGAGCTAGAAATATAGTAAATTTTATTACAATTTCGATACAGGTATCTATTTTCGATACCATAGCTCGTTCGATCACGAATGCAGTAATTCAGCCCTTTTTTTATTAGTTTTAGTTGGCAAAATTTTCTCTACACAAAATTCTTTAAATTGTATACTTATGTGCTCTTTTTATAACACAAGCGAGTACTTTGAGTGGAAATTGTACATGTATTTTGTTTTTGTTACAATAACAAGCACATTAATCCCGGTATTTGTCAGCACTGTAATCAGGGACTCATGGTAGAGAAGTGAGAGCTCACTACATTATTTATGTAGATATTATTTAAATCACTAAACCATTCTGATTGAGTTTTTTCTAAATTGAGCTAAATCTCCTAGATACACTTTTTCCAACGGTAAAAAGTAATTTTGATTTGAAAATTTAATTTCAAAATTAGACGTTGTTTTTATTATTACATTTTAAATAATTGCTTGCGATTTTAGTTATAAATTTTTTAACTCTGGTTGCGAAATAACTAAGTAGCAGCTTTAGGAATATAGCTGTAGAAATATATTTTTGTTATGCCGATGTTTAAACAATCTAATCTCCGGGACATTAGTAGGGGTTTAAAAATATTCCTTTAAAGCTTTAAAGCTCTATAGTTCCGTCTACACTTGATTTAAATGAAAGCTATCTTGTTAATAATTGATGGATATAAAATTTATTGGTTGTCTTATAAAAAGAAATGTTGGTATTTTGAAATTAATATAACCTGTCGGAGTTTCAAACAAAAATATATCGAGATATTTCTCATCATGTCCTCAATTGAATTTTTCTACCTACTAGCTTGACTACTAAGTGCATGAAATGACAGCTACATTAATAACATACGATCTTTTCCACACTTTTTTTATATTACTAAAAACAGAGTTATGTGACCAGCCATAACATTTTTGTTGTATCTGACGAAATCTTCCAAATGCACAAAATTGGATATTAGCCAGCTCAAGAGTACTTTACTAAGATCATTCGCATTTCCAGAGTCTGTCTCAAAATGATATAGACCTAGGTGATAATAAAGTACAAATAAGTCACACTATTGTTTAATAGAAGCATCCGTTGCATGAATGAATTTAAAGTACATACTAAAAATGCGTACTACTTTTTCATATTGTATTTTATTTAGATGCAGGGCAGAAAAGTTACGAAAATAAGGTCCAAAACAAGAACATTATATATGTTACGTAGAGGGTTGAAAAGTTACGAAAAATGTAACAATGCATCACCGACATACAAACTTACATACATATGTATAATAAAAACAAATACAGAATACATATTTACATAGTATTGGTCAATTCACAAGGTCTCATATCATGTCGTATTGTCATAATGTCCTAATATTTTACGAATCGGCGGCTCGACTTAACCGACCCTTAGGCGTTTGGCGCAGATCTCTGCTGGTTTATTACGATAACACAATAAACATAGCATATAGAGTAGTATTGTTACGTTTTTACCATTAAAAAACGTGGTTTATTTCCTTTAAATAAACCGGATACTTTTGATTGCAAATAAAAGCAGTTTAGTAGTTTAAAATTGTAACAACTCTTTATTTATTCAGAATGTACATCAACAACAGAATTAAATAGTCACTCAATGTCTTTATACACGTATATCAATTCGCAGAAATGCACACAAACTTTATTACGTACAACCCCATATGCACAAGACAGTTGATGGTAACTCTAACAGCGCCAATGATAAACTCAACTCACGACTGCCAGCTCTGCCACTATTTATACACGCGCCATCTATCGGGAATCTTCTACAATGCTCTTAACGGACATACTAGTACATTCGATTTCTAGAGCTTTTCGATGTCATTGCCAGCAGCCCAAACATTTAGTGTTGCCATACTTACAAACAATATCAATGATGGACGTGCCTTCAAACATGATGAATGCTGCAGGCAGTCGTTATAGACCGTTGAATTCAAATCGACATTGCACATTCGTAACAGTATTATTTTAGGAAAATATTTGTTTGAAAGGCAATAATTTAGACAAACAGTGTATGTAAAAGACTATCAAGAAAAACTCGATCGTGTGGCTGTAGCGTAATACAAGTACTTAAAACCAACATAATTCGATTGGCGACAAATTGCCAAAGTATGTACTATTTATACATATGTAGCATATATATAAGTTATTTAAGCAATTTTACAAGAGATAATAAAAACTTTATTTTCATTACCATTATCGGTATGGTTTTCGTGAAGATCAATGCATTTTTATACGACAAAATGTTAAAAAAAAAAAAACTATGTTCAATATTGCTATTTTGATTGCCCAATATTGCATAAATTAATTAAATGTCGTAAGAAGTGATTTGCACTTCTATATTTCGTAAAAAATAGTTGAACTGTTATTAATTTAAAATTTCTAAATTCTAAACAAGACGCTCGTGATCAAAACATATGATATATAGATTCCATATGGTATCTAACATACATACCAAAAAAAATGGTTAAAAAAATGTGAAATAGTTAAAAAAAGTGTTACGAAAAAAATGTTGGCCAAAAAAATGGGTTTTTGCTTATACATATCTCAGCCATATAAATGGTGTTTTTTGAAGCCCGATATAACTTACGAACTGTCATAGATGACGCTTGAACAACGCTACTAAATTATCCAAATTTACTTTGAAAATCAGTCATCGATTCGCGAAACTTATAGACAACTTTTTATCGCAAAATTGTGTTCAGCGATGAGGCTCGTTAACTGTAAGTAACGATTTCTATTGCCATTATTAAGAGCTATTGATTCCAGGTTTTAAGTTTAACCCACCGCCCAATTTCTAGAATTAACATCGCAAAAGAAGTTCACGCAATTTTACCATTTTCAATGTTTGTTATATGGTAACCCATATTGCCTTATTATTTCGAAAATGAAAGTTTTTGTCTTCGGTAGCAATTATTAAGAACTATTGATTCCAGTTTTCAAATCGATTTGTAGATTTCAGAAGACAAACATTTTAAAAAAAAAACTATGTATAGGGTCGTGATGTATTTAACTATTCGTTATCGGTAAAAGAAAATAAATTTCGTACATAACTGTCGTGTTGGAAAAGGCTCAAACATACCCGTATATTTATCATTGTTAAGTTTTTACACGTACGTTCTTAATAAACACAAATATTTTTCACAATGCGGTTGATTTACAATGGAGCCACACAATCAAGTTTTTCTTGATAGTCTTTTACATATAATGTTTGTCAATATTTCCGTGACGTAGGCTGCACGCAACGTGAAATAAATTTTACTACAAAAAAAAAGAAATCGGATGTTTTCTTGATTGAAAATTAAAACACCAACTTGAAAGAGAAATTATATGCAAGTTCGTAATATACAGAAAAAGCTTGGATTATATGCAGTACAAAGTTGTCGAAAATTAAAAATATCTTGCCAATGACTCGTAAAATGCATAGGTTCTTTATTTATTGGCAATAACTTTGATCATATACAGGCGGTCTTTGACCGGTGCACATACATACAAGGATTATATGGTAGTTTTTTTCTACTAAAAGCAACATCCAAATATCGAAATTCTGCAGCATCATGGTTTTTCATCTAAACTATTACAAAATATTAATTATTTCTAAAATAAAGTATTTGCTTACAATTTGGTTTTGTATAAAAGTTGATGGCTAAGCAATACGCAAAACACCAGGGAATCCCACGTCGATTCAAGTACGTCCCCAGTCGACCTATATTGTCATATAGGAAGCTGGAACGCTTAAACCTTATTAGTAATATCAAGAGTGATAATGGTACTCCACCAGTTGATACGTTGAGTTTTAAATGTTACCCCACCAGTATAGATGTTGAGTTTTGTATGGTCTCCATCAGGGTTAATATAAATTAAAAGACACGTGGTTGGTGCAAACAACGTAGAACAGGAACCGTTATACGAAGCCTTACATCACACACGCGCCAGATTGAGACGCAAAATTCTAGAAGGCAAAAAACGAAAACGGGCCTGATTCAGAGAACAAGCCGTCTAATTTTTTTCGGCGGCGGCTGAACGGGTAAAATTAGTCGGCGGCGGCGGCTTAACGCCGAGTTTTTACCGGCTAAAAAACTTTTTCGGCTGCGCCGACTTTAAAAGCAAATTATAATTTTGGTTGACTTCATAAACGCAGTTTGCAAAGCAACACTGCAAAGAAATTCGTTTACAAGGCAAAGCAATACTTTATGACAATACTGCTTTGTCAAAATATGCAATGACATTTTAGTACATTTATGAACGCATAAATGTTTTTTTTTTAAATTTACGTAAAATTACATATTTTACAACCAAAAATTAAACTTAACATAAATCCGCCATTTCTACCAACATATAAATTTGTTGCCTCCTAAATAATTGCTTAAAAACTAAAACAAATTATTTAAGAATCATAAATAAAACCAATGCTCAAATTTGACAAATACTTTGCAGTGTTGCTTTGCAAAATGCTTTTATGAAGTCAGCCTTTTTTTAAATATTAACATGTGTTGCTACTATAACAATGCCCAAGGCGTATTAACAAGGTGAGTGTTAATTCGCCTTGTTATCCTATGTTTCTATGCTTATTAGCAAAATTGTATTTATTTTTTACACAAATAAGTTAAACTTATTAATACACATTTTTGAATTTTTCACTTCTATTTTTTAACACCAATTGTTGTTTTTGTAAAACTGCCACCACCTTGTATGAATTCGCCTTGCAACAAACCCAACAAAATACAGCAGGCAAGCTTTGACAGAACCAAGGCGAATCTAATAAGGTGAGAGCGCCACGGCAACAAATACAACAAGGCAAAAACAACATGCTTTTTGTTATTGGAAAAAAATCGGCAAAATGTCAAAATCAGCTGATAATAAATACAAATTGTAAACAAAAACTTTATTTTAGAAATAATTAATATTTTGTAATTTGTAATAGTTTAGATGAAAAACCAGTCATTTTTACATTTGCGAGTCATTGAACAACTTGTACTTCATATAATTCACATGATGCTGTAGAATTTCGATATTTGGATGTTGTTTTAAGAAAGAAAAAACTACCATATAATTCTTGTATGTATGCGCACCCGGCCAAAGGCCGCCTGTACAAGATCAAAGTTATTGCCAATAAATAAAAAACCTATGCATTTTACGTGTCATTAGCAAGATGTTTTTAATTTTCGACAGCTTTATACTGCATACAATCCAAGCTTCTGTATATTTCAATGAATTTTTTAAGTATTAAAGATGTGCGTCCGGCCAAAGGCTACCAATACAATACATGAAAACTGGCACTCCACCCAGACTTGCAAAATAATCAATTGATTACCACAAACTTGAGGCTCATTTTGGAGATAAACCACCGGTACCTTTTTCATTTATGAATGAAGAAGTTTGGATAAATGCTGTTGAACAATTAGCCTGCCATTTAACATACACCTCTTTGCAAGTTAATAAAATTGTTAAAGAAAATATGCATTAGAATCGTCATGTTTCCGAAGAAGTTACCGGGCCTCGTTATTGTCCATCTATAGAATCAAAAGTATTACGATTTGGTGAAAAGCAACATCAAATATGGTTGGAACCAGAAGGTTTCAATAGTGATTTCATTTATCCGCAGGGTCTAAAAATGTGCGTCCGGCCAAAGGCTGTCAATACATGCAAGAAGTTATTAACAGTAAAAACAAATTAAAACTGTGCTAAATAAATTGATTTATTCAATAATTATTTAATTTTTTAGTAACAAATTAATCATTTTAATACATTATTGTGCAAAAACAAAAATTTCACAAACTAAAAACTAAAATTATTATTTTATGACAGCTAACAATTGTAAACAAATAAGCAATTTTGACAGTTTAACGATGTCGGCGAATTCAAAAATAAAAGTCAGCTGTGCTCGTGAGGTCACCTTATTAGATTCGCCTTGGACAGAACAATATAATTTTACAACAACAAAACATCTGCTTGTTTTGATCATATTGTTGTTGTCGAATTGCCACAACCTTCTTAAGTGTGCTCACAAACATAGATACGTCATATTTTTTTTTTTGTAAATTCCATATTATTTTAACAAGTATAAATAATTTACACGTAAACTAGATGATAATTAAAGAAAAAGTGAAAAAAGCTAAAATATCTAAACAAAACTTCAGTAAAAGCCAAAAAAGACAGTGAGAGTAGAAACAAAACACAAAGATTTGAACATAAAAATCGCATTAGATACAGGCGGAAGAGTTCATTAAAAAGAAGTTAATATTTGTTAAAACAAAAAAGATGCGAAGAAATGCGTAAGTAGTGCAGTATACGTAAGTATGTAATTTAAAATTAATTTAAATTACTAATTTTTTAACAAAAGTATTGTTCACTTCCACCTCATCAAATATAGGTATTTAACTGCAGGGGCGGAAAAATAGCACATATACAATCTTATACAGCCTAATGATTTTAACTTTTTTTGTAATACACGTATTTTATTACTGCGACCCTGATGTTAGTATTAGGACTTTTTATCCATTGACTATGTTTCAGTGATAGTGTGCGGGATAAGTTTGGTCATAAATCATCGAAATCGAAACAGCTTGTATTTTTAAAAATGTATGCCTGCTCTCTTAGTAAATATCTGGTATAACTAACGAAATATATGAACAATATGGGTATCATTATAGGTACAATGCTTTAAAGAAATTTCATCTGATATATAATATAAAGGATGTTGATACACCTATACAATGAGATTATTTTTAGCGATGCCTGTGTTTTATATACCACAAAGTAGAATGTCCATGCTTCCGGTCGAAGGGCGGCCATCCATAAAGTGCGAATATCAACAGTAAAAATTATGAAAAAATAAAACGTTAGAGCAATCTGGATTTGTTGCAAAATTCCAACAACGGTATAACGAAATGAATCAAATTTATTGACATGCTTTTATTAACCAATTTATTTGAATTGTTATGTTAAAATCATGACACTGAACCAAATTGTTGTTTAAAATAAAGAAAAGTGCTTTTGCAATCTAAAACACATCATATGTGTAATATTAGGGTGCCCTTAATAAACGAAAGTTGGATTTTTCCAAGTCTCACCCCCAGTTTGGTGAACATTGGTAAAAAAAATCATACTGAAAAAATTTTAGGTAAATCGGTTGGGGTTAAAACGTGCCGCAAGCCCTCTAAAGTTTTAAGATGCATTTACAAGGGGAAAAAATGAATTTTTTTCAGTTTTTGTAAAAATTTTGCCATTAAAAAATTATTTTTGCAATTTAATTTGAAAGAATAGAAATGTGTACGTAATTGTCGTTCTAATGAGAGATAAAAAAGAACTAAATTAACACATTTTGATAAATATTAAATAAAATAAAAGCTCTCTTTTACTTAAAATATATCCATTTTTACTTGTATATGAGTTTTTGTCTTAGTAGGATACCGTTTCTCAGGTATGACCAAAAAAATAGATTTTTTAACGGCAGTTTCAAAACTCCATTTTAAAATTTTTAAAAATTTTGTTAAACAAATTTCAGAATTTGTTGATCATCTCTTTGGGATTTATTAAGAATATAATAGGGAATAAAAATATGAAAAAATTATAAAAATGTCTCTTATAGTTTTTCCGTACCTGCGATTTAAATTTTGAAATTTTCGAAAAAAAAACATTTGCAATTTTTTGGTGAATGAGCTCTTACTGTTAAAATTTTAAATAAAACCTATTCAGAATATTATAGTCCAGATAATTCTAAATATACTCTGAAAGTTTTAATAAAATTGGAAAACGTTAAACCTTAAATCGTGAAGGTCAAAGGTCAAATTTTCCAATATTTGGAATTTCTAATTTAAAGATAGCGAAACGTTATTTATTTTTGGGACGATTTTGATGAAACTTAAGATAACAGTACAAAAATTAAAATGACACTCAAATTTTAAAATAACGAAAAATACAGTCAATATGATTGGAGTTAATTTTAATGTTTTTTATAATTAAATAAACTGAATCATACAAGTTTTTTTTTTTAAATTTAATAAATCAAAAGTACACTAAAGGGTTAAAATCAATTTCTTTCTTCTAAAATGTTCAATAAAATATTAATTACGTTATTAAGGCAAAAATCAGGTATAAACACAATTGATCAAAATTGTGAAAAAATTTTAAAATGGGTTAACTTACTACTTTCAAATACACAATAAAATATTTTTAAGTTTGCTCCCTTTAAGAATCAAATTTTGATCAGCAAGATTGAAATTGACAAGGTTTTTCATGTTTTTTAAAATTTTGGGGTCATTTTAACCCCAAGTGCCATTAAGGATTAATTACCATTTTTGTGCTTTTATTATAAATACTAGACATCATGCTAATTTTTCTTAAGTTTCATCAAAATCGGCCCAAAAATAAAGTTTCGCTCTTTTAATTAGAAATTCCAAATATTGAAAACTTTTGACCTTTGACCTTCACGATTTAAGGTTTAACGTTTTCCAATTTTAGTGAAACTTTCAGAGTATATTTATTTATTTATCTGGACAATAATATTCTGAATAGGTTTTACTTAAAATAAAATATTTTTCAGATCTAGGGGTTTACAAAAAAGTTGGTTGAAATATTTAGGTTCATATGAAACTTGTTTTTGTCCAATTTCATCACGATATTAATTATTATTATTATGAATGTTCAAGTCATTTTCTGAGGGGGATCTGTCAAAAAAATATATGTTTATACACAAATACAAGATATGCACACCCTAAAAGGGCCAAATGTACTCTAAAAATTCAAAATATTACACGAATGTACTGTAAAAGTTGTAAGGGCTACGGTTCCATAGGACGTACTGGAAAATACATGCATTTACATGATTTAGTTTTTCCTGGTAATAACAAATTACTGATAAAAAACATAACTTTTGGCACGAGTTAATTTGATAAAAAAAAAATTGTTTCCACAAACCAAAGAATAATAACAAGAAGTGAAACGCTGTCAAAAAAAACCTAAGTCGGTTGTCAAAAAAAACCTAACTATAAGAATGTATTAGTAATATTTTGTTTATATGTATTGGTCAAAGAATAATAACAAGAAGTGAAACGCTGTCAAAAAAAACCTAAGTCGGTTGTCAAAAAAAACCTAACTATAAGAATGTATTAGTAATATTTTGTTTATATGTATTGGTGAACAAACCACTTTCACCACACTCCTCAAACACACATAGTTGTAAAAAAGCGACCTTAAAAATAATAACAAAATTTTATTTCAATTATATTTAAAAATATGAACAATTCTCAAATTATTTAATTTATATTTGACCGGGAATTATTTTATAAATAGATTTTTCTGCTTTTTATTCTATAATATCTGCAAAAATTTAATTTATTTGATTTTTTTTATTCATTTTCAATACGAAATTTTACAAATGTGTTTTTTTATGTTTTAATTTCAATCCCCAAAAATTGAATGTCAAAAAAAAATAAAAAAATATATTTTTCGTTTGTGCAAAATATGCATGTTTCGGTTATTCTAATGGTTTAAATGTGTGGAAAAAAATTAAAAAATATTATGTGTTTGAGAAAGTGAGTGTTAGAATTGCAATTTCATTGCAATTTTCAATAAAAAGTTTTGAAGACAACTCTCTCTCTCAAGTGTGTTGAATTCACATACTACTTGTATGTGAGAAGAGAGAGAAGTTGTTGTTGTAGAAAAATTGAGAGGCTTCCCTTCTTGTTATTCTTTGCCACAAACTTTAAAGATGTTTCGGTTATTGCATATTTTTAGTAACATAGGAAATGTTTAAAAAAATGCAGCTAAAAATTGCATTATACATATCGCTCATTTGCTGCAACAACGTCATAACTCAAAATCCAGGTTTTTTAAACTGAGTAATACAAAATATGCGCCGTTCTCCAGTCTTTCATATAGTTTTATCAGTTTTCAAAAAAGTCAATTATTTTTTGTGTGAGAGTGTTTTTTTGTTGTACACATCAAAACTAAAATTCGTGTTTTCTAGTATATTTGACAAGTAAAAATTTGGGTTAAATACAGATTAGAAAGATATTAAAATCTACTATTTAAATCAGGTTTTATTTCTGAAATCGCATGATTTGTTGAAAATTTATTGATATTTTATTTGTATTTCAGGCGCTCAAATCAACATGCAGATGATTATCCAATTTCTACTGTGCCATATCACAATATACTGCTCAATGATTCTGCCCCAACAGAAGATTTTCTGCAGATGGACATCATATCGGCACGAATACCCGCCAGCTACAATAACAATAACACACATCGTTTCGAAAATACTATAGAGGCCAAAGTCGAAACGGGTGATACGTTACAAGCGATAGCACTACGTTTCCATTGTACAGTGGCCGATATTAAGAGACTAAATAAAATCGATAAGGACAATGAGATTCATGCTCGAAAGGTAGTTAAAATTCCTGTAACAGTTCACAATGTACTCTTGGATAATTTACCAACCGTTCATAAGAGCGGTAATAACAGTCCTAAGCCGGGACAAAAATCTGGTGAAAACGACAGTCGCGACAGTAGTAGTGGTTTAAGTAGTATTGTACGGAATCCCCTCGAAGACGCCGAAGCCATGTTAAGTGAAAAACTGATGGTTGCTTCTGTGAATTCATCAGGTCTAGACCACCCATCCACTAGTAAAGCAGCATCAGCTAGAGAATCCAGCATAAACAACATCATATTAAATTCAAAACTGAAATCGGGAGCTGTGAATGCCTATAAGGATGACGGTAATACATTTTTCATTTATAGTCAACTTTGTATGCTTTATTAATAACTCGTTTCTTTTTGAATATGTGTCAGCAAGTAATCTCGATGATCTTTCAACACCTCTCATAACAGACATTCTTGACGATTCAATTAATTTGCCTCAATTACATCGTATACGTGGCCCATCATTACGCGCAATGGATTGGTCTGGCTCTGATTGTGATATGTCGTGGATTTGTCTGTTCGTTGTCATTTTAGCGCTGTGTTTTGTCATTCCCCTTGTTTACGTATTCTACATAGCTGAACATGCTCATCACAATACAACTGGATCAATAACACCAATTCACCATTGACATTTTTATAATGCTAATACCTTTGTCTGGTATTAAAACACAACTAAATTAGGTCAATATATTACTCTTCGAATTGTCAAGTAAAACATATTGACTTTGAAACTAAGTGATACAAATAAAATTTAATTTTTTATAGACGTATCTATTCTATTCAGATATATGTGAAGAATATTAACAATGATACTTTTAAAATTCGATGACATTAGTATGCATACTTATATTTAATTATCTTAGACTAAAATTATGGGTTTAACAAGCTTTTATATATGTATTTGACAATGGTTGATTGTGACGTGGTATTTGACTATATTTCTGAGAGTTTTAAAATAGTAAATAGTAACTTTATAAACGTCATTTTAAATGGCATATTCCTATTCTATAGCTCTTTCAAATACTTTTCATCCTATAAAGAAAACGCTAATGATAAAAAAAAATTCAAAGCATTTAATTTTTTATGATGTACAGTTATTAATTTAAATTTAATTAGCAATATTTGGGAATAAGTGCAGCATTTAAGATTAATGATTTTTAAAGTTTTAAAAAAAAATGTTTATACATAGGTTGGCAATGAAGAGCAGATTTCAAATAAGAATTTTGGTTATTTAAATCAGAGTTGGGGTAGTGCATAAGCATTTCACTATCAGTAAATATTTTATAACCAGCATAATTAAAGTGAAGAATATCTTCACTACCACTTAAAATTTAGTATTATGTTTCACGATCACTAAATTTAGTGGCAATGAACAAATCTGCACTATAATCAAATAGTGCAAAAATTTAATAGTCACTACACATACAGTATCGGTCATAACTAAAGAACCCCTTCCATGAATTTTTTCATATCATAATTTTTTTGATAAAAAAAGGTTTCTTGGGATGTATTTTGTATATATTTTATTAACTTATATTGTTAATATTCGTATAATGTTCGTTTAGTACAGGATAATTTTAGGAACAGTTGATTTAAAATGATAAAACATAGAAAAATACAAAACGGGACGGTCAAAACAAAAGCACCCCCTTATAAGATGTTTAAACATTTTTCTGCATATTTGCAATACCAGTTAACGGCGTAGTCTGTATAATTTATACAGTTTATTGTGAAAAAACTATGGTTGCCATCCAAGTACTCCAGTGAATTTAAAATTAAAGTTATTGAAGACTGGAAGGCGGGCTTATCACGGAATGAATTGAGTAAAAAATATTCAATTAACAGATCAGTTATTTCCAGGCTGATTCCAAAGTTTTAGCAGAATGGTCGTATTTCACCGGGACATTCTGTAGGCCGCCCGCGTAAAACCACACGATATAATGATTCCTTGATCAAATGAGCTATACAAGAAGATCCTACAGCATCAGCTAGTCAAGTAAGAACAAGTTTAAGATTATGCGTTAGCGAAAGAACAATCCGTAGAAGAGCAGTAGAAGTAGGATTATTTAGCCGACGACCAGAAAAAAAACCGTTCCGATGGAATAACGCGTGCACGCAGAGGAAAAGTAGAAAGACTGAATCCAAAGTATTTCAAAGGAACAATTAAACATGGAGGGGCAATGTAATGGTCTGGGTTTGTTTTTCTGGTCAAAAAATTGAGCCAAATCATAAAGTTAATGGGATTATGTATCGGTTCATGTACCGTGATATATGGAAAGATGTAATGTTGTCTTTTGGCAGTGAAGAGATTCCACTTATAGGGAGGTTCCAACAGGATAACGATCCTAAGCACACCTCCAAAGTTTGTAATACTTGGCTGCAGAGCAATAAGATTCAAGTTCTTCATTGGCCTGCTCAATCTCCTGATTTCAATCCTATTGCGAACTTGTGGGAGATTGTTAATATGAAAATAAATCGTTAAAATTGCCGAAATAAGGATCAGCAGTTTTCATGATTTATTTCAAGCCGTTATTACAGCCTTGGAAGGAATATCGCAAGACACCATAAAAAACTTAATATATTCTATGCCTAAGAGATGTGCTTGTGTCATCCAAACCAAAGGATTTGCAACAAAATGTAAATTAAAAAAAGTTTTATATTATATCCATGAAGGGGTGCTTTAGTTTTGACCGGTTTATTTTCTAGTTTTAAATATTTTTTGATTTAAAGTTACCTCTTATAGAAAGATTAACTTTAAAAGTATTTGTTTATCAATAGTAAATATATTAGCAATTTAAAATAATACATAATAGAAATTTAAAACTTTATTTTTATTATGGCTGATACTGTATGCTGTAAATAAATAGATTGCACCAAGGTATAGTAATTATAAGGTAGTGTTATCAGAGCAGCTGATCGTTTTTTGCTACTATGTTCATTTTTCGCCGTGGTGCAGTATAAATGTCAAACTTTGTTTACATTTTGTAAATGTCAAACTTTGTTTTGCTGTTAAATTCGTTTATGTTTTAAAACCAATAATAATACTACACGAAATTACTTTTATTTTTAAAAACATAAATTAAATTACAAACAAATTCAAATTTATAAACATTTTTTGTTTAACAAAAATTCGCTTTGATTTATTTGTCAGCTGTTTTTAAAATTTTTCCCTGACAGCCAATTCGCCTTCAAGTGCATCACAATGTCAAACTACATATAAAAAAAATATAACCAATTCGCTCGGTATTCTGAATTCGCAGATGACACTACCTTATAAATTAATATACCTTGGATTGCACCAAAGTAAATTAATAAAGTAGACTCAGTAGAACAGCTGACTATTTTTTTTAAAACTCACTTTGAGGACCGATCTGTCAAAATTGTTTACGTTGCAATTTTGTCGCAACTTTATTAATTTACTTTGGATTGCACTAAACCAAAGCGAATTCATATAAGGTGTACTCGTCCCTACAACAATACAAAAACAACATACAATTTGTTTTTGCTTTTCACCCCATCTGTCAAAAAACACAAGTACGGCGAATTCAATATTACACTGGAATTTAACAACAAACCCAAGGCGAATTCATATGAATTCAAATTGAACAAACCCAAGGCGTATTTAACAAGGTGACAGCAGTGGCGAATTGAAATAAATACTAGCGAATTCACTTATTTTTTATATATGGAGTTTGAAATAATGGCGTTCCGGCGAATATTTTTTATATATGTAGTTTGACATTATGGCGTGCTAGGTCTGTAATCAGCTGTGCTCCTGATGGCACCTTATTAAATGCATCTTGAACAAACCAGTGTACGTTTCATATTTATTGCTTTATTTCATGTGGAGGATGTTAAAATGTTCGATGAAGAGTTCAAACGCGTGGAGAAACAGAAGAAATTGAATATAAAACAATAGGAAAAATGTGGACGCATTGACCAGGAAAGCAATTTCGTGAAATTCAGTTTTTACTGGTTTTCGCTAATTTATCGATTTGGTTAAAGTTTTCTACGGAGGGACGGATAAGGTGAAGGGTGTAATAAAAGTTTAATGTAATGCATTCTCAAAATTTATAAAAGTTTATTTTGTTTTATTATAATGTTGCAATTAAATATCTTAAAAGTTGACATTTATCGACTATTCGACTTTTGTAATAACTAATCGAATATTCGACTTTTTTCTGAGCAAAAAGTCGACTTAGACTTTTCGACTTTTTTCAGCAAAAAGTCGATTGTTCGAACATCGACTTAAAGAACCCTAATTTATAGAGGGTGACCTTAGAAGAACAGCTGATTAAATTTTTAATCACTTGCTTAGACAATTGAACTGTCAATTCACTTGTGTTTGTTGGTGCGAAAAATACAACAAGCTCAAAAGCAAAAACATCAACTTAAATCACATAAACAAAAACAAACTGCAATTGGTTTTTGTAAATGTTGTATTTGTTGTAGAATCGACACCACTTGGTATATAATTATTTTTAATTTTTGTTGTAAATCGGTTTTCTTAATGAGATTAAAATAGGATGAAAGGTCTACTTTTCATAAATATATTAAGTCGACTATTCAATAAATTTAACAAGTCGAAGATTCGAAATGTCGACCTTTAAAAACTTTAAAAAAGTCGAGTGGCCGACTTTTTGTTTAACTATAGAATCCTAATAAATATGTCAAATTATTTGTTTTGTTTTAGATTTTCACATTTCGAGCGCATGTTTTTTGCAATAATTTGTTTCTATTTTAATTGCGAAATTAAGTCAAACATATTTAAGGAAGTAAATAAGAAAATAAATTAGATAGACTATGAAGTGTTATTACGAAGAACTTGGTGTTGAACGTGACGCAAACGAAAGTGAAATTAAAGCTGCCTACCGAAAGTTGGCACTAAAATGGCATCCGGATAAAAATCCTAATTCCATGGATGAGGCCAAAGAGCGCTTTCAACTTATACAACAGGCCTATGAAGTTATATCAGATCCCCAAGAAAGAGCTTGGTATGACAATCATAGAGATCAGATATTGAGGGGAAAAAATTCTGATTATGAAGACAATTGTTTGGACGTCTTCCAATATTTCACGGTGTCGTGCTTCATGGGTTACGGAGATGATGATAAAGGATTTTATGCTGTATATCGGGAAGTATTTGAGAAAATTGCCACTGAAGATGCGGAATTCATGGACGATGAAGAGGAGTTAGAAAATATACCTAAATTTGGTGATTCAAAAAGTAGTTATGAGGAAGTAGTAGGTCCATTCTATGCTTATTGGAGTGCATATTGTACTAAACGCACATATACGTGGTTGTGCCCATATAACATAACAGAGATTAAGGATCGTAGAATATTACGAGAAATTGAAAAGGACATGAAAAAGGTGGTACAAAAAGCCAAAAAGGAAAGAAATGAAGAGGTATACATAAAAAAATTAATATTTTTTCATTAGAACCTCTATCACTATGAACATATAAGACAGTTTTTCCGACTTGAAGCTAAAAATATTTTGAAATTTTTTAACATAAATAGCGTATTTGAAACTTCGTAATTATAGTGATAGTCGCATAAACTCAATTAAAAAAAAACACGTAAACTTAGTTTTTTAAACGTTTTAATGTTTTAATTTTAGGTTCGTAATTTAGTTTCGTTCATCCGCAAGCGTGATAAACGTGTACAAGCGTTTAAAAAAGTATTGGAAGAAAGGGCTGCATTCAACAGGCAAAAGCAAGAACAAAACCGTTTGGAGCAAATTAGGCGCCGACAACAGGAGTTAGAGGAAATGAGACTGAATAGCCAAACAGCCAATGTGAGTAATGACGATTATGAAGAACAACTGAAGCAACTGGAAATGCAATATAGTAGTGACGATGAATATTATGAAGATGATGAAGACGAAGACGAAAATGCAGTAATGGGTGAAGAAGTATATATTGAAAAAGATGATCATGACGTTGAAGAATATATAGATGATTTGTATTGTGTGGCTTGCAATAAAGAATTTAAAACGGAAAGAGCATTTGCGAACCATGAAACAAGTAAAAAACATCGTGATAATATTGAAAGGCTAAAGATTGAAATGCAAGATGAAGAACATTTATATCAGCAAGATGAAAACTCCCAGGAAAAGGTAGAAACAGCTATAGAAATAACAAATGAAGAAACCGAAGATGAAACTTCTGAAAGAATGGAAGACTTACAAGCAATTGGTAATAAAAATAAACCTAACAAATCGAAAAATAAAAAAGATGCCAAGAAGGTAAAGCAGACAATTTTATTAAACTCCGATGAAGATAACAATTGTGAAGAAAATTTAGAGGAAGTTGTCTCCAAACTTGATATTACGTGCAGTTATGATAAAGAGGATGATAATTGGAATACAACAAACAAAAGATCAACAAAAAAATCTAAAACTAAAAGTAAAACGAACCAAAAAAAATCAATTTTATCTGAACCTCAACCTGTTAAAAAGAATACTGACCCAGAAATCTGCCCTAAAACCGTCTCAAAATCGAATAATGATTTAGATTCAGAAACAACTCAACATGTATGCGTTACTTGCAAATCAAAATTCGAATCTAAAAACAAACTTTTTTCCCATCTAAAATTAACAAACCATGGTGTTTACATACCCAAAACAAAAGTGACAAATGATGAAAATGCAAAGTCAAAAAAGGCAAAAGGAAAAAGGAATTAATAACGATTTTTGCGCTTTCAATCGCTCTTGTAGTGTTACAAACTCTATAATAAGAATTAAATTTTATGAAATGTACGGAAATAATAAACAAACATAAATTATTGAAATAAATAGTACCTAATACGAGATTGTTTTGTTATTGCAATTTTACCAAATAATGTACATAGGTGCTTTTAACACTGTAATATATAACTCAATGGCTTTTTATTACGGAACTAACAAATAAATAAAGATCTCAAAATTGACTAACAGCTACATGTTGATAAATAATTTAAAACGATTGGACCTGCCTAAACAATTTGTTTGCTTTCGATGAACCATATTCGGAACTTTATGACAGTGAAAAAATTATGAAGTAGTATAATTGGAACCGATTGTGGTATATTGACTAGGATTCTATAACCGAATGAATAGATTAATGAATATTAAATATTATAGATATTGTGGAATGTTTACTATATAGAGTAGTGGATTTAGCGATGTCCGTTGGTTTGTGAAATCAATCAACTTTCTGAACCCCCCAAATAAGTAGAAATTTATGATCATGGTGACCAAAGAATAACAAGAAGGGAAGCCTCTCATTTTTTCTACAACAACAACTTCTCTCTCTTCTCACATACAGGTTGTATGTGAATTCAACACACTTGAGAGAGAAATTTAACTTCAAAACTTTTTCTTGAAAATTGCAATACAATTGCAATTTTAACACACTCTTTCACAAACATAGAATATTTTTTTATTTTTTTGCACACATTTCACCCATTAAAGTAATCGAAACACGTATATTTTGCACAAACGAAAATTATATTTTTTTAATTTTTCTGACATATAATTTTTGGGGGTTGAAATTGAAACTGATAAAAACACATTTGTAAAATTTGGTATTGAAAATGTATAAAAAATTCAAATAAATTTAATTTTTGCAGAAATTATAGAATAAAAAGCATTAACATCTTTTTATAAAATCTTTCCAGATCAAATATACGTTAAATAATTTAAGAATTGTTCGAATTTTTAAATTTAATTGTAATAAAATTTTGTTATAATTTTTAAGGTCGCTTATTTACAACTATGTGTGTTTGAGGAGTGTGGTGAAAGTGGTTTGATCACCAATACATATAAACAAAATGTTACTAATACATTCTTATAGTTAGGTTTTTTTTGACAACCGACTTAGGTTTTTTTTGACAGCGTTTCACTTCTTGTTATTATTCTTTGTTCATAAAATTTAATTCGATTTTCAAAATTGAATTATGAATAAAAACTTTGAACGGATAATTCCTAACCAACGATATAATCATATGGGAAATATTACAAGTTGTAAAAGCTTTTGCCTACACAAAAATTATTTGTCTTTTAATTTTCCTATTTATTTTTTTTTTCACCATTATTTTCAGACTAATTTTTATACCCTTCACCTTCGTGAGAAGGGTATATATGAGTTTGTCATTCCGTTAGTAATTTCCACAATATAATTTTCCGACCCTATAAAGTATATATATTCTGGATCCTTATTGATAGCGCAGTCGATTTAGCCATGTCCGTCTGTCTGTCTGTTGAAATCAATTTTCTGAAGACCCCAGATATCTTCGGGATCCAAATCTTCAATAATTTTAACCCGAATTTTTTTTCACAAAGCTCTCTTAGTTATTTTTTGAAAAGTAATTTTTTTACATGTGTCTGAGATGAAAACGCCCTCCCTCGTCCGGCCATTGATCATATCACTTTCACGACTTTATTGATAGTGCTAACATAGATTTTTTATATGATATCTTCTTCACTGTTACTGCTGTAAAGAACATAATATCGCTTGGTTGGTCGTCACATACTAGACTTTCTTCTTCATTCCCTTCACCAGTTTCACAGGAAGTATTTGGAGTAATAATTGTGAAATCAAAATTTTAGCGATTGTTGAACGATTCATTTGATTGAGCTAGGTATATTAACTAGTTCAAATCTTTTCGCTGACTTAGTTTAGCTTTTGAACTATGCGTTGAAAACTAACCACAGAAAATTGTATGTTGTTTTTCAAGCTTATTTTTATACTAATTCTGAAAGTAATGTAATATTGTTATATAAAAGTCCAATAATTTATTTTACCGAAGAAAATACCAGACATTTTCGTTATGTATTACTACTTAAGCTAGTAGCATTTGAGTTTGGTTTAGCTGTAGCTTGTTTAAAAAAATATTTATTGTTATTTAACCACAGTTGAACCGATATTTATATTTTAAAATTGCGACCCACATATTTATACAATTAACAGCCTGATTTCCGTATAATTGGTTCCATTACAATATACCTATACAAAAATTACAAATTAAAACAGTGGAGAAAAAACAGCGTCCTTTACCGTTACCTTTTTTATTACGCCAAAACAATATATTTATTCTTTACACTTCAAGTATGTAATTATATTATTGAAAATACACTTTAAAAACATAATTGTTACATAGCGTTACATAGTCGACGGTTTTTTTTTTTTTTTTTTTAACACAAGCGAGTACCGTGGAAACAGGTTAATGTACACAAGTGCAACTTGTGTACTATTACAGCGACGAATTTAAAAAAAAAACAAATTCTAATTATTTTCCTTAAATTCACGATTATTTCATATTACTCAGATAGAATACACCTTCAGTGACACTTTTCTTTAAAAAATACTACGCAAACTAAACTATAAATGGGCAATTTTATAAATTTTTTTAATTACAACCGGTGGGATAAACTAAGCATTAAACGCGCGTTAAATAACTAAAAAAGCTCAATGTTGTATTTAACACTAACAGAGTTGTATTAAGTAAGGACCGTTTTGTTTGGTCAGAGCTCAAACTGAAGGAAGTAAAAGTAATAATGTTTCCAAAACTTTACGGAAGTTTTAATAGAACTAAAAAACTCGGAGTCAATCAATTACTACTGCTACCTTCACATTTTAGTGGCAGTAGTAGTAGCAATAAAAGACAAATTTAGAGTGATTATTTTTGTATTGCTACCATAAAAAAGAAAAAGTTTTAAAGTAGCAGAGTTATTTGTTTTCTGTTACTTCTGCTACTTTTAAAATTTAGTAGTAAAAGAAGTAGCAGTTGAGTAGTTGCTTATATAGGAGTTAAGTAGCAGTTGAGGTAGCAATAGAAGTAGTCAAAAATAAAAATCTTCAGCCAATAATTTATATTGTTTGTTGTTGTTGTGAATGTAAGATTTTCGTCAAGGCGAATTTATACAAGGTGGTGGCAGTTCTACAAAAACAACAATTGGTCTTAACAAATGTCAAAAAACAAAAATGAAAAATTAAACAAATATGTATTAAAACTTAATATAGTGTTGATAATTGAATAGTGATGGCTTTACTTATTTATGTAAAAAATAAATATTTTGTTAATAAGCTTAGAATATGTAGATATTTAAATATAAACACAAGCTTTGACAACTGTTAGAACCAAAAAGCGAAAAAAAAAGTTATCAGCTGATTGACTGACTCCACCTTGTATAAATTCGCCTTGATTTTCGTGTTGCAAACAAAAGTTCGGCTTTTTGTTTGTATGCACATCAAGGCGAATTAATACAAGGTGGTGGCGGTTCTACAAAAACAACAATTGGTCTTAACAAATGTCAAAAAACAAAAATTAATAATTAACAAATATGTATTAAAACATTATATAGTGTAGATTATTGAATAGTGAGGGCTTTACTTATTTATGTAAAAAATTAATATTTTGTTAATAAGCTTAGAATATGTAGATATTTAAATATAAAAACAAGCTTTGGCATCTGATAGAACCAAAAAGCGAAAAAAATAATCAGCTGTTTGACTGATTCCACCTTGTACAAATTCGCCTTGCAATATCAGCTGTTTTAGCTGTTATTTATATTATATATATTGTAAACAAACAAAAATATTTTGAAAATTTTATTTTTATTGCATTTCTTTACAATGTAATCATAGTAAAGCTAAAGAGAAAATAATTCTACAACAAATTAATATGAAGCCTGTGGTGTTACATACAAAGGTGGGTGCTTAAGGAAGCGAGAGTGAAATCTTACTACATTTTCCTCTTTTTAGTGTTAGATCTAAGATGGCTGGAAACAAATACAACATTCACTTTAAAAAGTTAATAATTAAAGATTTAAAAATCCACTGTCAGCTTTATTATAAAGAAGTTTACAACGTCAAGAAAAGTTAATAATGTTCACCGCTGTTGCCGACCAAGGTACACGACATCGAAAAAATATTCAAGAATAGTAAGAGAGTTTAAAAATATCTAGATAAGTCAGCTCCTGCAGTTGTAAAAACTCTTGGCTTACAAATAAGTAGTCGAACCGTACAGAGAAGTAATGCAGGACTTTATAGTTATCGGGCTGCAAAGAAGCCATTTATTTCGGAGAAGAACCGAAAAGCTCGAATACAATTTGCAAAGGAGCACATCGACTGGCCAATGCAGAAAAGGAATACGGTTTTATTTTCAGATGAATCAAAATCCAATTTAAAAATTCCGATGGCATGAAGAGAATACGCAGACGGAAAAATAAACGATTGTATTCTAAGTATTGTCAAGGTACTGTAAAATACAGAGGCGGTAATGTTATGGTCTGGTGCAGCTTTTCTGGAAATGTCTTAGGGCTCTTACACAAAATAGACAGAATTATGGACAGGTTCATGTACCAAGGAATCCTAGAAAGTGTAATGCTTCCTCATGCAGAGTGGAATATGCCAATTTTTTTTTGGCAATTTCAACAGAACAATGATCAAAAACATACGTCAAGGTATGTACAATATTGGTTGAGAAGGAAGGAATTCGTGGCCAGCGCAATCTCCAGACCTTAACTCAATTGAAGAAGATCAATAGAGAAGGTGTAGGAGGAGATACAAATATTATTTAATGCTTTAAAAGCTGCTTGATTTGCTATAGAAAAAACGACAATAGATATGTTTACGGCGTTTGCACTAGGGATGCCAAACGGGACTGGGTTTTAAAAACCCCGGGATTTTAGAAACGTAAATCACGGGATTTTCCGGGACCCCGGGATTTTTCAAGATTTCGGGATTTTAGTTAAATGTTAAAAACTTCAAATAAACTGTTTATTTCGTAAATATATTTAAGTATAAATATAACAAAGGAAAAACTAATGCAATGAATTAAAATAAATTTTATACAAAAGATTTTTACCCGTATTCTGAACTTTATAACAGTGAGAAATCCATAATAAAACAAAAAATTGTATAACTTTTGTATTGAGTACTTAGCAGTTCATAGTAAAGGATTTTTAGGAAAGCGTACATTACCATGAGACCAATCGTGTAAAAATTGGTAAAGCAGTTTAAAAGTTATTTACAATTGAAACCGCACAATTAATATTAAAAATAACATAAAAAAGTATTGTTTTATTTTATAACAAAAAATTTCCGTCTGTATGTCTGTTTAAAACACGATAGGACGCAACCGAAAGCAGCCAGTTGGCTAAAATTATCCACAAATACTCTCTGTTGATAAGGTTTGTTTGGTATTGAAAATGGTCCATTCCATTTTCCTTAGTCCCAAACAATTGTCCCCCGAAATATTGTTTGAGCAGTCATACTTAAGTATGTTGATTATGCGGCAATTCTTATAAAATTTTGCACAAAACAAGTTCCAAGTACTCTAAAATTATAACGTAAAGTATTACGGAAAACGGGCTACATTTGTCCCTAGTCCGTATACATGTTCCCCTTCAGAAAAAAACTGGAAGATTCATAATTGTTTCATAATAATTAATATCGTGATGAAATTGAATAAACAAGTTGTATATGAAAATAAATGCTTCTAACAACTTTTGTGAGGACCAGTCCATAATAATATAACCCTATATCAGAAAAATATTTTATTGTCAAATAAATTTCGATTTAAGTCGTTCATTCAGAAATTCTGATTCAAGTCCCCATTGAAGGCCAAAACTACATATTGATGATGGGTATACAAGATTCGGCACAGCCACTCTTACTTGTTTTATATTCATACTATTTAATGTATGGAGCTGACGAAAAACATTGTTCATAGTCAACGCGAATTTATTAATAAACTTGTGGATAAGTCTGTCAATGCAAGGGAGACCTGCTGCTCCCTGATTAAAATCTGGCTCCGTTTGGATTTGAAGCGAGATTAGTGTTATAAGTAGCTTCAAAAATTTTCCTAAAATATAACACCTCATCTATAGCCATGGAACATTTTATTAAAATCGGGCTATTCGTTCAGAAATTACAGATTTATTTCCACTTTTTTCAGTTCCGCCACTGTGCGCGGTTCGACATCCACTTCGACCACTTTCGGGATTAACAAATCCCGGAAAATTACGAGAATTGAGATGAGGTGTTGATAAAAAATTCTAATTGCAATACCAATGGAAATTTCTGAAATACAAATAGAAAATTCTGTAATACAATTGGAAAATTCTGAAATACAATTGGAAATTTCTGAAATAAAATTAGTAACTTTTTAAGTATAAATTAAAACTTTTGAAATACAAATGGAAATTTTTGAAATACAATTGGAAAATTCTGATATACAATTAGAAAATTCTAAAATACAATTAGAAAGTTTTGAAATATAAATGGAAACTTCTGAAATATAATTGGAATATTCTCTAATATAATTAGAATATTCTGAAATATAATTGGAAATTTCTGAAATTCAATTGGAAATTTCTGAAATATTATTGAAAATTTCTGAATTTCAATTGGATTTTTCTGAAATACAATAAGAAACTTCTGAAATACAATTGGAAATGGTGTAGATGAGATCTACAAAAAAAAGCATTGATATAGCTTTATTTAGGAGTTTTTCGCATTTGAAAATTCAAATTTTAGTTTTTTTACCTACCTTGGTCCCTTGGATTTTCTTGAAATACTTAACTGAGTCAAAAGTTATGTGCAGGATGCACTAAGTAAGGTGAAATCAACAACACAGCTGATTTTTATTTATTTATTTTGAAAATGCTTGGGTTTTGTCAAACTGAATTTATTTTGAAAAAATAATATATTTTATTTTCAAAGAAAAAAATTTTTAAATCAAAAAACATGAATGAAAATGTGAATAAAAAGATTTCATATAATGAAATTTGGATAAAGCACTATTAAACCGTTGTTCTTTTTCAAATATAATTAAAATTTAACGGCAGTTTTTTAGTTAATATGCCAAAATAAAATTTGTTTATTTTTTATTTGACAAACTCAATTTTGACAAAACCTATGCTCTTGTCAGCAAGAAATATTGTCTTTGTTGTGTTTGTTGTCGAAACACTCTCACCTTACTTATTACATCATGGTTATGTGTAATTACATTAATTTTAAATTATTTAGAAAATAAGAAAAATATAAAGAAAGTGTTTACATTTCTCTGAAAATATAAAAGCAAAATAATTCGTATTATTGCGTGGCCCAGAGCCTTCCAAAGTAGACCTATTCTTATGTGCAAAATTTTTAAGAATTAAAAAAATTATAGAATGGTAGCTGACTTTTTTTGGAAAATTTAAATTTTTAAAATGCAATAAAAGTTTTATTTTTAATTTTTGATATGTATACCCGATGGTACGGCTCCCGTCTGTTGTTTTAAGCCTAAATTAAAAACTTAAACTTTTCAACACCTCCTCTATAGCCATGGAAAATTTTATTAAAATCGAAGTTACAGATTTATTTCCACTTTTTTTCAGTTCCCCCACGTGCCGCGTTGGCACACATAAAATATTTTTCTACCTAATTTTTTATTAAAACCTACCAAATATTAATATAAAATCTGTTCAATACAAATATTTTTTAGTTCCAACAAATTTGTTTATGTTTTTGTAGAAATAATGATAATTTTTTCAGCGTTTGTATTTTGGACTGGAAGTAAATTAGGGAAATTTGGAACGGTTTGTTTCTTTTAACCTATTGGGAAGGGAAACTGTACTGTAGACAGATTTAATTTGTAAGTCCTTTCGAGGGCAAATATTGGATTCTCGTGATAATTGAATATTTCGGACGTGCTGAACTGTTAAATTTGTCGAAATAATTATGATATTTTTCAGCAAGTAGAGTTTAAAGAGATGAAAATATTGCATGTAAACTTAGAGGTGTTTAGTTCTTTTGTTGAAACTTTTTTCTGTGTAGAAATTAAGCCTATTTACAATGAATTCAATAACTGAATCTTTAAGAGATAACATTTGTTTTGATTTCGAAAATGGAATTAAACATTAATTCTTTCGATTCTTTGTTATGTATGTTATATGTATGGGAAAAACGTGTGTTAAATGCATATAGCGGTCGGTTTTTAATTCCCGAGGTTCTGCGAGCGTCTGTTATTTTTAAAGTAATGAAATTAGACTTATGATAATGCTCCGCACACTCTTAAATTAAAGGCGGACACATTTTAATTATTATTTCTAGGTTTATTCGTTTTGGAGATATAGGGTACCGGTTTTATCCGTTTTTGCCCATTTTATCCCCCTTAACGATCGAATTTCAAGAAATCTCTTATACATGTTGTTAAAGAGACCCACTGCACGAATTCCAAGTTTATAGCTTTAGCGGTTTGGGGTGCGGGATGATTAATGAATCAGTCAGCTAGTCACGTTACACTTTTATATATACATATATAGATAATAAACAAAGAATACATCTTTTATTTTATAGTACTTTTGGCACCATTTTTAATATTTATAAGTACATATATACAAATTAAGTACTGGTGTAAAATCATAATACAAAATGAACAAAAATCGAACTACATACATATTATAAACCATTTGTTATGTGTGATGTTATTGTTGTGAATCATTATTATAATCTTAAATTCTAAGGAATACACACAAGTCGATCACCCTCTTCCACACGTCTTTTTACGCGTGACCGCATATTTGATGATTCGGCTTTCAAACTAATACCAGCACATAAAAAACATAGAACTGCACCAGCTACCGCACAATAAAATGATATGCCTGCTTGGTAAGAAACATTCAAACATATTTAGATATGCATATTAATAAAAAAAAAAAAATAATTTCCAGTTATATCAATTAATTGTTTACCTATAGAACAACCAGCAGCATAGAAAGGCTCAGCATCGGGACCACATAACAAATGGACACGTGGGGCTGACCAACCCAAAGGATGCAAAAACAAACTCACCATTACACTTATACCTAAAATGAAATCGTGGTAATCATACAAAATTAGTTGATTATAGCAGCAGTCATTGAATAATTTATACGCTCACCTGCTATAACCTGAGCACATGCAGTCATATTATGTATACTTTTGCCAAAAACCGACTGTCGACAACAAGACAACAAAGTGCATAAAACAGTTAGCGTTAATAAAACAAAGCCCAACGATATGAAGAACATGGTGGCCTTCCAGGCTGTAGGATAAATTTCACTATCCGTCGCAAACCCATCCAAATCAAAGGGTCCACAATGAAAGCCAACATCTTTCATAGATTTACATCGTGTATAAATACCAACCGACGAATAACGCAACGACTTGGTAGGTTGTACAATGTCATTTTGTTGCTCTAGCTTTACATCCAATTTAATCCGGGGTATAATAAACGAATGAGGAGCGGGCGCAATTAGCCATTTGGGCGTAACTATGGCAGATATCACAAACATATCAGCTATTAGAGTTAAAAGAAACCATACCAGACTTCCACCGGTTACTATCAAATAACACATTGTTAAAATTCCAAATCTAGCTTACAATCATTCCTTAGCTATTTTTTTGATTTGAATATGATGCTTAACTATGCATGTATGTATTATATATGTATAACCTGTAACGAGTATAAAAATATTGATTTAAAATAATGGATTAGGTATTATTTCCATATTATTTATAATAACAGCCATGCTAATAATACTGCCTTATCTGTCAATACTATTCGAAATAGATTATAATTTTATGGATACCATAAAATTATATATATTTGCCCAATCCATAACCTATGTTGTTTCGTAGTATCAAGGGTAGGTCACACATGGCAAATATTTAACCAAAAAGCGTAACCACTTTTTATACCCTACATCACCAAAGTGGGGAAGGTACATATATTGGGTTAGTGTTTCGATGTTTGTAACGTACATAAATAATGTACCAACACCCACCTTAAAGTATAACAATCTCTCACTTTCTGAATCGGTTATCTGGAAATAGTTATGCTCTCATAAATTTCTTGATTATACAGTTATCCAAACCGAATTCAGCACAAATAAGTTTTATATAAGTTGAACACGCACTACTACATTTAGTACCGATCGGTCGAAAATTTCTCATAGCTCCCATATATGGACCACTCTTGAAAATTGCATTAAAGAAAATAAACCACTGTACACAAATAAAATTCAACACAAATAAGTTGCACTTCCGAAAATCACTTTAACGAGAATAAATCTCTTAAAAATGTTGATATAATTAGTTATAGCTCCCATATACATTTTAAAAGAAAACTGTTTATACTCATATACGCGGTGTAGGGTATCATATGGCGGGCTAATTTAAATACAAGTTTGTTTGACATGTTAACTCTTACTAGTGTTTTGTAAGATCAAACAGCATTGAATAAAATAAAACTAAATATTTCTTTTGAATTGTGCTAAGTAAAAGGATTTTTTTTAAATATATTACCAAATATAGTGAAGATCGCTGTTTTATTTATAAATGCAATATGAATAAAAAAAAAAACAGTTCCTTCTATTTATATATATTCCTACGCTGTTATAAGAAACGGAAATAAATTCTTCAGTTATTATCACCAAAAAAAACCTAAACAACTAACAAGTCAGAGAGCCGAATCTTATATACTCTTCACCTAATAATACATTAAGATAAAGATTGAAAACTATTTTTGTTGAAAAAAATGTTTGGCGAAAAAATTTGTTTTTGTTAAAAAAATTTTGTTGCTGAAAAAATCGGTTTAAAAAATATTTTTCCCGAACCGTCGTTGGGAAGGTCCTTACATGTTTATCATAAGATATCCATATTGTGGATTTTTGCATATATAGCGGCCCATATATTTCAACCATTTATGTAAGTTATTTGGGGGGGTCGGAAAGTCGATTTCAACATACAGACGGACATGGTATATCGACTCTGATATCTATAACGATCCAGAAATGAAGAATTTAGATATTACAAACGGAATGAAAAACTCCTACGTACTTACCACTCATGGAGAAGGGTATAAAAAACTAACAAAAATAATATAAAAACAAACATCAATGTAAATAACAATTAATTATGTACAATATAGATACATACATGCATATTTGTGTAAACATGTATGCAATGTATTTATACACACGACGACAAAGAAATCAAATTGGATTATTTCACATCTACATACATATTCAATATGAATCTAATTATATTGAGCGAAAATCCATAACAGTCGAACACGGTCGAAGAGACCTCCAAATTTAGATCAAAGATTAAAAATAGTTCATTAATGACGAAAATTACAATTATTTAGCAAAGGCTAATGCTACCTTCAGACATATGTACGTATAAATTAATATGTGACCGAACGTGTTTAAACGAGGGTCTCGATATTCAGCTCTAGCAACATATTTCTTACATTTGACTATGCAATAAATATGAAACTATCTCATTTCATTCGTATTATTATTAAAATTGCAACACTTGTTTGCAATTTTAGTAGCACAATCCATTGCACATCCATCAAAATATATGATCGTGCTTTAGTATCACACGAACTAATATATTTATGATTGCGAATCAGTTTATATACAAAATAGAAGAAAAAAAAATTATTTAATTTTATTAAGATTAATAAAACGTTCGTTTTTCAATGATAAACAAGTTTTTAGTCTCAAAGATAATTTTGAGTAGCTTAAAGTATCTCATATATCATCAATTCCATCACAAACAAATTCACCTTGGATCTTTCGATTTTCATCATATTCGGTATAAACATATTCATTTGAATATGTCATGTTCAATAAAGTATCTAGCAGCATCAAAATAGCCTAAAAACAAGAAAAGTAAATTGCTGCTAGAGAAAATTGCAAGCACAACAAAAAGAAAAAACGAATGCTGACGCGCAATATTAGTTCGGCAAAAAAGTATGTGTGCTACTAAAGCATGAACATATGTTTTGGTTATTGTACTACAAGAACGAGTTGACAACTGGTTTTATCTGCTACTAGAAATTGCAAACTAACATTGTCATTTTTATAGCAATACTAGCTTGACCCGGTGCGCTTCGCTACCCCTGTCGATGTAAAAATCGGTTCAGCCGTTTAGTAATTATTGTTTAAAAACTAAAGGTACCAATTTTACCCGTTTTCCCCCCCCTTTTTATCCCTTTCTGGTCCAAGTATTGAAAAAATTTATAGCCTATTGACGCTTCCAAGTAAGGATCTATCTACGTTCCAAATTTCAATAAAATCGGTTCAGCCGTTTAGGCGTGATGCTCAAACAAACAAACAAACAAATAAACAAACAAACTTACAAAGACATTTATATATTTATATAGATATGAATAGTAACAGCAATTTATATAAGCAGAGTTATACAAAATTAAAATGGTAACTATATTTTTAGTATGCAGATAGATAAAAACCCTGGTTTAAACTCTTTTTTGACAAGTATTAAACAGGTACACATATGGTCAAAATAATTAGTACGACTTTCTTCCGCATCTTGTGATTAATTAAATTTATGTATTTTAATTGAAAAACTTTTTTTATATTTGTTTAGTTTGTGTTGTCTTTAACGCCCTAACAACATAAACTAAATTCTTTATAAAATGAAAAAGAAAACAAATTTCAAAAAATTAGCGGACAAAATAATAATTACTTTGTGTAAATCATCAAATTAAAAGTAATAGATCGAAAAAATTAAGATTTTTATTTTTTAACACCAAATATTATATTATTTGTTAAGCTTATTTTACAATTATTGTTAGCGCATTTTTTATATTTCCACGCGGTATTGGAATGAATACATTTTTAAATCGTATAAAAATCCATTTTTATTATAAAATATATATAAATATATATATCGTGTTTGTAATATCACTAAGAAGTTTAGCTCTTGGTTTCCATACGAAAAAGTTAGTATTTATTTAAATTATAGTTGTTTAATTAGTTAATAATGTGAATTTCAGGAATTTTAACGTAAAAGTATAAGAAATTAATAATTGAATTTGTTCTTAAAAATGTTTGTGCTTTTCGTTTATAATCTACATTTGGATACAAAGAGCTTGGTCGCTTCATCTAACAATTACATAAAAAAGCTTATACAAATATTAAGACGAATAAGCTTTTCTATACAATAGTTAATACAAAATTATTTTTTCGTAAGTTAATTCGACAGTTGCAAGGATAAGCTTATAGTAATCATGCATATAAAATATTTTCACGAGGGTTCCATTTTGATATCCTTTTTCAATATATTCTAAAGTCTTTTTCAAGCTTAAGGATTGTGTTGTTAAGCTTATTATAATATTTTTCTCAAGTTATTTGGTTTTTTTCGGATTCAGTGTTATCCTTTATTATTTTTAATCATTTTCTGTACTCTTCTAGGCATACTGCTAATTAGCGCTATCCAAGGAATTTCATACCACTACAAACTTCCTAAGTTGGTTTTGATTTTGAAATGTCTGCGTAGTTATTCTTTGTTTCAACTTTCCCCAAATGTTTTGAATTAGATTTAGATCCGCTGATTGACTTGATCAGTCTGGGACAGTTATACAATTTTCACGGAATCAATCATTGTGTTTTAACTGGTTATCATGCTGGAAAACCCATCTAAGGGGCATGTTTCTTCAGCAATTTTTGTACTCAAATCGTATTATGTATGTATGTTCATAAATAAACTCACTGTTTCCTAGATTTAGCTCTAATTACCTAATGTAACATTTATGCTTTGAAACTATATTTAAGAGGTTTAAATTTTATTTCGTTAAACATTTACTGTGATGAAATTTACTAAAATATCGATCTGTGAAATTTTATAATAGTAGGTATGTTACATTACTTCATGTAATTCCAAATTAAAAAAAAAGCCGTGCATTTTTTTGTCACTAAGTGTTTATATAGTGCTCTATGTAATTCTAATCATTTGTTTTTTCCGTCCGTTTCGAAAATAAGCAGAGACTCACCAAAGTTATATTCAAATTCGTAATTTTAATGGTATTAAATAAATTATTACTTATTCTGAAATGAAGTATATATAGTAATATACCATATATGTATTTATGTACGTGTATGTATGTACATATAAAGTTAAAATGTGGAGAATAATAAAAATAAATAATAAACGGGGAAAAGTATATAAAACTCCAAAAACTAATTTTGAATGGATTGGGGTGCGGCAAAATTACTTATAACAAAAGATGGATTGTCTAACATAACAATATGGCAGAGTATTTGAAAACAAAAACAAAAAAACACACACACAGCACATAACTCCCCAGCAGGCTAACAAAATTCGAAAACCAACCCAGATTTTATTGAAAAAAAATTGCATTATTTCACTCTTATCTAATTCTTAAATCCTTACAGTCATTCAAGCAACATTAATTGATTATTAATTACACGAATAAGGAGTTACGAAGACGCGATTTAAATTTTTTTTGTTTGTATGTATTTAATTGGCAATATTTGATTTTCCGGCCAACATAATTTTTATTTTAATTATTGTGATCACGTTTGTTTTTTTTTTTTTAATGTAAATTTTCCTTATCATTACAAAGAAAAAAAAAAGAAGAAATTGGAATTAAAAATGTGGCTGCTCAGTTAGACTATCGAACAACAACTACTGAGTGGTGACTGGCTGACTTCATCCAGAACAATTGAACTGAAATACACCACCAACAAAATGGATTAAAAACAAAAACAAAAAAGTGGAATTTTATGTTTTGGAATTTACACACAAAAGAAAAAGTGTATAAACGAATTGTCCCTCAGTCTATCTGTCAGTAGGCGAGTCAGTCGCACCGCCATCTAATGTATTATATGTTGTTTATACATACAGACTAATGTTGCAAGCTTTTGTATGTTTTTTGGTTTTGTTGTGTATTGCATTTAACCCGCCCGCCATTATCCAGACATTTCAGAAAGCGCCCGCGCATTGTTTTGTAGCTTTGCGTAGAGAAAATTTGTTTGTACACAAGGCGAATTTATAGAAGGTTGAGTCAGTCAATCAGCTGATAATTTGTTTTTCGCTTGTTTGGTTATAGCAACTGTCAAAGTTCTTTTTGTTAACATTTTACACTAAATTTCTAGAAATTTCCGTTATAAGTATGATGAACTATTTAAAATAGTGTAATAAAAGAATAGAGTAAAGGTTTAATTAGACCATATAAAACTGCTGTTCGAACCAAGCTTATGGGCAACAATGTATTTGATTATTGGTGACATGCCATAACGCCATAGCCATAACAGTAAAATGCTATGGTTACGGCTATGGCGATATGGTAAGGCACGACTAATTGAACCTTAAGTTCGGGTATTTTTTATTTGACTATAATTTTTAGAAACTTAATTCGAATAGAACAAGTCTTAGGTTTACATCCAGGAAAGTACAAAAGTTTCAGAAAAATTTGACTATAATTTTTAGAAACTTAATTCGAATAGAACAAGTCTTAGGTTTACATCCAGGAAAGTACAAAAGTTTCACAAAAATTTGAGAAAAAGAGAAAAACCCCATAAACAAGCCATTGAAACAATTTGGCAGGTAATGTGGTATACTTTACCAAATTACCGACGCATTGTATTTTAATTAATAAATAAGTTGCGTTTTATTTAAAAGTAATACTTTATTTCAACTATTAAAAAGAAAAGAAAAAACGGAATTCATATAGAAAGATAATAAAAATTAGTTCGAAAAAGCATGTAAGATTATAATTTGCAAGAAATGCAAAGAAAAATATGCAATATTAAAATATTAATGAATGCCAATTCATACATTTTTTAACGTTCCAAGAGAAAAAAGTGGAGTGAGATAAGTCAGAGGTACTTTTTTAAAACCGTTTCATCAGTCGTGAAGCACCTTGTCGGACCGCAATTCTGAGATTGGTGGAAAAATTCGAGCTGTTGCGACAAGTTAGTCATGTAAAGAATAAAACCCGTGCACGTCGCTCAAGAACAACTGACAATATTGCTGCTGTAGCCCAAAGTTTTGAAGAAAACCCAAGTTTGTCCATTCATCGTCGTTCTTTGGAATTCCACAAACGTCATTAGGTACACCGTATTTTAGTCCTTCCTCTTTACTATGAAATAAACATCCGATCATTTATCTCAAAAAGAACAATTTTTCTTTGAATACCAATATAGCACCTCTTGTTGGAAAACCCTTTATATGATGATTTAATTTGCCATGTTCTAACAGTCTGATTTTGACATTTGCTAAGATCAATAAAATGCATGTGTTTTTTGTTGTTGCAGAACTGCCTCCACCTTGTATAAATTTGCCTTGTTTGTACAGCAGCTGGATCAAGACAATTAATATGAGTATGAATTAATAAAACAAACCGCGCAGCTAAAACAAAAACTCATACTACATTGAGATAGTAATGCTTAAAAATATAGCCTATGTATGTACTTCAAATCACTTTATTAACATTCACTGTGTATTTTCAAAAAGATTGTATGTTGTATGGAAATTTAAAAATTAGTCAAATGTCAATGTTTTACACGCCCATGTTTGTTGATGATCTCAGGAGAAATCTTGAACATTATTGAAAAATTAAAATATTTTGGAAATAAATTGGCCATTTCACACAAAAAATTTCATCGAAATCGGCCCCGAAATTTGCACCATGGTTAGTTCTATTGGATAGTAATTCAGACACAATTTGTCAAATATTTTGTAACTCAAGACATACAATTTTTGACTTCTTTTTTTTTTTTGCAATATCGAACTTTTTCCAAATAAATGTTTTAACACAAAAATTGTATGTCTTAAGTTACAAAATAATTATTTTGATAGATATCCCACTCGCATCCCACTAAGCGACAAAAAACATCTTAAACGAATGGACCAAAGCTTTCTCTTGAACAAAAAAATTAAAAAAGGGGCCCATTTTGAAAAAAAAAGTCAACAAAGTTTTTAATTTTGCAAAAAAAAAAGTAAAAAATTGTATGTTTTGGGCAAAGAATAACAAGAAGGGAAGCATAGAATAATATATAACTATGTGAAAACAAAAACAACACTTGTATGTGCGATTATTTTGAGTAATTTTTTTGTTTGAGTTTTTTTCTAGTTTCCGCTCTATGTTTCTCTATGGTATCAGTACATAGTTTTGAGCATAGAGAAACATAGAGCGGAAACTAGAAAAAAACTCAAACAAAAAAATTACTCAAAATAATCGCACATACAAGTGTTGTTTTTGTTTTCACAATTTTTTTTTACAAATACATTCTTACCACATAGGTTTTTGACAACTGAATTAGGTCTTTGACAGGAGAGTTTCCGATCTATGTGTATTTATCTATGGTTTTGAGGTTGTATTGGTGCCTTTTTAATTTTCACCAGACACGCAAAGTTCTATAAAAATGTTTAAATTTTTATTTATTTAAATTTTCTTCTATTTTCAATACTATAAATTGAAACTCTGTTCTACAAATAAAATTGTACCACAGATAAATTTAAGTGTCAAAAATTAATAAAAAATAATTTTTTTCATTTGAGCAAAATTAACGTGTTTCGGAAATAAAAGTATTATTAAGAAATAAATAAAATATTAAAAGAATTTGCCAAAAATTGTGTAGAAATGTAATAAAGTGGTCCGGTATATATTTAGTCGGAAAATCAAGTTAAAATTTCGAGTATTTTGATGTGTTTAATTCTCTCACATGTATGTTGAATTCACATATCACAAGTACGTGTGAAGAGAGTAATTATTGTTACTCTCAGTTTACTCTCAGTTGCGCCTCTAGTTGTACCCATAGAGAAAATATACATAGAGCGGAAACTAGAAAAAAACTCAAACAAAAAAATTACTCAAAAATGTTACACATACGAGTGTTGTTTTTGTTATCACATAGTTTTTTTTACTAGTACATTCTCACCACTTAGGTTTTTGACAACTGAGTTAGGTCTTTGACAGGAGAGTTTCCGATCTATGTGTATTTATCTATGGTTGTACCCATAGAGAAAATATACATAGAGCGGAAACTAGAAAAAAACTCAAACAAAAAAATTACTCAAAAATGTTACACATACGAGTGTTGTTTTTGTTATCACATAGTTTTTTTTACTAGTACATTCTCACCACTTAGGTTTTTGACAACTGAGTTAGGTCTTTGACAGGAGAGTTTCCGATCTATGTGTATTTATCTATGGTTGTACCCATGATATAAAAAAATTATAAGGTAGTTTCATTTTCTCTTTATGCCAACCTTATTAAGCATTTGACAATAAAGGAGATTTGAATTAAATATTTGAAATAAAGCTACCATATTCATTAAAATGAATCCCATTTTTACCTTTATTGAAAACATAAATAAAATAGAAACATTAATAATTTTGCTTATGCTAACTAAATCACAGCTGTTTGCGGACACAAACCTCTTGCACAAGCTTTGTCTAATCTCCTCATAAGATTTGAGAGAGTGGTTGTAACATGAGAGACAACTTCATTGGTACAATTGTCAGAGACTTGATATGATGAATGATATAGTGGAATATTTCACAATATTCCACTATATTATTAAACAGCTGGCTCTGTTGTTGTTTTATCTTCTTATCCTCCACCAAAGATTCGAAAATAAACTGTAAAAAGTCTCCGGCAATGGAATCGTTCTTTTACGCCGGGCATCTCAAACAATAAATGCCCACAGTGCTGCACACTATCAACTTGTTCTATCTGTTCTTCATATCGTCTCTCGCCCAGCAAGGGTACTACCCTTGCCCTTAGGGTAGTATACAATTGAAGACAACGCCTATATTGAGCTTCAAATAAAGCTTAAAAACCTTATATTAGCCAAACACACTAAAAGTCCACTCCAATTGTTCAGCATCATGGGTATTGAGCAAACAAATTAATCTATCCAGGACACGTTGGAAATAGGGATAAAAGTCTTCTCGCAAATCTCTAGCCACATAGAACACATAGAATAGTTCCAGCAAAGACTGGAGTAACAAGTTTGTAGCACAAACTAGTTTTATAAAAGTAAGTTGATCACAAAATCCTTTTGATGCAACAATTGGGGCAACATTACTTACTCGGATAAATTTAAAACCATCCATTTTTTAAAGTCTGATGGAAAAAGGTCTCATTATCTTCGGACAGCTCTTCATTTTCATGACCTATGTGATATAAAGCCAAACGTCTTAGATTAATCCGTTTTTTTATTTATTTTAAATGTACAATATGCAACCTAGATGCAACGGAAAATACCTTTCACTTCATCGGGTGCTGTCCTATCTTCAACGGATTTAGAATAAAATATTTCAATAAAAGCCAACTTAATTTATCTGAGATTATAAATATACTTAACTGTACTTCATTTTCTTTTAATAATCTTGTTAAATATTTAGAGTCTTGTTTAAGATATAGAAAACTGTTAACTACTGAATTTGAATAATATGTATTAATATTAAACAGTTTTATATATAAATCTCCCCTATTATATTTTAAATTTAAACTTTATTTCGTATTTGCCAATCTGGCTAACAACTAATAAGTTAAGTCATATATAGATAATCATTATTTCTTATGATTTATTTTTTGTAATCATTTTTATTATTATCTATTAAATAAATAAAAAAAAATATTTATTTTAAATATAAATTACACAATATTCTGAATTCTACAATTGCAATAAAATTGCAATTTTAACACACTCCTTCACAAACATATAATATTTTTTTGCAACACTTCAAAAATATAGAAGGTAGTTCCCATAGGCACTGTTGCCAGATTTGCCGATTTATCGGCATTTTGGCGTTTTTTATTGGTAAAAATGGCAAATTGCGATTTGCCGATTTTAGTCCTCAAAATGACGATTTTATGAGAAGTTAAGCTTTTCATATAGTCACTTAATTAACAAATATAATGAATACAAAATAAACCGTAATTGTTTTGTAGGATAGAAGATGTTATCCGAATTTAATGAGCTTAAATAACTTAATTTTAATAATATATTGAATCAATGTCATTAAGATCCCTTTCATATGATATCTGAATTGCTTATGTACATGAATTAGTATTCTAGATATAAGTTGTGGCTTTTTGCTTATATTTAAGTCTTTTGTGGGCCTATCTTCCAGATTTTCAATAGAAACCTAACCAGAACCATACCTGATATATTGTTGTACCATTCATGTTTGTAAGTTATTTAGTTATCGATATATCGACTCTGCTATTTATAACAATACAGAATATATATATATATTAAGGAGTCGCAAATGAAAAATGTGGAAAAATGAAAAATACAAACGGAATGATAAACTTATATGTAGTATATAAGTACCCTTACCACTCATGGTGAAGAGTATACAAATACATATTTAATTTTTGTATACAAATATTAAATAATTCATATTATATAACACCTATTTTACAACATTAATTCTTTAAATATGTGAGTTCTTTATTTGATTCTTAGTTTTTTTCCAAAAAACCGAAAAATTTCACAAAAACGCTAGGTATTTTAATGTTTTCCGATTTTTTGACGATTTCAAAAATGTTTTCTCGATTTTAACGATTTTTTAGTCCAATTTTGACGATTTTATACCAAAATTATCTGGCAACAGTGCATAGGGCACAACAAGAGGCGCAACTGAGAGTAAGCTGAGACCAGTGATGTTAACTTTTTTGTTTCGATTTCCGTACAGCCCTAAAAAAATTACCGTTTTTTGGGTGAAATTACCGTATACAAAGTGTTGTACAAAAATAATAATATTTTCTTACAATTTTTTGAAAATGAGTGAATTCACTTTATTGTGAATAAATTCGAAAAAAATCCCTCGATTTTTATGATCGATATTCTATTTTATTCCTATTATATGTGGCTTTGTGATAAATCAATAAATCTGAACAATTTTAGTCGTTTTCGATTTTTCAGAATTTTTTTAAAACAAAAAAAAAAAAAAATGCTATTTTCACGTAAAAAATATATTTTTTGCTTCAGTTTGTTATTATATGTATATCCGAAACTTCTAATCCGATTGAAACGCAACATATATTTGAAAATTTGTACATAGCATAGTAAAAATGTTTTCAAAATACAATCAATCGAAAGAAGAACATTAAGTGCACAATTGTATGTATATCAAACAAAAACTAAAATGTTGTGAAAATGAGCGAATTCACTTAATTGTGAATAAATTCGAAAAGAATCCATAGATTTTTATGATCGATATATCATTTTGTTCCTATTATATGTGGCTTTGCGATAAAGTCATACATTTGAACAATTTCTGTTGTTTTCGATTTTTCATGATTTTTTAAAACAAAAAAATTTATATTATTACGTAAAAATTAAATTTTTTTGCTTAAATATTATAACTCCGAAACTATTGAGGCGATTGGAACGCAATATATAAGAGGATTAAAGGTTATCTAAATCTCAACTTTTCTAAGTTTATTTTAATAACAATGGACTTTTTGCGATATCATTAATTATGTGGAGAAACGTCTAACAAAATTTATAATTTTACTTAAAAATCAACTCAGTATAGTGGTTAGTAAAGTAAATTATAGTGTTATGCGTAGACACATTAAGAAAATATGAATTTTGTGGTAGAATGCTTAAAAATTTAAACTTTTTCAAATTACCGTACAAATGTAGAAATTACCTGCCTACCGTTCGGAGGTCTAAATTACCGTACAATACGGTAATTACCCTACAAGAACAGTAACGGTCATTTTACCGGTCATATGACTGGCATTGTTGATAGAAATATCAATCATCGCTTAGAACAAACTTTCTATCATTTTCTTAAGGCCAATATGAAAAAAGTGATGGAAACTTTTGTGTACGTGTGATTTTGCATCCTTCTCTAATTTAAGCATTTTGTCGTCCACTGAACATATATCTGAACTGCTTACTCTAATGTTGTTTACTAGTCAACGATGATATAAATATTAGTCACAGTTGACCAGTAAAAGTTGATGGATATACCGATCACAGTTGACTAATCAAACTTGATGGATATAGTCGTCACTGTTGACGTACATATAGTTGAAATAAAACACGATTTATTTCAATTAATTTCTTTATATTAAATAAAACTAATAATATTAAATTAAAAAAACTACTTATTAAAACTGCTTTCGAAAAGAAAGATTTCATGGGCTTTTCTGTTAAAAGTTTTTTTATTGGCTTCTGAGGGCGTACATCGACTTGAAATAGTTCTTGATCGGCTTTATCATCAAATGTGCTGTAATTAATAAAAAAATAAAGTTATATGTGTGTGTCTATTGTTGTAAACTATTTTGACCACTTACCCAATCCCTCTTCTTTCGAAAATATTTATTTTTTGCACTTTTTTTGTGTTTACAATAACTAATCTTTAACTTTTTAACACTCTTCACATAAATAAATAATAATAAATGAAAAAAATGCAACTCTGCAATATACATTGGTCAACGATGATGGATATTTCCATCAACAATGACAGTCATATGTTCGGTTAAATATAAAATGTGTGCAAATGTGTTAGTAAATATCTTTTGTGTGTATTAGTTTCGGTCATCTATTTCTTGTAGGGTACCGTACGATTAACATCACTGGCTGAGACTAACAATAATTACTCTCTTTACACGTATTTCTCTCAACATACTTGTGAGAGAATTAAACACATCAAAATCAGTGTTGCCAGGGGTAGTATTGAAAAAGTTACAACTTTTCTCATTAAAAGTTACATTTTTTCATAAAAAGTTACATTTACGAATTATGTTCAATACATATAACTAACAATAATAATTTTTTCCGTATTCAACAGGTTACTATAATCAGAGTCCGAATTACCGCATTCGATATCGAGTAAAACTGATCGCAATGTTCTTATTTGAGCACTGGCATTCAATATCAAGCACGATATATAGTAAATTTTATTATAATTTTGATATATAAATCTATTTTCAATCCGATAGTTCATTCAATCTCGAATGCGGTACTTCAGACCGTTTTTTTATAAGTTTTATTTGGCTAAATTTTCTCTACACATCATTCTTTTGATTGTATACTTAATCCCGGTATTCGTCAGCACTTAAATCAGGGACTCATGGTAGAGGAGTGAGTGCTCATGAAATTATTTCTGTAAATATTATTTAAATTAGTAAATCGATTCAATAAATCACTAAACCATTGTGATTTTTTTCTAAATTGAGCTAAATCTCCTAGATACATTTTTTCCAACGGTAAAAAGTAATTTTAATATGAAAATTTAATTTTAAAATTAGACGTAGTTTTTATATCATTAAATTCAGAATAGTTGCTTGCGATTGCTATCATAAATTTTTTAACTCTGGTTGCGAAATATGTAGCAGCTGCTATTGTGTTTTTGTTAAAATCATTCAAAAGTTTTGGAGTGTATGAAAGGAACGCCAAATATTCAAAAATTTTAAACGAAAATATTCCTTTATAGCTATTTGTTGCTCTAGAGTTCCGTCTACACTTGATTTAAATGAAAGTTTTTTTGTTACTGTTTGACTTAAAATTTAATGGTTGTCTTATTAAAAGAAATGTTGGTATGTATTTTTAAATTTATATAACCTTTTGGAGTTTCAACAAAAATATACCGCGATATTTCTCATCATGTCCTCAGCTACATTAATTACATACGATATTTTCCACAGACTTCTTTAAATGTCTAAAATCAGTGTAATGTGATCCAGTCATAACATTTGTTGTATCTGACGAAGTCTTCCAAATGAACAAAATTGGATATTAGCCAGCTCAAAAGTACATTACTAAAATCATTCGCATTTGAAGAGTCTATCTCAAAATGATATAGACCAAGCTGGTAATAATTTTCAAATAAGTCACATTATTGTTTAATAGAAACATCCGTGGCATGAATGAATTTAAAGTCTGAAAAGTTACGAAAATAAGGTCCAAAACAAGAAAATTATACATGTTACGTAGAGGGTTGAAAAGTTACGAAAAATGTAACAAATGTAACCAAACGGCATCACTGATCAAAATACTTTAAATTTTAACTTTGATTTTCCGAGTAAATATAGACCGAAACACTTTATTACACTTCTATAAAATTTTTGGCGAATTTTTTTAATACTTGCAGGACACTTTTATTTCCGAAACAAGTTTATTTTGCTCAAATGAAAAAATTTATTTTTTATTAATTTTTGACACTTAAATTTATCTGTGGTAGAATTTTATTTGTAGAACAGAGTTTAAATTTTTGGTATTGAAAATAGAAGAAAATTTTAATAAATAAATAAAAATTTAAACATTTTTATAGAACTCTGTGTGTCTGGTGAAAATTAAAAAGCCACCAATACCACCTCAAAACTATGTACTAATACATTCTCACGGCTAAGGTTTTTGACAACAGACGTAGGTTTTTTTCCTCTCAATAACGCTTCTATGGATATATTATTCTATGCCCAAAAATTTAATGTAAAAAAAAAAAAAAACAAGTAAGAAAGTATGGTCGGTCAACCCCGACCATATAACACCCTACACTAAGAAATGAGCAAAAACATTTTTCTTTGAAAATTTAAATAATTTATATTCGTGAGCGATTTTCGGAAGTGGGCCTTATATGGGAGCTATGACCAATTATGGACCGATCACCATGAAATTAGGTAGTGTGATTAATGTCTATATGAAAGTTATTTATGTTGCATTTTATGTGTATACCAACATTTTTAGGAGATTTATGATCGTAAAAGTGATTATCGGAAGCAGGCCTTATATGGGAGCTATGACTAATTATGGACCGATCATCATAAAATTTGGTGACATGAATTCTGTATATATAAAACTTATTTAGAGAAAAACCTGGTGAGATACATATATAAACAAGTAAGAAAGTATGGTCGGTCAAGCCCGACCAGATAATACCCTACACTAAGTAAATGAGCAAAAACATTTTTCTTTCAAAATTTCAATAATTTATGTTCGTGAGCGATTTTCGGAAGTGGGCCTTATATGGGAGCTATGACAAATTATGGACCGATCACCACGAAATTTGGTCACGTGATTAATGTTTATATGAAAGTTATTTATGTTGAATTTTATGTGTATACCAACATTTGTAGGAGATTTATGCGCTTTAAAGTGATTATCGGAAGCAGGCCTTATATGGGAGATATGACTAATTATGGACCGATCATAATAAAATTTGGTGGCATGAATTCCCTATATATAAAACTTATTTGGACAAAAACTTGTGTAGATACCTATATAAATTAAACATTTGTGACGGATAAAATCCACTTTCGGGAGGACATTTGTATGGGGGCTATGTCAAATAATGGACCGATTTCAGCCAGTTTCAATAGGGATCGTCCTTGGGCAGAAAAAATGATATGTACCAAATTTTATCGACATATCTTTAAAATTGCGACCTGTACTCTGCGCACAAGCTTTACATGGACAGCCAGCCAGCCAGCCAGACGGACGGACGGACATTGTTTAATCGACTCAGATCGGTATACTTTAAGGTGGGTGTTAGACTAATATTTTTGGGCGTTACAAACATCTGCACAAATCCATTATACCCTCCCCACTATGGTGGTGTAGGGTATAATTAAACATATATGACCGATAAAGTCCAATTTTGGCAGGATATTTGTATGGGGGCTAGGTGAAATAATGAACCGATTTCAGCCAGTTTCAATAGGGTTCGTCCTTGGGAAGAAAAAATGATATGGACCAAATTTTGTCGAAATATCTTCAAGATTGCGACCTGTACTCTGCGCACAAAGTTTACATGGACAGCCAGCCAACCAACCAACCAACCAACCAACCAGCCAGCCAGCCAGCCAGCCAGCCAGTCAGCCAGACGGACGGATGGACATCGTTTAATCGACTCAGAAAGTGATTCTAAGTCGATCGGTATACTTTAAGGTGGGTGTTAGACTTAATTTATACTAAAAAAGTTTCTAATTGTATTTCAGAAATTTCCAATTGTATTTCAGAAATTCCTATTTGTATTTCAGAATTTTCTATTTGTATTTCAGAAATTTCCATTGGAATTGCTATTAGAATTTTCTGAAATACAAATGGACATTTCTGAAATACAATTGGAAAATTCTGAAATACAATTGGAAATTTCTGAAATACAATTAGAAACATTTTAAGTATAAATTAAAACTTCTGAAATACAAATGGAAATTTCTGAAATACAATTGGAAAATTCTGAAATACAATTAGAAAATTCTGAAATACAATTAGAAAGTTCTGAAATATAAATGGAAACTTCTGAAATATAATTGGAATATTCTGAAATATAAATGGTAATTTCTGAAATATAATTGGAAATTTCTGAAATTGAATTAGAAAATTCTGAAATATAATTGGATATTTCTGAAATTGAATTGGAATTTTCTGAAATATAATTAGAAATTTCTGAAATTCAATTGGAAATTTCTGAAATACAATTAGAAACTTCTGAAATACAATTGGAAATGGTGTAGAGGCGCAACTGAGATAAAGCTGAGAGTGAAAATAATTACTCTCTCCCAAATTTTATGCCTGACACAACAACAAGATACATAGATTCATGATACAAAAATAGAAGGTAGTCCCACTTTCTCTTTTTGTCGCCATATTAACGTTCTGACGTTTATTGGAATTATGAAAAATCGTGCTACCGTATTCATTCTTAAAATCCCATTTTTTGTTTATTTATAAGTAAAAAATAAATAAAACAGCAAACAAAAAATTTAATAAAAAAATGTTAACTAAAGAAATTCTTTTTTGAAATAATTGTAAACTATCCCTTATACAGACTCCAAAAAAGAAAAAACACAAAAGGCAAGAAGCCGAAACAAATTTCTAATATAAATTACACATTAAAATTAAATATTTCTTAGACGTTATTTTCCTTTTTTCATATGTGGCAAAGACTTTTTTATTGTTTACAAAAAAATAATTTCAAATAATTCCAATAAACTTCAAAAATATTTTTGTGAGAGAGAAGTGGAGCAACCTTGTATATTTGAATCATGCATAGATTTGCATGTATTTTGTTGTTGCAAGACTTAGATTTTGGACAACAGACTTTCAGGCCTACCTAAATAAAAGCGTAAGGCGGAACGTTTTTTCCGCTTAGCTTTAACGCTGAAATGTCATACCTAAATAAGAGCGGCAACGCTACGTCAAACAATTAAAACAAGGTTATCAAAAAAATAAATATAACAACCCGGATTATTTAAACAATAAAGTACAATTGCAAAGCATTACCGCCGCGTTATTTACTGTACGTTTTACTGCACGTTCTCAATTTTATATTCCCTATAACGTCAAACAAAAGAAAATTAAAAAATATAAAAAGGAAATGTCGAAAAAAAATAATTGAATTTAAATTTTTGTTACAAAAAAATTAAATTTCAAACATCTATTTACAATTGTGTATAATTTCAGTTAAAACGTAAAAAATTTATAAAATATCGCGGTAACAAACTAAAATATGTCAAGTGATTAAATACATAGTTTGACGTTTTAGGGGTGAACATTGGAAACTCGCTCTATTAATTGTACCTGGTAACTGATTGTACCGTGATCTTATTCTACGTTTTCTACCATAGATGACAACTAGATAGCTAACTGAGAGCCAAAAACCTAAGTCTGTTGTCAAAAACCTAATTCATGAGAATGTATTGCATGTATTTTGTTATTGTATCACCCGTATGTGTGAAAAGAGAAAAATTTGTCCAATGATATTACTCTTTCCTTCCGGTTTATTCGTTTATTCTATGTTTTCTAGTATGCTCACAATCATAGATAAATAAATATGTATTATTCTATGCTCATAATTACAAATTATACAGATATGAATCAGCTGGTTTCAGATATATGGAAATAGAAAAAAAATCAAAAGAAAATGTCAAAATGGTTGTGGTTTGATAAGAGGGCCAAATATATTTCACACTCGGTTGCCTATTGAAAATTGTAGTTTTCTCTTGCAACTCTAACACACACTTTTACAAACACATAATATGTAGTTGTGTTCGAGTACTTGATAATATGCAATAATTTGTACAAATTATCACTGGAAGTTACGTTCGTTTACTCTTAATAACTTGTAACGAGAGAACAAGAGAGTGTTAAAAGTGACAGTTCGTAGATAGAGAGCATGATATTTTTTACTGGACAGTAAAAAATATCAATATAAAAAATATGTCTTAAACATATGGTTGCAAATGTAAACAAAACAAAAAAGTTGAAAATTAATACAATCTACATGTTTTGCACAGAAAAGAAGTAAAATAACACAAAACAAATGTTTTAAATTGATTTATAATAAAATAAAACTTATTTTTACATATTGTTGTTCGCGTACTTTTTTGGGTAATTTTTCAGATTGAGAGTAATTTCTTTATACTCTGTAAATGAAGTTACTGGATATTTTTTACTGGAAAGTTCGCAAACACACCTAATATTTTTTTTTTTATTTTTTCCATAGATTTAAACCATTAAGTAACCGAAACATGTATATTTTGCACAAACGAAAAATATATGTTTTAATTTTTTTAAATAAAATTTTTGGGTGATGAAATTAAAACTGAAAAAACAGATTTGTAAAATTTCGTATTGAAAATTAATAAAAAATTCAAATAAATTTAATAATTTAATTAAAAAAATCGTTTCTGATTCATTACGGGAAATATGGGTAGTGGCTCGATACAAGCCGTATATTTTGAAAGTAGACATAAAAATGGGTTCCTCCAAAATTCAATTCAAATGCTATTCAAGGCGAATTAATTATAAGGTGATAGAAATTCTACAATAAGTACGGCATTTACAAAAACCACATGCAATATGTTTTAGTTTAGATTTTAGTAGGGCTTTGGAGTCAATCTCACAGGAGGTGCTCTTGAGTAAAATGGTTACGATAGTCTCATTGAAAGGTTACATATATGCTGATGATTTGCAGTTAGTGGGTATATCGATAACTGGGGATGAATTAATTAGGAAGCAAATATGAAATACGAAAATATACGAAGATGGTGTAATAATAATTGTATTGCGTAGAATATTTCGAAAGCTATTAACTTCGGTTTTATGCTTGATAATCTTTCAAATATTGTCCTAGTTGAAATTCCTCTTTAATTTGTTTCATAAGAATAAAGTTTAGAATATCTCCAATTTTAACATATAATTTGATTTAAATTTTATGGAAAAACATAACATTAAATAAAGCTGAATTCACCCATGTGTTTTTGAAACATTTTTTGTTCGGAACATATTATATTTTTTATATGTAGTTTGAAGCATAGAGAATTATACAAAGAGACGAGGCATTCCGATTTGTCAAACAAAAATCATATGTCTGATACAACAACAAAATACATAGACTAGCATGTATTTTGTTGTTGCAAGAGTTAGGTTTTTGACAATTACGTCTCATCTCTATGTTACCCTATGGTTTAAAGTCTCTCTCAAAAATTGAACGTCAAACTACATATACAAAAAAATGTTCCGAACAAAAAATGTTTCAGAAACATATGGGTGAATTCAGCTTAACAGAACATAAGATAGCATAAAATATTTGTCTATAATATTACATACTGCTGATGATAATGCAAAGTTATGTTCGAAAATTCGAACTTATGTTGTAAAATTTTTGAAAGGTGTTTAAATAATATCTAAATCTTTGGAAAAAAAAAAATGTCATGCACATATTTTCAATGTAGTTTTAGAATATAAGCTTTTTAAGATATGTTCGAAATTCCGAAATATGTTTTCATGGTGCTCTAAAGAGAAGAGATAAATTAATAATAAAAATGTATTTTTAAACCAAGCTTTTATTTTAAATGCTCTAAAGATTTATATAGTACATATGTGTAAGTATGACTGTAGAGGTGTGACTGTTTATACAAAAATACATTTGTATGCTCATACAATTAAGTATGCATTTATGTACAATGTACATATACCAAATTGGTTAACAATCAATTAAAGTTAGACCTATCATGTAAATCAATAATATAAATAGTAACATTAATAACGTAATACCAAGTACATATAAGTATATCATACATTAGGGTTCCAGTTTGATTTTAACAAAAAGCGGTAAAATGTTCTAAACTTTAAATACTTAAAATATTCGTTTCAAAAAAGTTAATATTTTTTATTGGACTCATTTTAAAATTAAAAGGTAAGAGTGTACATCCGGTCATGAATATATACTTATTGGCGTTCAAATGCCGTAATTTTGTGCAAGAAATAAAAAAAAATTTGCAAAACTAATATCTATGTATTTACATTATGTGTTTTTTCTTTGTTTATGGTAATTTCGTGGAGTACGGGTCAGATTATTGTGGCACTTTATATCGTATAATGTTAACATTTGGCGCATCGGCTCTGTAGCTTAGAAATGATAAAATTATTTTTTTTTTTTTTCAGTTTTGGCACACACATTTGTATTAAATAATAAATTTCGCATTTAGTTTAAAGAGAAACGCAATCTATACAGAATTATCTTTCTAAAAATATATAAAAGTAGGATATCGGATGGAAAATTTTCGAGTTATTCCTTCCTCCCTAAAGATAAATTCTCAAATTCAAAATTGCCGCAGTTGGAAATAGGTGAGTAAACGTCATCATAGGTTAGACAAAAAGTTATATCATATCTTATTAATATTGGAAAGGTGAAAATAGTATTACACAATAAAATTTGCCAAAACAATTACAATTTATTTCGCAGTTTCCTTTACATGATACCTGGTACACATAATTGACTTTTAAATGGATTTAAAACTTCATAATATTATTCGATTTGACTTAAATATTCATTGTTGCAGTTTTATACTAATCCGAAACGCCCAAAATGTAAAAAAAAAAGTTAAAAATAACCACCCTAATAGACATATTAATAAGTACTATACAATACATACACACGTACATATCTGCACTACTTTCACTATTTTTGCTTGTACATATGTATGTATGAGTGTATGCATATTACTAACTTTTAGTTTTTCAGTATAATATTATCGTTTTGGTGCTATTATCATTAAAGTAAATGATTTCTGTTATTAAAAATATAGCTTGATCTTATCGAAATGTGTTTGAAGGGTGTCATCAACAGGATTTCTGTTTTATTGATTTTAATTGTAAATACTCACAGTTTTAAAGCATACAAACTAAATGATCCTCCGCCAATATGTTCAGCTTACGAAATGTTAATTGTGAATACTAAACAATGTGTTTCTCGTTGTCCCATACGTTGTATGGGGGAAGTGTGCTTCGAAGACGGAGAATGTCCGTGTGAAAATTCGTATATGACATCATTTGGAGTTGCCTTGGTTTGCGGGAAAACTTGTTTGCCTGGATGTATACAAGCTGGTGGTTACTGTGCATCAACTGAAATATGTGTGTGCTCCAAAAAAGGATCGTATTTTGATCCCGTTTCAAGAAAATGTAAAAAGTATTCATTATTTAAAGACAAATGTGGAGGGTAATAACAATGTTAAACTAAAAAAATCACTTACATATATTAGAGCTAATTTATGTTTATGCGTTACACTTCAACGTAGTACATACCTTAAATTATGAAATAAAATATAATTCGTAATATCTTTGCGAAATGATGATCTCAGAAAAATATTAAATATGAAAGATCCTCCAATATTAATGTTTGGTCCGCGTAATGGATGGTAAACTAAAATAAAAAATACATGCTTGTACTATAAAATTGCAATAAATATTTTTTTTCTTATGAGATCATCAACATATGTATGTATTTGAATGTATAGATACATCGTAGGATGTAGCGTATAAAAATTATATTTGTACAATGTACCTTGACATAAATAATTGGGTTTCCCTTCGCAGGAGATGTCTTTATGGCAAATGTGCATATAATGGCGAGTGTACTTGTTTCGAAGGATTCAAGTATAATAATAATTTATTTGGTCAATTGTGTAGTCCAGTTTGCAAACAGTGAGTGAATTATAAAATATTGTTTTCATTTATTCCATTTCCTTATTTTCCAACAGAGATTGTGGACGAAGAGGGTTCTGCTTCCTACCAAACATGTGTGCCTGTCGTAAAAAGCATTATCACTACCAGTCAGATGGCTTGTGTCACAACGATGATGATTACATTTTTTAATAGAAACTATTTTGTTTTGTGGACAATGTTATAAATAAAATTAATTTTATATATCGAACATATTAAATAAAGGTAGCAAAATTCAAATTAAAAACCATAGGTTAGAACTAGAGGCGCAACTGAAAGTAAGCAAAGAGTAAAAACATTACTCGCTCCCAAATTCTTTGGCTGACACAACAACAAAATACATTGATTTACATGTATTTTGTTGCTACAAATCTTATATATATATATTTTTTTTTTTTTTTGTAAAATTTGTTAATTCTATTAATGTATTTCACTTGTTAAAGGAAAAACGAACGTTTTTAATAGAAGCTTTATTAACGAATGAATTTAAATATGGAGGTTAAAATACAAGGGTTGCCAAAAGGCGTAAATAAGGATGATGCCAGATTTGTTTTAGAACGTATTGCGATTTTCAACACTTCCCCTCAAATCTGACTTCATATTCAAATAATTCATAAATTCAATAATTTTAATCCAAGAGAATCGGTGCACTTATTGTGCCTTGGAGCTGCCAGTCCCTTAGTTAAGACGTCAGCCGGCATATCATCTGTACTCATGTACTTCACTTCGACTTCGCCTTTTTCAATGGAATCACGTATGAAGTGGTGACGGATATCTACATGCTTTGTGCGATTGTGGAAAATTGGGTTACGGCATAACTTCCCTGCACTTTGATTGTCGTTGTAGATACAAACTGGATTGTTGATGCCAAGTATTTCGTTCGAAAATCGTCTGAGGTATATGGCCTCTTTTGTAGAGTCCGAAAGGGCCATATATTCAGCTTCCGTACTAGAAACGGCTACGGTTTTCTGCTTTCTGGATTCCCAGCTGATGGCACCATTTGCATAAGTGAAAGCGTAGCCTGTATACGATTTTCTGTCATCTATGTTGGAACCCCAGTCCGCATCGGCATATCCTTCTACCGGCTTGTTGCTGGAAGAATAAACGAGTCCAATGTTTTGTGTAGATTTCAAATAACGCAGGACTCTTTTAGCGGCTATCCAGTGTGCTGTTCCATAATTCACATTAAATTGGCTTAGAACGCCTACGGCGTGCGCAATGTCGGGTCTGGTTGAAACGGCCAAATACATCAAAGATCCGACCAAGCCTTGATACGGCAATTTTTCTGCTTCGAGCTTTTCGTTTTCGTCCTTCGGGCACATTTCCTTACAAAGTTTCTCACTAATGTTCATCGGTGTACTTACGGGTTTACAATCTGACATGCCGAATCTCGCCAGTAGGTGTTGAACATATTTTGACTGTGACATGGAAATTGTTCCTGATTCAAGGTCGTGACTAAATTCGATTCCAAGGCAAAACTTGATGGGTCCTAAGTCTTTCATTTCGAAAGCTTTAGCCAATTCCGTCTTTAACTTCCTCAATATATTTGGATCGCTTGATGCCACCACAAGGTCATCAACATATATCGCGATTAACGTAATGTTGTTGTCATCCTTGTTCATATATATACATGGGTCGCATTGTGATGGTGTCATACCCATTTCTCTCAACTTTGTATCCAATTTCTCGTACCATAATCTACCCGATTGTTTGAGGCCATAAATAGCCTTTTTGAGAAGACACACTTTACCATCGTACTTTGATGCCTCGTTGTTGTCTAGGACTTTGTCCAGGTCGTTGGGCATTTCCATATAAATTTCCTTTTCGATTACACCGTTCAAATATGCCCCAACAAAATCAAGTTGATGTATTTCCAAACCGGATTGTGCAGCAATAGCTATTAAGAAACGTATGGAGCTCATTCTGGCTACTGGTGCAAAAGTTTCGTTGTAGTCCATACCAGGGTGCTGAGTGAAACCCTTTGCGACGAGTCTGGCCTTTCTGCACTCAACTGAACCATCAATTTTGTATTTTGTACGTAGTGCCCATTTTGATTCGACAATTTTCCTGCCCATTGGCCTTTCAACTATTTTCCAAGTTTGATTCTTCAACAATGTGCTGTATTCCCTTAGCATTGCATTACGCCATTCTTCAGCTTCGGGGCCAATGAGTGCGTCGGTACTGGTTTTCGGATCGGTAGGCTGAATCAGATTCGCTGATTGGTACTCTTCATCGTCAGAACCATTAAAGCCTAGAAAATCTTCTGCATCATCAGTGCTGTCATCTGCTGTTGTATCTTCTGCAACTGTATTTAGTACCTTTTTGGGTCTGCCTCTTTTTCCTGTAAGTACCTTCTTAGGACGACCGCGATTCTTTTGTTTGGTAGCATTTCCTTTATTCTCTACATTCTCATTTCCGTTGACTGTTTCAAAATCTTTGTTTTCCACTGGCCGTTGATTCGAAGTGCCATGTGGCTCTAAATTTTCCCGTGGGCTTTCGATGAAGTGGGGGGACTCAATGTCGTCTGACATAAATTCATCAAATTCGTTTGAATTGGTCGATGGCGTAAATACTACGTCACGGCTTCGACGTATTTTCCTGGCTTGAGGGTCCCACAATCTATACGCCTTGGATAGCTCAGAGTATCCTATAAATATACACTTTATGGATTTAGGTTCAAATTTTCCCTTACCTGGTGTCTTGTCAAGCATGTATGCCGAACAACCGAATTTCTGGAAATATTTGACGTCTGGGATCTTATTCATCCATAATTCATATGGGATTCTACCATCTATACTTTGGGATGGACAACGATTTCTTACGTAATTGGCGGTATTAACAGCTTCTGCCCAAAATGTGGGTGGTTGACCGGATTGAATTAGCATACACCTTGCCATGTCCAGTAGAGTTCTGTTCTTTCTCTCCGAAACTCCATTCTGCTGTGGAGTGTACTCGATGGTCAGCTCGTGACGAATTCCATGGCTCTTCAAAAAATCATCCATATTATTGTTGACATATTCTGTGCCATTATCACTACGTAGACATTTTATCTTCATACCGGTTTTTCTTTCCACCATATTTTTAAACTCGATAAATTTCTTAGTAACCTCACTTTTATTTTCCATAAAATAAATTTCGCACCAGCGGCTCTTGTCATCTATGAAGGTGACGAAATATCGGCTGCCACCAAATGACCGCACACGCATTGGGCCGCATACGTCGCTGTGAACCAATTCTAGTAATTCTCCACTTTTGCTATGAGATGGCTTAAACGGACTTTGGGATTGCTTCCCCTGAATGCAAACTTCACAAGCTGGTAACACTGCTTCAACATTTGTATGTATACCAATAACTTTCCCTTTCTTTATCATTTCCTTTAGATCCCTTTCGTTCAAGTGTCCAAACATTTCATGCCAGTCTTGCAGGGATTTTTCTTTCGTTTGTGTAACCGATGCCACTTCCAAATTTTCGCTCACGTAGTACAAATCCTCTGCACGCTTTGCTACGAAGAGTTCCTCATTGTTGTTTGGATTTCGAACTACGGCCTCATTCCGTTTGAAGAGTACCTCCAAACCGGTCTGGGTAATCTTCGATACAGACAAAAGATTTGTCCTCAAATCGGGTACAAATAATGTTCCCTTTAAATTCACCGTGCACTCGGAGCTTTCGAATTGTACGTTTCCCAATCCACGTATTTCAGTCGTGTTGTTGTTTGCCAAAGCTAGTTGTCTACCTTCCGTATTTACGATTTCACCAAATTTTTCTTCAGCGGAACACATATGTGAAGAGGCGCCTGAATCTAAACACCACTTACCATGATAGTCATGTATGCTGTTCGCCACTTCGTTCACGTTGCACGAAACTTCCGTTTTGTTGTTCTGCTTCTTTTTGTTGGAACTTTTTGATCTACAATCTCTTGCCATGTGTCCAACTTTTCCGCATGAGTGGCAAGCGTATTTGAATTTACCTTTCTCACTGTTGCCCTTGTTGTTTCCGGTAACGTAATTGTCGTTGCCATGGTTTGGCCTGTTCTTGGAATACATTGCTCCCTCGATATGTTCATTTGTGTTCCGTTTACGTGCCTCGAATTCCTCAAGTAGTTTGACTTTCAAAATTTCCGTTCTTGGCAATTTCTCTTGCGACTCGATGGCAATTCTAAAAGTTTCGTATTCGTTCGGAATGCTATACAATAAAAGTATAGCTAATAGTTCATCTATTATTACCAACTGCATTTCGTTCAGTTTGTCAACCACTTCGAAGAATTTCCGTACATGATCACGCATGTCATCACCGCTTTGCATTTTAGTCAAAATAAGAGACTTGAGCAACATTGCCTGACGAGCAGGCCCCCGTGATTGATAAACTGAGTGTAACTTGTCCCAAACTTCCTTTGATGTGCCACAGTTCTTAATCTGTTGTAGTTCCGATGGGCTGATCGTTAGTATAAGGTCTGATTTAGCCTTCTCGTCATTCTCCATCCACAAAATGGCTTGCGCAGCATCTTCTGGCTTTACAGATTTCCCACACACGTATTTCCAGGATTCATTCTTCACCAATAGAGCTTGTACTTGGATCTTCCACGTATCAAAATTCTCCTTGTTTAAAGGTTCTATTCTTATCGCACTGTAGCTCATTTTTCAGCCTTAAAGTTCCTTCGAATAGTGACGCCGTAACATAAGACAACGCCCTTCTGAGAAAAAAAAACTTTTTCCTGTTCGTATTTCTACTTTTTCCGTAATCAACTATTATTTCATTTAATTCGTAGGCTCTATTGTCCAATATTTATTTCCTCGACGCGTTGGAAGCTGCTTGGCCCATAACCTGTTAATTCTATTAATGTATTTCACTTGTTAAAGGAAAAACGAACGTTTTTAATAGAAGCTTTATTAACGAATGAATTTAAATATGGAGGTTAAAATACAAGGGTTGCCAAAAGGCGTAAATAAGGATGATGCCAGATTTGTTTTAGAACGTATTGCGATTTTCAACAAAATTACTGAAGTTGTTAAATTATAAAACACAAATTTCTGTGTGTCATTAACATATAAAAGATATAAAAGACAAAAATTGGTTAAAAAATGTTAAAGTTATTAAAAATTCGCCAGACCATTAACTTGTCTCTGGCCACTAGAACAAGAAATGTAGGAAAAAAAATTAACATATTTTGAGAAATATTAAAATAAAAGCTAATTTTTACTTAAAATATATCCATATCCATAAAATATATCCATAAAGGCAGTTTCAAAACTTCATTTTAAAATTTTTTAAAAATTTGTTAAACAAATTTCAGAAGTTTTTGATCATCACATTGGGATTTATTTAGAATATAATAGGGAATAAATATATACAAAAATCTATGACAATATCTCTTGTAGTTTTTCTGTACTTGCGATTTAAGCTTTGCCAATTTCTTTACTGTTATGAATTTTAAGTAAAACCTATTCAGAATATTACAGTCCAGGTAATTTTAAATATAGTCTGAAAGTTTTACTAAAATCACAGTTTTACTAAAATCATCACTCGTCTGTGTAATTATTTTGAGTAATTTTAATGTTTGAGTTTTTATTCTAGTTTCCGCTCTATGGTGACAACCACATATTATTATATATAGTGACAGCAATATCAACCGAAAGTTGTTTCCTTTGAAAGAACTTTCGGAAACAGTGGAACTGTTACAACAACAACATACAAAGTGGTGAGACACTCCGTTTTGTCAAACAAATATTCCACAAATCACATGTCTGATACAACAACAAAATACATTGACTAACATGTATTTTGTTGTTACAAAAGTTAGGTTTTTGACAATTGCGTCTCGTCTCTGTGTTACAGTATGGTTTAAATTGTTTTATTATTTTTAAGTTTAGTTCCGTTCTTTGAAATTATTGTTTTTATACATAAACTGAAAGTATGAAAATTTAAAACGAGCGACTTTCAAAAACGAATAGTCGAAAAATGTATGTTTGATACGATTTACAGAATTCGTTTAAAATCGAAATCATTACTCGACTTCGATTTATAGAGAGGATAAATCATAAATAAACGATAGCAAATTAAAAACATTTTATATCTTTTTTAAAACAAATTTTAAGTTATGTATGTAGTTTAAAATTTCTTGTCGAAATTATGTTTTCATTATAATATTCTTTGTAAGTTAAGTAGTACAAAGAGTTAAACAAAATCAAAATCACTGAGTATTGTTTAAATTTCCTGACAATTATTTTCATTTGTTAGTGAAAATCAGTAGCTAGCGGCTAACGAAATAACTAGGTCGTGGTGTAGTGATTAAGGCGCTAGATTAACAAGCAAAAATGGCTGATGTTTGTAGGTTCGAATAAATTGCTTACAAAATACTTTACTGCTGGACAAATTATAATGGATTACTTTTGGTACAACGATATCAAAATTAAGTAATTTTTCTAGTAGAAAACTAACTAGTCTTTTCGTCAAATTCCAATTATTTTTCAACTTATACTACAAAAAACATTAGCGGTATTCACAATGTAGAGTACTTGGCCTAGTAAAAAAGCAGAAGAGCTATTTATTGCCAAACATTTATATTTCTAATGTATTTTGTTTTTGGTTTTTTGATATTGTGCTCTTTTACTACATTACCAGGCCAAGTACTCTACATTGTGAATACCGCTATTGACATAAAAAATATTGTTTCAATTCTGTGGTCTGAAGAAATAAAAGCTTAACTTCTTAAAGAATATGAAATTAAAAGATAGCATTCAAAAAAGTAAATGTGTTATATTATGCTCTGCCGAATATTGTATATTCACCATCAATATGCGACAATAAAATATTTTTCTGATATGGGGGTTATATAGGATGGGGGGTATTGTCAATTATGGACCGATCCTTACACAAAATGGTAGACAGGTTTAGGTTTACATACAACTTGTAAGACAATTATGAATGTTCAAGTAGTTTTCTGTGGGGGACCTTGTATGTGTACTAGGGACAATTGTTGTCCAGCACTTGTATGTGTAATTATTTTGAGTAATTTTTTTGTATGAGTTTTTTTCTAGTTTCTCTATGGAAAATACTATAATATATACATTTTAATTGTTGTTTTCGTTCACTTTTTAGGGCGTGTGTGAAATGATAGCAAAGTACTATGGTAAAAAAATATTTCCCTGTGCGGAAAAATTTTCATGTTTTTACTGCACCTACTTCCAGCCTTCATTGCTGTTTACGTTCTTTCCCAGTGAACCAAGTATCTCTTTCAATACGTTTATCCACCAATATATGACGCTCTAAATTGCTCCCAACAAATATAATTAAACATAATACATTTAACATAACATGTAACATAACACGTAATATAACATGTAACATAACGTTTTCCATTTTTCGTTATTTACAACAAAATTCTACTAGTGAAATTTTTTTCACCTCAGAAGTGTCAAAATATTACTTATTACCAGGGCAAGGATTTTCATGCACTAAAAAATTAAAAATATGCGCTTATAATATGCACTATAAAAAGAGAAAATATGCACTAAAAATGACAAAAATATGCAATAAAAACAAGTTTTTTATTTGAAATATATTTATTAATAAAAGACAGATGTAAATTTCAGGTCACAGTTTCCATATATATGTACATATAAAACAACATAAAAGGTTTTAAATATATTTTTTCAAAGTAAAAAACTTTGTCTGATCGGACGAAAAAAGCTTTAATACATTGAAAATGTACGCTCAACGTCAACAGAAGTTAAAAGTGCATATTTAAATGAAGCCAGTTCAATTGGAGAATATTCATTTTCAATTTGATTTTCTTCATTAAAATTGCTAATATGTCAAAAATTTTTTTATTATATGAAATCCAGTGTTTTTCTGTAATGTATTCTTTAGTTTTGTTTTAATTTGGTAAGAAATTTCTCCTTTTAAATTATTAATTTTATTGGCAGCATCATCAATTAATTTTACTTGTGCATTAACCGAATTGAATCCCTGTAGTTTAGTAATAGTTTCAGAAATAAAGATGTAATTTGACCACAGAAATGCTAATTGGATTTAATATTATGTCACAAAGAGAACAATGTAGAAAAGTCGATATAAAAAAAATTTCGAAAAATCGAAAAGTCGACAAAAGACTTTAAGAATAGAATTCTAGTGTCAATATATTTACTATTTTTACAACAATAAATAGAGTTGCCAAATATATGTATGTACAGTGTACACTGATATGTCCAAAATATGTCCAAAAGAAAGTTAAATATGCAATAAATTGGAAAAATATGCTAAATATATGCATTTAAAAGAAAAATATGCAAAATATGTATTTATAACAAAATATGCAAAAATATGCAACAACAAATCGATGCCATTTTGTTGCAAATTCTTCGATTCGGAAAGATAAATTGTCAAAACTGATTTTGAGTTACTGACTACAAACATGCATTTTCATAGAAATCCTTGCCCTGCTTATTACAATACTTTGCTAATACAAATTTAAAATTCATCTGGCAGCACCGCATACAAGCAATTCCTACTACATATATAACTAAATACTTGTGTACAGGGCTGAAAAATTTGATACAATCGTACTTTTTTGATACTATTTCATACTCAAGGGACCGCGTATTCCAAAACTTTCAAAAAAATTTCAATTCAATTTCGATTAGATTTGAAATTAACAAAAATTTAACCATTCAAATGTTGAGTGAATTTTATTACGAACTAATTCCATTATAAATTAATCAACAATGAATTAATTCTCTCTAAACAAATGTATTTGAATGAAGCTAAAGCATTTGTTTTCTTGTGAATGGTTTTGTAGGATGAATTGGTATTTATAATTCTGAATTAAGATTTTAGTGAATTATATTAAATAAATTAATTCGAATCTCTGTCCATAGCAATACTTTCGATACCAAATTGTATATAACAGTATTTTATAGAAAATCTTGTTAGACAATTTTGTATACAACGGTATTTTGTAAGAAAATAAAAGTACTAATTCAACTTTATTTTGATACCGAACAAAAATTTCATTTGCCATCCCTGCTTGTGTATGTTTATAGAACTTACTGCTCAGCACAACATACAGCAAATAAATTTGAAATCAGTTGAAGTTTTTCTCTCCGTGGGTGCGTATACATATACCGGAATTTTAAAGTGGTTCAAAGTTTGAATAATTCGAAAGAACGTAGAAAATATTTTTTAAGTACACAAGTTTAAGAGAATAATAATTATTTGTTCTTAAAAGGCCAAGAGAAATGTGTAACTTGAGGGTAAGAACTGTGTGCAATACGTTATACATAATAGAATAAAACGATGCTTGGTTTAAGCAAATGTCAATGTTCTCTCCTTTCTCTATAAGGACTCTACAAGGAGTATAGTTATTGATGTAAATATTATACACATGCAGCTGTATTGATTACCTGATGTAAAGTGATACAAATTTCTAAACTATCCTCATAACTTTGGGGGATATAAAACTATATGCTAATTTTAAATTTTATAAGCAAACCCAAATTTATCACTAGTTATTAGAAGTCTGTGGAAGAAGGTATTTTAAATTATGTAATCTTATTATTAAGGGTCATAATTTAAAATTTTTTACAGTATCTGTCTGGAGATAATAAAATGTTTATTATACAAAATAACTACGCTGCACCAGACATTGTTAAAAAACAGGCTTTTTAGACAATACAAATTAACATTAAACCCATATACGTTAATATACTTGAAACGTGTCATGTATCTAGATACATATTATATACATTTAATTTAAAATTAGTATGGCCAGAAAAGACGCATTCTTTTTATTAACAGGTAAAACATCTTGTAATACAATTTAAATCATAGCATGTATAGTAAATATTTAACAAAAAAGATAAGGCAAAGAAGTTTTTTAATTTTGTATTTTTTAGGTTTCATAATTTTCTTTTTTATTTGCTTAATGTTTTTCCAAACGCATATTACGCAATTTGGCTATACTTTTTAGAAAATATGTTTTTGTACATTTTCTTCAAAAAGTTGTTTTGAACAAAAAAAAAAATTTTTTTTTCTTTAAAAGTAAATTTTATTTTTGTTTGTAAAAAAATAATTTAAGTAACATTTACTATCATTATAACGATGTTGTTAACTTAATGTTATACTGTCTGTTAAAATAACTTTTGTATAACTTTATATTAAAACATTGTTTGAATTACAGTTTGGCGCAACTGTATATTCCGGTATTTCCAGTTATGTAGTACATTTTTTTCTTGTGTTGGAATAAAAATTACATTTTCCCACTTTTCCAACCAAAAAAATTTTGTAATTAATACCCTTATAGAAAAAAACTTTCTTCAGGAATATATACAATTTTTATATGATTTCCAGTAACAGAGTAATATTCGGCTGTGCCGAATCTTATATACCCTTCACCAAATTATAATAAAAAAAGTTAAATAATTTTTAGGTAAACGAAATTAAAAAAAAAAGATTTTTATTTCTTAAATTTATTAGCGAAACAAAATATTAGAAAAAAAATTTTTTTTTTATATTTAATTTTTTTTAATTTATGTATTTGCGAAAAAAATTTACAACAAAAATTTTTTTTTGGTGAAAAAAATTCGGGGAACAAAATATTTTTCCCGAATTTGATCAATTGTAGGTCCGACTTACTTTGGCCTTATATACGCCTTTTTGGTCTTTGAAATATCTATTATTGGATATCCATATTGTCTATTAATGACTTAGTAATCCAGATATAGATATAGATCAAAAATTGTCCTGGTTGATATATCAATCATGTTTGTAAGTTATTTAGGGGATTTGGAAAGTTGATTTCAACCGACAGACGGACATGTCTATATCGACACCGCTATCTATAACGATTCAAACGAGATATATATATGAAACGAAAAAAAGATCGACCAACATAAATAAACCAAAATATCTTTTGAATTTTTTTGTAACTTCACTGATCAAAAGTTTTAAAATTAATAAAATTTTGCATAGGAAAAATAATTTTGTGATGTACTGTACATGACCAATACACCAAATGTACATACACACAAACATATGTATGTACATAACAGCTGATGTTTTTGTTGTAGCAACAGTGATGCCCTATGGTTACATTTTTAAATTTTAAGTAACATGTATAATTTTCTTGTTTTGGGCCTTATTTCGTAATCTTTCAGTTTGGAAGTTAAATTAAGTATATGCCAAGATATATTAAATATGCCTTGGTACCAACTTTTAATACTTTTCGATTAACTTTAATACTTTTATATTAAAAACAACAGTGTGCCTAAGTACCATTTACAAAATCATTGATCCATTTGAGACCGATTCTGGAAATGCGAAAGATCTAAATAGTATGCTCTTGAGCTGGCTAATATACAATATTGTGCATTTGGAAGATTTCGTTGGGTTTTCGTCAGATACAACAAATGTTATGGCTGGATGACATAACTCTATTTTTAGTAATTTAAAGTCTGTTGAAAATATCACATATAATTAATGTAATTTTATTTCATGGCCTTAAATCATGCTAGAAATAAGAAAAGTTCGAATTCTTTCAATTAGACAACCAAAAAAATTTAAGTCCAGTAGTAACAAGAAGCACTTATTTAAACCATTAGTATACAGAACTCCAAATACATCGACGTACATACATATCGTCATATTAAATGCAAACGGACGTAACTACACTTTTCTTTATTTTACAGGAGAAGCAAAAAACGTATAGCTACTAAAAGTGTTGCACTTGTAGTTATTTCCATTTGAATTTATTTAATAAAGTCGCCGTTTATGTTTGTAGGAGTCTAAAATTTTACGTGAACATGTAGTTCGATTAAACGAACAATAATCAATCAATAAATGGAATTCGAATATTTATTTAGTTACGTCCGTTTGCATTTAAGGTGACGATATACGTATATAAACCGGTTGAATACGAACAAAACATTGTTTTGATATTTTTTTATGAAACCACATTATATATGTATGTATACATAGTACATATTTATTTAATTTAAGTTTCTATAAGAACAATTTTAACTTTTTTCAAGCTACCCCTGGCGACTCTAGAAGGTACACTTAGTCGCAATACTCTACATACGATATCGACATTTCATTTAATTTGCAAATAATTTAATATTTTTAATGTTTAATCTTTGAAATGACCATTTGTAAATATTTATCAGGGTATAATTTAAATCACTGCAATTAAAAATTTATTTCACTGTTTTTTAAGATTGAAATAGCATATTGCAACATATGTATGAAGCGTTGAAAAAGCCTACATACGACTTTGACTTCTTACAACATTGTTATGATAAAGCCGTTAATTGATAAGTTGATTTGGATTTATAGTAGCTGACTGTGTGAGATTTGGTGCTAATTTTAATACAAAGAATCTGATAAACACGAAAATAAAGGAAAAGTATGATGAAATATTAAGGCGTAAAATTGTTAGATAATTCTCAGAAATTCCGTTTAAAGTATTGTAGAATTAAAAAAAAAATAGATATCAATGCAGATACAATTAACCGCTGCTTTAAAATTATTTGCAAATTAAATGAAATGTCGATAACGTATGTGAAGTATTGCGACTAACTGTACATAAATACATACATATTTTTTATTTTCAAATTTGTTGCGAGTTTTATCAATACACAACTAAATAATAAAATTGGTAATAACAACCAAAACAACAATAACAAACAAAAACAAACCAAAAGAAGCTTCTTCGTTTTAAAATATCTACTTATGTGCCAGTGTCTAAACATCGCGTGGAAATTTTTTGACAGTTGTGTGTATATTTATATGTTGTGCATGTATGGATATTTATATACGATAAATATAATATTATTAATTTGTGGGTATATAGCAGGGGTGGGCACACACCTTAATCAATTTTCAAAAAAGCTATAAAAAAAACAAACAAGTACGTGAAAAACGAACTAAAGCTGAATTTAAATTCATATGACTCAAAAGTGAACTTTTCAGATTTTTTATAGGTCGATGCGGGTCCTCGTATAAATTAAAAAATAGGCTACAAAACTTTTTGTTTTATGCTTTATTTTTTTTTACAATACCGGACAATACACTTCTTCACCGAAGAGTGCTAGTCTACTAGGAAATAATATTTATAGATTTTCTCAAGTCCAAACCTCTGTAACGACTAATTTACAAATCTTCATGTTATGGGGATTTATACTGATATAACAAATAAATAATTGTTACAATTTAAATTGTCAAATAAAAGCTTTTCCCCTCATTTCACCACCTTTCCTTCTACTATATATCCCCTTTCCAACAAAAGTAACACAATTAATATATGTATAAGCATTAATTGCCTGAAAAAAACAGTATTTTTTAGTTCTTATTTATTTTTGTTGTAGTCGCTGTTGCCCACCCCTGGTATATATACATAAATGAGTACCAAGTTGTTATAATGAAACAGATAACTCGTTGAGGTCTTAAGCAATGATTATGAGTTACATCTCAATAATTATTTTAAAATCTGTAAAAAAAAAAAATATGTAATGCTGTTTTTTATTTATCTGGAAAATCTAAAAAAAAAAAATTAAACTTAATCTACTTTTATCAAAGTAGTTTCTGTGATTACAAAAAAACAAAACTATAATTAAATGTTTACTAAATTACAGAAAGCATCTTCCGCTTTGCATAAACTTTTTGTTTATGGAGGTCTGAAGTATGGTCAACCTAGCCATTCGATTTTGGCCAATGATGGTAACGGAATTGCCAAGTTTTGGTGTCGTGCTACTACCACCGAAAAATTTCCTCTGGTTATAGCTACTCGTTACAATATTCCCTTCTTACTCAACAAACCTGGTCTCGGATATTATGTAACAGGAGAAATTTATGAAGTTGACGACAAAATGCTTAAAAGTTTGGACAACTTGGAAGATTGTGAAGATATTTATGCCAGAGAAATGCGTGATATGAATATTGGTGTTGGAGAAGGGTAAATAATATTTATAAATATTTGTTTAAAAAGGTATTAAAATAATTTAACTTTGTTTTCTGTGTGTTTGTTTTTCTTTTTAGAACCATTCCATGCTGGGTGTATTTGCTGCAAAAATATCCCGAAAAACTTTTGAGCCTACCATTCTTATCCAGTTATGAAAACAGTCCAGCCCATCCCTATGTTATGCGTAACAAACGTCATCATAAACATCCTCCCAATGAGGATCTTTCATATAATGCCACTAATGCCTAAATTTGTATGGCCTCTTGTGATTTGATCAGAAAATATTCTATATAATAACTCGTGTACTATTATTATTTTTTGTATGTACATATATTAGGTTTTAAACTTTTGTTGGACCTCAATCATATCATATCACCATCTTATGGGCTATTTTGTCTTGATAATGAAAGTCAGTTCGATGAAAAGCTTCACACACTGATTTCTAAAACGCCTTGACTACAGTTTCAATTTACTTTACCCTTTAAGAGTACGTTCAGATTTAATAAAAGAAAACAATTAAATGTATTGAAAACTTCATCGCGTTTGGTGCTTGAAATTGTATTATGATGGCGAAAAAGAAATATGATATTTTCAAAAATATTATAATGCTCTACAAGGCTATCGTACTTTGAATATTTGCTAAGACAGTAGTTATACCCTAATGTATATACACAGATATATTATATAGTACATAAACATACATATATACTATTTATGATCATGGTTTTCATAGTTTTTAATGTAGTATTTAAGTTTACGTGCATTTTTTTTTAAATATTTTGCGTTATTAAACACAAGTATTTTTTATACAAAAAGTATGCCATATATTTCTCAAAACTTTAAAATAAAGATATTAATGCATTTATAATAATACAAACATTTTGCGTAATATAAAAGAGTGAATTTTACTTAATGACTTTTATTTGACATGTGAAAATTAATAAGAACAATTTTAATGAAAAATTTAAATTTTTTAAATTATTTTGCATGCTACAACTGTGTGCTATGCAGATTTATTAGTCAAATGTTAAGGAAACATAAAAAAATTATTAATTTAATTTTTTGATGAAAATGTTGAGCTAAAAAAAAAATAGTTTAAGCAGTTACAGTTGCGAACAAGATAATAGCAGTACCACTAAATTTTTAGCTGTTTTCAGTGTACAAAATATTGCCTACAAATAAAATTAGAATTGGACTACAAATTTAATAACCCTGCAGGTATCAATGGACAATTATCCTACCAACATATCAAAAAAAATATAATAATTTGCGAGTAATGATAATTTACTTTTGATCAAATTTACAAAAATTTTCTTAAAACACATATTTTATGTTAAAAATCACATTTCTAACATAAAATATTTGTCTGCAACAGCATGCCACGTCCACAATAACCAATATTTTTATCTAAAAAAAAAAAAAAAACAAGTAAGAGAGATATATTCGGCTGGGCCGAATCTTATATACCCTTCACCAAACTATACTTCAAAATAAAATTATACGTCTCGATAGAGAAGCTAAACGGACGTGTTTTTTTCCTATCTCCGCAAATATTTCGGTTTTTTATTGATATTGACGGATATAAACAAAATAAATATAAAAAAGAATATATATAGCTTTACCGCGAATGGACGCGAAATTATTTATTTAAAACACAACGTTTTTTTGATTAAATTATTAAGATTGAAAGTGCCAATTAAAATTAATTTTTTTTTCATTCTGGTGTTTGTTTTGTTTTTTCCCACCAGTAAAGAGCACAAGTGCAAATAAATAAACAGAGAATACTCTTTATGAGTTTCTCAAGTGATAATCATAGTGAGCGCAGGCTTAGCTTAAACGGCAGAAATGCTTATGTGTTTGTGAATGTGGAAGAAAATTCAAAAGAAAACACAAATACAAGAGTTGGTGACAGCTTGTATTTGACCGCCAAACCGATTGATCGCGCTCGTTCATTGTCCCCAGCTTTGTTTACGAATAGTATTTGTACAACAAAAGAAAATTCTTCATTGACAGCTGTTGATAAAAGTATGGTAACCAAGAGCAAATTTTTGGCAGCGCCTGAAAGTATGCCTAGTAATTCACCCCCTAAATTGAAAACATACGCAGTAAGTACGAACCCAATTGACCAAAGAATGGGAGCAATACCTAAAAATGTTCAGCCCATAAATAGTGCACAAAAACCACAAATCCAAGTGGGAATTGATAGGTACATTACCGTACTGAAACGAGGACGCAGCCCAAAATCCTCAAAAGTTGCATCAACCGCAAAAGTACCTAAAGATAGGGAAATTGATAGGAAAACTACTGAAAACAGATTTTCTATTTTGCAAGATGAAGCAGATGACCCCCCAACATTACCCAAGTTGTACAAACCCCCTCCTATTTATTTGAGAGAGCAAAATTCGAATGCTCTAATTAAGAATTTGATATCATTGGTCGGAGAAAATTCTTTTTACGTTGTACCTTTTAAGCGAGGTAACATAAGCGAGACTAAGATACAGGTAAATCATGAAAATGATTTCCGTAAAGTCGTTACCGAATTTGAAAACAATAAGAAAAGTTTTTACACATACCAGTAGCAAAGGCCTCCAAATTGTTATTAAGGGTATTGACTCTTGTGTAGATCCTGAGGATATAAAGGCTGCTTTGGAACATAACAGGTTTAAAATAAAAAATGTAGTCAACATTAGAAATCGCGAGAAAATTCCCCAACCACTGTTTAGAGTTGAACTAGAACCAGGTGATGTTAATCTCAAGAAAAATGAAACACACCCAATTTACAATTTAAAATATTTATTGCATCGTAAAATTACGATAGAAGAGCCACATAAGAGATCGGGACCCGTCCAGTGTTTAAATTGTCAAGAATATGGTCATACTAGGGCATATTGCAAATTACCTCCCGTTTGCGTGGTGTGTGGAGAATTGCACGGTTCTACCCAATGCGATAAATCCAAAACCGACTCAAAAGTAAAAAAATGCAGCAATTGTGGCGGAAATCACACAGCAAATTACAGAGGATGCCCAGTATATTCCATAGTTAAGAAAACATTAACACAGAAACCTAGTATTTATCCTGTGCAATCAAAGAACCTAGTTGATACCCATTACCCCCAAATCTCGCAAACCATGAATAATAAAGGTTCATACGCTAGTGTTCTAAGAACAAATCAAACTTTTGCTCAAAACCCACCATTAGGAAGTGAAAATAACCGTAATATCAATGTGGAATTTGCAGACCAACATCCCACTTCTAATTTTAGTCGACTGGAAGCTACAATAGAGACCCTAGTGAAATCGGTTAACAATTTTACCAACTCTATGAGTAATATGATGCAGGAAATGCTTAAAATGCAATCTGTGTTATTACAAGCTATCCTAAATAAGCCATGAACTGTTTGAAAATATGTTTCTGGAATGCAAACGGCATACGCCAACACAAAAACGAACTCGAATATTTTTTAAGAAACCAACAAATTGATGTAATGTTGGTTTCTGAAACTCATTTGACGTCCAGAAGTTCATTTCGAATAAATGGATATGTAATATATGATACCAAAGATCCCAGAGGTAGATCATGCGGAGGCTCGGCAATTTTAATAAAAGCTCGAATCAAACACTACTTAATGTGTGATCTTTGCGAAGATTATCTTCAAGCTACTACTATCTGTCTTGAAGATTTTCATCGAAACTTAGTGATTTCATCGATATACTCACCCCCTAGATTTTCAATTACAGAAAGTCAATATAATAGATTTTTTAAATCACTAGGCCCCCGTTTCCTGGCAGCTGGCGATTATAATGCTAAGCACACATTCTGGGGATCACGACTGATTACCCCTAAAGGTCGTGTTTTGTTTGATACAATTTCTAAAATGGGTTTGAATGTGATTTCGAGCGGCCAACCTACTTACTGGCCTACTGACCCGCGAAAAATACCGGATGTTATTGATTTTAGCGTGATGAAAAATATCCCTGGAGAAATGATTCAAGTTGAATCCTCGCTGGAACTATCTTCAGATCACTCACCCACTATTGTTACTTTATTGAGCCCCCGAGAAATTGTATCCCCGACTGGTAATTTAGCGATGACAGGCACAAGAATTAATTGGCTCAAATATAAAAAATACCTTAGTACACATTGCTCGGAAAACATACCGCTAAGAACACCAGAAAACATCGATCACTCTCTTATCAATTTCGATAAAAATCTCAAACTGGCTGCTCAACATGCTACCCAAACCCCCCGACAAATCAGATATAATAGAATTTATTCTGCAGATGTCGAACGGCTCTTAAATGAAAAAAGAAGAGTTCGAAGAGAGTGGCAATTGCACAGATCCCCCCAACTCAAATCGAAGCTTAAAGATTGTATAAAAAGACTTAAAAAGGTCTTGGAATTTCGAAAAATGGAATCATTGAATAAATATCTAGAAAGCCTGGACGCAACCCCGCAATCGGATTACTCATTATGGCGAGCCACAAAAAGTCTTAAAAGACCTGTCATATGTAAGCCCCCCTTGCGAAATTCAAGTGGCGGTTGGGCAAGAAATGATACTGAAAAAGGGAATCTGTTTGTTAATCATTTGAAGCAAGTATTTACCCCGAACACATCAAATGAAACTATTGAGTCGCCACCTGTTGTACCCCATTTTGGAGCAGCCGTACCCCTACGTTTTGAGATTCGAGAGATCGAAAAGGCTATTGTTGATTTAAACTCCAAGAAAGCACCTGGTATTGACAAAATCAGTAACAAGATGCTTATGGAGCTACCCCGGATAGCAATAAAAATAATTCTTTTTATTTTTAATGCTATATTACGCCTTGAATATTATCCTCCAGAATGGAAGGTTTCACTGGTTACCATGATACCTAAGCCGGGAAAAGATCACACAAAAGTAGAATCATATAGACCAATCAGCCTATTGTCTAATATATCAAAGCTATTTGAGAAGATACTCATGAACAAGCTGTACCCGATGTTAATTGAAAACAATTGTATTCCGAATCATCAATTTGGATTTAGAAGAAAACACAGTACTATCGAACAAACCCATAGACTTGTAAATATTGTAAGAAAAGCGTTTGAGGAAAAGAAATATTGTTCCGCTCTCTTTATCGACATTTCTCAAGCGTTTGATAAAGTATGGCATGATGGTTTAATATACAAACTGAGTCAAAATTTACCCGCAAACACACATAAGCTATTGAAAAGCTATTTAACTGGTCGAACATTTAAGGTTAAAGAAGGAGACTTTTTAAGTAGTCCCCAACCCATTGAAGCTGGAGTTCCCCAAGGCAGTATCCTGGGACCCTTTTTATATTTGATATATTCGTCTGATATGCCAACTAACAATCGCACGCATACATCAACATTTGCAGATGATACTGCTATTCTAAGCATTCATGAAAACCCTGAAGAAGCGTCTCGTTACTTACAAAATCACATATTTGAATTAGAAAAATGGTTAAAACAATGGAAAATTAAAGTCAACGAGCAAAAATGTACACATATAACATTTACATTACGTAGAGAATCATGCCCCCCCATTCATATCAATAACCAAACAATAATCCAACAATCGGAAGTTAAATACCTCGGAATACATCTCGATCGTCGTCTTACATGGAAAAGTCATATAGATGCAAAATTGACTCAAATGAAATTGAAATCAATTCAAATTAATTGGCTCATTGGCAGAAACTCTACGCTTAGTCTAGATTGCAAACTTCTACTTTATAACATGATCATAAAACCGATATGGTGTTATGGCATACAGCTATGGGGCACGGCCTCAGCGTCAAATGTAGAAAAGATCCAAAGACGCCAAAACAAGTTTTTAAGAATGATTACAGATGCCCCCTGGTATATCAAAAACGCGAATATACACAAAGATCTAAACGTGCCCCTTGTAAAAACTGAGATCACGAAAAATGTGGGAAGATATTTAAAAAAACTTGAAATTCACCCAAACCCACTGGCCCGCAACATATTGAATAACCGTGGCCACACTCGATTAAGAAGGAGGGACACAGCTGACCTAAGACTAGAAGGAAGAATGCCTATTTAATAAAAGCAACAATCAATAAACAATTTTTCGTCCGGCACTGGCTGGACTAATTAATTATAATTATTAGATATAAGATTTGAAATACTTGTTGTTAGTTCATTAAGTAATGAAGATACAATAAATAAAAAATTAAATTGAAAAAAAAAAAAAAAAAAAAAAAATAAAAATGTTAAATATTTTTAGGTAAACAAAATTAATTTTTTTTGCATTTGTTTTTTTTTTAATTTTTTGAAAAAATTTTTTTTTCGATTTTTTTTTTTAATTTTTTTTATATTTAAAAAACTTTTTTTTTTTAAATTTAAATTTTTTTTTTTAATATTTAGCCAAAAAAACTTTTGGTGAAAAAAAATTCGGGTTAAAATTTTTTTCCCGATTTTGACCCATTGTAGGTCCAACTTTCTATGGTCTTGTATACGTCGTTGCAAAGGTCTTTGAAATATCTATCATTAGATATCCATATTGTCTATATTATTGACTTAGTAATCCAAATAGGTAAAAAATCGAGGTTGTCCTGGTTTTTTCCTTATATCTCAGCCATTTGTGGACCGATTTTGCTGATTTTAAATAGCAAACTTCTCCAAAACATGTCTGACAGAATTATTGAAGATATAGGTAAAAAAATAGGTAAAAAATCGAGGTTGTCCTGGTTTTTTCCTTATATCTCAGCCATTTGTGGACCGATTTTGCTGATTTTAAATAGCAAACTTCTCCAAAACATGTCTGACAGAATTATTGAAGATTTGGATCCCGAAGATATCTGGGGTCTTCAGAAAATTGATTTCAACAGACAGACGGACATGGCTAAATCGACTCCGCTATCTATAAGGATCCAGAATATATATACTTTATAGGGTCGGAAAATTATATTGTGGAAATTACAAACGGAATGACAAATTTATATATACCCTTCTCACGAAGGTGAAGGGTATAAAAATGGTCGATGAAAATAAGTTCATAAAAATTTCCTAGTGTTACTGCAATTTTCTTGTTCGCAACTTCTACTTTTTTTGGTCAAACATTCATATCTCCCCGAAGTCATTACTATATTAATATTGTGTCAACTTCTTGTTTTAAAATAATGAAGGGCTTTTATTCTCACTCCCCTCGTAAAATAATTTGCATTAAATGAATCTGTATTCACAACTTTCTTTAGAAATATGTTGGGAAATAACTGAATTATTATAATATCTCCAGCAAAAACTGACCTATTATCTCTTTCGACTAATCGATGTAATATTGAGTCTTCCAGTTCAGAGGTATGCCCCAAATTTAAAACATTGTCAATAAAATTTCATATTGTTCCTGTGTTCATTTCTTTTTAATCGAGGCATACTTACTGTTGGTATATCAGCATTAATTAGTAAATGATTACAAAAAAGTTCGTAAGCAAATGCCATATTGGTAGCATTGGGTCAATCTGATTGTTTAAGAACTAAAGGTACCAATTTTACCTGTTTTCCCCCTGTTTACCCCTTTCTGGTCCAAGTATTGAAAAAAGTTATAGCCTATTGACGCTTCCAAGTAAGGATCTATCTACGTTCCAAATTTCAATCAAATCGATTCAGCCGTTTAGGCGTGATGCTCAAACAAACAAACAAACAAATAAACAAACTTACAAAGACATTTATATATTTACTAGCTTGACCCGGTGCGCTTCGCTACCCCTGTCGTAATCTGTTGGTATGAAGTTCAATATAATTTACTGTACCAATCAAGTATTCAATGTATTATGTTTAATATTGTATTTAAAATAATTTTTTATTTTTTCAATAAACCTCAACACAATAGGTTATGGGCCCAGGAGCTCGTTGAATAAATTGTCATAAAAAAAAATAAAATATATAAAATATTTTAAATTTTTAACAAAAAGAAATTAAAAAGATTTTCTGGACAATTTATTGTGAAAATGTCGTTTTCTGGTTTACCGCAAATAGAACGGCTAAAAGGTCGAGATAACTGGGAGCAATGGAAATTCGCTGCGCTTCGCTACCCCTGTCGTAATCTGTTGGTATGAAGACTTGAAGTTCAATATAATTTACTGTACCAATCAAGTATTCAATGTATTATGTTTAATATTGTATTTAAAATAATTTTTTATTTTTTCAATAAACCTCATCACAATAGGCTATGGACCCAGGAGCTCGTTGAATAAATTGTCATAAAAAAAAATAAAATATATAAAATATTTTAAATTTTTAACAATGAAAAGGTTGTAAAAGGTTTACCGCAAATAGAACGGCTAAAAGGTCGAGATAACTGGGAGCAATGGAAATTCGCTGTAAAGGCTTATTTTGAAATGGAGAGTTTGTGGGAGGCTGTGCTAGGAACGGAGCAAGATATCAAGAAAATTGTTATTGCTCGTTCAAAATTGATTTTGCTAGTGGACCCTCTACTATTTGTGCATATTCAAAATGCTTCAACAGCAAAGGAAATATGGGATAATTTTATCAAAGCCTTTGATGATTCTGGACTTACACGCAGAGTAAGTTTGCTAAGAAAATTAATTACAACCAAGATGGAAGATTGCGATTCAATGGAAGATTTTGTAAATATCATTATGTCAACGTCAAACAAACTTTCTAGTGTTGGTATGAAAGTTACTGATGAATGGATCGGCACGTTAATGTTAGCGGGTCTCCCAGACTATTATCAACCTATGATAATGGGAATTGAAAGTTCCGGTGTACAAATATCAGGAGATTACGTGAAAACTAAGCTTCTTCAAGACACAAAATCTACAAATTCAAAATCTTCAGCCCTCGTTACTAAGCCACATGTAGCAAAGCCTCAAACTAAGAAAAACTTTAAGAAAACTCAATGTTATGGTTGTCGTGAGTATGGTCATATTCAAGTAAATTGCCCTAAAAATAAAAACAATAATAAAAGCTCTTCAAAGAAAACTATGTTAGCATTATCTGCTAGAAGTACAATGTCAAGTGATTGGTATTTTGATTCAGGAGCACCGTCCCACATGTGTAACAATAAATCTTTGTTCGACAATTTAAGGAACTGTTCTGAATTTCAATATGGAGGTCAAAGTCGGTGAAAATCCTAGTGATATAATTTTACATGATGTCTTATATCTTCCCGATAGTCATTCAAATTTATTGTCAATTTCCAAAATAGTCAAACATGAACATAATGTAATATTTGATTCTAGTGGATGCAAAGTCATTGATTCCGATAATGAAATAATTGCAACAGGCTCATTAATAGATGATATGTATAAATTAAATAAAACAAATTTAAAAAACTATTCTGCAAAAAGCATAGCTTTTGAAAAATGGCACATGAGACTTGGACATCCATGCAATGAAAATTTAAAAAAGGTTGTTAATATGGTTCATGGTATGGAAGATGTTTCTTTACAAAATGAATGTTGTACGGTGTGCATTAAGGGAAAAATTACTCGATTACCATTTAAAGATCGTGGATCTAGAGCAAAAGAACTTTTAGGCATTGTACATTCTGACTTATGTGGTCCAATGGAGGAAACATCATTTAGTGATTCTCGATATCTATTAACTTTTATTGATGATTACAGTAGAAAAGTTTTTGGATACTTTTTAAACTCCAAGGATCAAGTCGTGAAAATGTTTGAAGAATTTAAAAATCTTGTAGAGAATCAGACTGGTATAAAAATAAAAGTTCTTCGTACTGATAATGGTACTGAATTTTGTAATCAACGAATGAATGAGATTATTAATTCTTCTGGCATTATACATCAAACAACTGCTCCATACACTCCAGAACAAAACGGTGTAGCTGAGAGGATGAACCGAACCATAATTGAAAAAGCTAGATGCTTGTTAATTCATGCAAATTTAAATAAAAAATATTGGGCAGAGGCCGTAAACACAGCTGTATATTTGGTAAATAGGTTACCATGTAAAGGTCATGATAATTGCACTCCTGAAGAAGTTTGGTCAGGACGTAAGCCTACAATGAAGCACCTAAAAGTATTTGGTTGTATGGCTATTGTACAGGTTCCAAAAGAAAAGCGCAAAAAGCTTGACCCTAAAGGTATTGAATTGATATTTGTTGGATACTGTGGTACCTCTAAAGCATATAGATTCCTGAATCCAAAAACGAAGAAAATAACAATTAGTAGAAATGCAATATTTTTTGAGAACAAATTTCATGAAGATACGGATACAAGAAATGATAATGTATTCTACATTCCATTTGATAAAGAACCAAATAATGCTGTTAGCCCAGTTAATGAAAATGGTAATTTAAGTAATGGTGAAATTGATTCGGATTCAGAAAGATATTATTCAGAGGATTATATTTTAACTATTCCTACTTCAAGTCTTCATACCAACACCCCCACTAGAATTGAAGTTCTCTTAAACCAAGATTTAGGCGGCATTCATTAAATTTATGTCGTATCTAACATTGAATTGACTGAGCCTACTAATGTGAAAGAAGCACTAAATGGCCCTCAAGCTCAATTATGGAAACGTGCAAGAGGAGTACAAAGCTTTACTTGATAACAATACTTGGATGGAATGCGATTTACCAAAGAACAAGAAACCGATATTGAACAAGTGGTGTTTTAAAATTAAACGTGATTCTACGGGAAAAATATTAAGATATAAGGCCCGTTTGGTGGTTAAAGGGTACTCACAAAAGAAGGGGATTGATTATGAGGAGACATTCTCGCCAGTTGTAAGATACTCGTCTATTCGTTTACTACTTGCTTTGGCTTTTAAGCATAACTTAGACATTGATCAAATGGATGTTGTCAAAGCATTTTTACAAAGTGACTTGCAAGAAGAAATTTATATGAAATTTCCAGAATGTTTTCAAAATCTAGATGGTAAAGTCTGTAAGTTGAAGAAATCCTTATATGAATTGAAGCAGGCAAGCAGGTGTTGGAATCAAAAACTTAGTAAAACTTTAATTGACTTTGGAATGATTCAATCTAAAACTGATGCTTGTATATATTACTACGTAGAAGGGGAAATAAGGATTTACATAGCAATATATGTTGACGATATTTTGATTTTTTCCAATAACTCAAAGATGAAAAACAAGATCAAAACATATTTAATGTCAAATTTTAAAATGAAAGATATTGGAAATGCTAATTTTATACTTGGTATGAAAATAACACGTGACAGAGAAAATGGAAAACTGTGGATTGATCAAGAATTGTATTTGCAAGACATAATAAAAAGATTCAATATGACAGAAAGCAAAGGAGTTAGTACACCACTAGATTGCAATCAAAAGCTATCATTTGAATTGTCTCCAAGTTCTGAAGAAGATAAAAATGAAATGAAGAAGATTCCATACCAAGAAGCTGTAGGAAGTCTTCTGTATGCAGGACAGATAAGCCGACCTGATATTACATATGCAGTGGGCATACTTTCTAGGTTTAATAAAAATCCTGGAAAGGCACATTGGGTTGCTGTCAAACGTGTGTTCCGATATTTAAAAAATACCATAAATTTAAAACTTGAATTTTCCAAACAGTCAGATGGTGAAGTTACTGGTTTTGCAGATGCGGACTGGGCAAATAATTTAGATAATCGTCGTTCTACAACAGGCTACGCATTTTTATTTGAAGGTTCTGTGATATCTTAGAATTCAAAAAGGCAAACTACTGTGGCACTCTCTACAACCGAGGCTGAATACATGGCAATGGCTGCAGCATGTCAAGAAATAATTTGGCTAAAATCATTATACTATGAGATATGTGATGAACAAGAAAAACCTTGGAAGCTATTTTCGGACAACAAAAGTGCTATTGCTTTGGCACACAACAATTTATATCACGCTCGTTCAAAACATATCGACATTCGTCATCACTTTGTTCGTGAACTGGTGCAAAATAATTCTATACAAATAAATCATATTGGTACTGAAGACATGGTAGCAGACATCCTTACTAAAGCATTATCTACCGGAAAATTTAATGAATGCCGCCTAAATCTTGGTTTAAGAGAACTTCAATTTAATCTATGTTGGAAATTTCAGTAAAATCGTTTCGGCCGTTTAGTATTTATTGTTTAAGAACTAAAGGTATCAATTTTACCGGTTTTCCCCCTGTTTACCCCTTTCTGGTCCAAGTATTGAAAAAAGTTATAGCCTATTGACGCTTTCAAGTAAGGATCTATCTACGTTCCAAATTTCAATAAAATCGATTCAGCCGTTTAGGCGTGATGCTCAAACAAACAAATAAACAAACAAACTTACAAAGACATTTATATACAGTGGTGGCCATGAGGTTAGCACACTAGCTACTTGCTATTTTTAAACGCAAATATTTCCTATATTTCTTAATTTTTTTATGATATCTTTTGCATGTGTGTTACTTGTCCTTCTAAGATCACGTCCCATCATGTCCAGCATTATTCCTTTATATATATTTTGCGTTTTTCTATCCAGAATAGAATAACCTCAAAAAAACACTGGACAGTATTTTAGCACAAAATAAAAAAGTTTATTCATATTAAAAAAGTAACAAAACAAAAAAAACTTATTTCACTAAAAACTTAGTACTTAGTTGGATACCCTTTATTTTTGATCACAGCTGCTAGTCTCCTTGGCATACTTTCTACAAGGGCCATACAGCGATCCACTGAAATATCATTCCAAGCTTTTTCTACTTCTTTCCATAAATCGGCCAAATTTTTAGGCTTTTCTCTTATTACATGCTGCTCCACATCATTCCAAAGGTTCTCAATAGGATTGAGATCCGGAGATTGGGCTGGCCATTTTAACACGTCGATATTGTTCGATTCCAAGCAACACCTCACTAAGCGTGAGGTGTGTTTTGGATCATTATCTTGCATAAATCGCCACCTAAGTGGCATGTTGTCCTCTGCATAAGGTATCATTGTATTTAGAAGTATATTCTGGTATACATACTGGTCCATACGAGTATCAATCTTTTTTATAGGACCAACACCATACCCAGAAAATGCTGCCCACACCATCACATTACCCCCACCGTGTTTTATTGTTTTACTGGTGTACTTTGGATTATGTTGCATGTTCGGAGGATGCCATACATACCTCTTACCATCCGATCCGAATCTACAAAATTTAGATTCATCACTCCAAAGGACATTTTTCCAAAAAATTAACGGCTTTTCCAAATGCTCACGAGCAAAGGACAACCGAGCTTGTATGTTCTTTTTTGAAACATGTGGCTTATGCTGAGAAATGCATCCACGTAAATTTTTTTCATTAAGTCTTCTTCTTATCGTTTTGCTGGACACGTTGATACCATATTTTCCTGAAATTTCTCTCTGGATTACGGTGGAGCTCTTAAAAGGATCTTCGACAGAGGCTATGTATATTAAAGAGTCCTCTTTACGTGAAGTTTTTCTGGGCCGAGGATCCTGTGTAACATTTTTAGATGTTTTATATTTCTGAATATGTCTTAATGCATTATAAACCATCTTCCTGGAGCATTCCAAAGTATAAGCAATCTCACTTATACTTGTTCCTCTCGAGTTCATTTGTTGAATAATCTTTCGTTGTTCCTCTATACACCATTTTTTTTTAGCCATATCTAAATAATGTTTATTAAGTCAGTTTGTCTTCCTCATTGATTAAATAATACCTAAACTTACCAATTAATATTTATACCCTCAAAAAACTTTTAAAAAATTTAATTATACTTATATGTGCTAAAATTGTGTCCAGCTTATTTTACATATTACTGCACTAAAATGCAAATTTGAAAGAGAATAGCGATAGAATGCAAAAAAAAAGTAACGGGACTTATTGATCACACCATAAACAACACTAATTACCAAAAACTTTAGTTTATAATTGCAATGAAATTAAATAATTTGCTTTAGAAAACAGCAAGTATGAAGTGTGCTAACCTCATGGCCACCACTGTATTTATACTAGCTTGACCCGGTGCGCTTCGCTACCCCTGTCGATGTAAAAATCGGTTCAGCCGTTTTGTAATTATTGTTTAAAAACTAAAGGTACCAATTTTACCCGTTTTTCCCCCTTTTTATCCCTTTCTGGTCCAAGTATTGAAAAAATTTATAGCCTATTGACGCTTCCAAGTAAGGATCTATCTACGTTCCAAATTTCAATAAAATCGGTTCAGCCGTTTAGGCGTGATGCTCAAACAAACAAACAAACAAACAAATAAACAAACAAACTTACAAAGACATTTATATATTTATATAGATAGACTAGCTTGACCCGGTGCGCTTCGCTACCCCTGTCGTAGTCTATGTTTCCAAAAAGGTAATTTTCTCTATATATGCACAATATAAAAAATTGTTTCAAAATTCTCTCCATAAAATTGGTAAAAAGCGTTTTAAAAGTGGTCGAATTTCGACCACCGAGCGATCTTAGTAGTCAAAATTATTGGTGGAACTATTGAACGTTTTAATTGTATCTACATCCACATCAACTTCATAAACTTATGTCGACTTTTGCAACGCTTCATATGTAGCATATTGCAGCAATTTAAAACATAACAACAATCAGTGACAATAATTTAAATAAAAAATTATTTTCAAATTAAATGAAATGTCCATATCACATGTAGAGTCTTGCGACTAAGGCCGGGTAATTTATCAAAATTTTAAACATAGTTAAGGCTTAATCAATGTTTAAATATATGTATTTTTTTTCATACAAATTAAATAAATTTTATCATTGATTAAGCCTTAACTATGTTTAAAATTTTGATAAGTTGCCCGGCCTAAGTGTAGTAAGTTGAAAAATAGTTTTTATTATTAAGTGCCATTATTATAACTTGCCTTTATGTTGTTAATAGTAAAATTATATTGCTTAAAGTTAACTTTTACTATTTCGAACATAAAGGCAAGTTGTAATAATGGCCCTAAGAGAAATTAATTAATTTACCAATTTTCTACCGAATTTCTTCTTCGATTGGACATTTTCAAAAATTGTTTAAAAGCTATCCCCTAATATACATATGTAAATACTTACATATATTCATCCAATTTGCTGGCTTGAATACTATCGTAATATTGTTAGTCAGCCAGCAACAAAAATACTTTGCATAAATAAATAATTAAATGGAGTTTTTTTGATCCCTTGCAATTTTTAACCGTTGTTTTAACTTAAAGACATGTTTACTTCCAAAGTATATTTATACAAGTACATGCAACTCTACAACAAATCAACAATAAAAAAAACAACATTAATTTTGTTTGTGTAAAACATTGTGAGATTGTCAAAAATTGTTTACAATTACATACAAAAAATGTAAACAAACAGAAAGAAAAACAACAAAGTAAAATATTTTGACAATCTCAAATGTATTTACAAAGGAGAAAATAATGAACAGCTGATCACTTGCATGTACTTGTATAAATATACTTTGTTTACTTCTTATCAAATGAATTGATAAATTTATTTGTTGTATCGCTCATATTTCTATTGGCATTTTGTAAAAGGTTGGCAATTCATTCACATGACATTGACTATAGTGATGTAAATGTATGGTCATTGAATACTCAATACTATAGATGGCTTTTGGTAGTCAATAATTAGCTACATATATAAATAATTTTATTTTAAATACGTAGTTGATTGTAATTGAAATTGCAAGATTGTGAAATTTTAAATAAAACCGATAATCTCCATTCTGCTGGCGTTATTTTTTATGTAGACAGATGGTAAAATAATAGGCTGATTATTATAATACTTTGCCACAACATTATTTTTAATTAAATTGTATGTTTGCAATTTCTGACTGTAGGTAAAACAGTTTTACTCGCTAAACATTTTTTAAATCGTTACATTTATTGTGAAAATCACTAAATTCCCATCACTTGGAACAGCTGTAGTTTAAAGTTTTCATCAATAGAAGAAAGAACAGCCCTGACTGATACTGAAAACAAGGATAATAATTGCGAAACAAAATAATAAACAAAAAGTAGATAACACAAATTGAAGTAAATTTTAAGAAAGTAAAGTGTTTGAGATTATATAGATTTTTGGAATATTTGTTAGTGCTGAGCGATTGCCACAAGCTATTTTTATACTTAATGCGTCATTGTTAGTCACTGTCGCAGTTGCACGCAATAATATATAAGGAAAATATATTAGGTACTTATGTGCTCCAGGATTTATTCATTTTTAGATAGTGAAATCACCGATCTTGACATACACACACGCATCATGATTGAAGAACTGACGGAAGAGGTTCAGCAGTTGTTTCCAAATGAAACAAAGGTTTTACCCTCTCTTTTGACCGTGCTTTATTCAGCTGCAAAACTAAACCATGCTAAACAGTTGGTGGCAACCATGAATGAAATACAAAATCAGGAATTAAGAGACTATCTATTGAATCTGGTAAGTGTAAGTTTAAAGTTAATGGATGGTAATGTATTTTACACACAAGAATTCAGTGCATTCGCATAAAAAAGCCAATTTTATTTATTATGTTCAAAATTATTGTGAAGCAATTGGCAACAAGCGACAATGATTTGTATTTTTAAGGTTCTGTATACAAATTATGTATTATATATATATATATATGTATATATATTCATATATTAAGGTGGTCCGCAGTAGTCTAAACGTAGTCGAAGTTCCCAACTAAAATTAAAGTTTGCATCGAATGGAATAAATTTGGACACTTTAAAATATTTTAGATATACCTACAACAAACATTTCAAGCAGTTTGATGCTATTTCCATAACATTTAATATCCAAATCACAGAAAGCCTGTTTAATTTGATTCAGAATTAACTAAAACTACTAAAAACTTTATAGTTTTCTTTGATAGTCAGAAAATATTGTTTGAATGTTAAACGAATTTTTCCGCCCAGTATCTAGTATTGATATGTAAATAATTGCACGTTACTGCGTATTTGCACACTTTCTTTGTCGTTTTTTGTATTTCTACATGCCTTTGTGTTTTGTAAGACCAATTCAGTACATACATACCAAGAATATTTTATTTATTTAATATTTTTATATACAATGACACAGATAAAAGTACGTACTCCCTCTAAAATTTCGGTTTAAGAATAACCCTGGATTTCTGATCAATATTTTTGCTTGCTTTTGAAAGGCATCGAAACACTGTCAAAAACTAACTACAAAAAGTCCGGTTAACTTTCCGCTTATTGTACTTTTACACATAAAACTTAATATGGCAGCACAGATAATTATACGTACGATGCCAAATAGAAACGGTACTTTTTAAAAATAAGTAGATTTAATAAAAAATAATAATATACGGAAAGTGTTAAAAGCTTAGTTTGTAAGCAATTCTTAAATACTGCAGTAATTTTAGAAAAAAAAAATTTACTTTTTTGTTAAAATGGGTAAGAAAACAAAGGACATTTGTATCGAAATGCGTGAACATATTTTAAAATTGAGGAAAGATGGGAATTCCTTAAGTTCAATTGCTCAAATTGTTGGACGTGCCAAGTCTACGGTGCAGACCGTAATAAAAAACTTTTCTGAATCTCAATCCCTAGCAAGCAAGCCAAAAACTGGACGTCCACCCAAAATTACCCCACGAGTTGAGCGATTTATAAAAAGTGCTGTTAGTAAAAATCCTAAAACAACAGCCTTGGAAATTCGAAATACTTTGGAAAATGACCACAATATTAATGTTCATTCAGAAACAGTGCGAAGTGTTTTGCGAAAAAATGGATTCCATAGCCGCGTACCAAGAAAAAAACCATTAATAAGCGAAATAAACAGAAAAAAGCGGCTCGACTTCGCACTTAAGTATGCGTACAAAACAACAGATTTCTGGGCGAATGTGATTTTTAGTGATGAAAGCAAGTACAATTTATTCGGTTGTGATGGCAAACAAAAAATTTGGCGCAAACCTAATGAAGAGCTGCAACCGAAGAACCTCATTCCAACAGTTAGGCACGGTGGTGGTTCGGTCATGGTTTGGGGCTGCATGTCGGCGAATGGTGTTGGAAAACTGCGATTTGTGGAAACAAATATGGACCGATTTCTTTATTTAGACATTTTGAAAAGCAGTTTGAAAGATTCCGCAAGTGTTTTGGGTCTTAGTGGCACCTGGTATTTCCAGCAGGACAACGACCCAAAGCACACTTCAACTCCATACGCCTCCCCAATCACCAGACCTGAATCCCATAGAGCATTTATGGGATGAATTGGAACGACGCATTCGAAAAAAAACTTACAGAAACAAACAACAACTTAAAGATGGCTTGGAATATGAGTGGAATAAAATAACGTCTGAGACAACAAAAAAACTGGTATTTTCAATGAGTAATCGATTGAAAGCAGTAATTGAGGCAAAAGGAGGTCCAACAAAATACTAATGAAATAATATATACCTGAAATTCTTTTTGTACATTAATCTTTTTTAGAGTACGTATAATTATCTGTTATATTAAATAGGCTTTTGTGTTTTTTTTATTAAATTGAAGTTTTTAATTTTAAATTTAAATAATGAAATAAATATTCGTGTTCATTTAAAAATTATTGATTCATTTACTTTTTTTAAATATCACCAATTTTTGGAAAATTAAAGAATTTTTAAGGGGTACGTACTATTATCTGTGTGACTGTATGTACAACTAGCTGGACTCTTAAGTAATTAAGTTCAGACATTTTCGTTATTGGTTTAGGTGTCATGAAATGTATTTTTGGTAATATGGTCAAGATTATATATATAAGATACAGCTAATTAATTTCTAACAGGAAAATAAAAACCCTAATGTAAAATTGAATCTGATAAACCAATTTTGATCAAGTATGATTAATAAAACCGGAAAAATTTCAAATTCATTCAAAACCCCCCTTTAAATGGCGTTGAAAGAAAAGTTATGAATTTCACCATAATTATAGACCAAATAATTCCATTCCCCCGACTGTGGTTCTACGCACCGGAATGCCCCGAGATACTCGTCCAAATTGCCGGCCACCTTGCAACAGCAAAGTATCTTACAACAATTATCTTAAACTTAAAGGTAATAATAATAAAGAAATGATAAATTAATATATGGGGCATTTCATATCAAGTGAACCAACTTTTGATTGGGATGAAATTTGCACCATGGTTAGTTCTATTATAGTAATAGGATAGTAATTCAGACACAATCTTTTAACAAAATCGGCCGAGAACTTTCATTTCATTTCATTTATTATCACAATTCAGTAATATAAAGCCATAATAATGGCCAAAATAACAATATTACATAGTAAAACAATAATACCTGATAATATAATTTATCATATATAAATACAAATAATGCGTAAAGTTACTTAAAATATATACATAATATAGTTAGAGAGGTTCAAAATTTGACATTTTGTCAAAGCAGGTTTTTTTTTCTCATCATTGTAACGTATTACCAATTGTTCTTAGCAAAATGTGTCCTAAATAGTTTAGATAGCAATTTCTTCACAAATTTCTGTTTTTTTTTTTTTTGCAAAATTTAACTTTTTTTCCAAAAAGGGCCCTTTTTTAATATTTTTTTTTTTTTTTGCTCAAAAGAAAGCTTTATAATCATTCGATCCAATGTATTGATTCTACGGATCCAATATTCAATCCTTAAGATTTTTAGCATTAACTGATTTCTACTGTAAATATAAATAGACAAATTCGGTTAAAAGAAGAGTGAAGCGAGAAGTATATGGCAATTCTATTCCCCTGCGAAAATAACCTTCTGGACAATTATCGCCAAATAGTAGTAGAATCATACGAGTTGCGATTTCGATACGGCGAATGTGTATTATGAAAATGCTGAAAACCTCTCTAAAACATCTTCAAAATTTGTGAAAACCGAAGCATGCGACTTTACTGCCCGAGCAATAAGGTCAGTTTCTGGCAGAGCACGACTTTTCATATTCCAAGCGGATTTACTCTCATGTATCCAAGTTGGTCCATGCAACGAAAGAGAGCTCTGAGTCAAAATAGAGGGTGAAACACCACGACTTCCTAAATCAGCGGTATTGTCCTCTGATTTTACGTGAAAATTGGACTGCACCATGAAGTTCGGAGCCATTTTTGCCAATTGTAACAACGTACGTATGGCAAGATAAGGACTCATACTCCGTTATTTCATATGAAGGAAAATCGCTGAAATATGGTGTGACTCTCAGCAAGCGTTATCTACATATACATTTGCGTAATATCGCAATTAAAATCAAATCGCAAAAAAATCGACAACATAAAATCAAAAGAATCATTTAGACTTTTCCCATTAGAAGTTTTGTTAGATGCATTGAAAACTAGCCGAAATTTAGTAATTTTCCGATCCAACTTTATCTATCACTGGATTGTGAGGTATATAACAAGAAGAAGTTGAAGACGAAACGTCACTTATCTTCCTCATATAGCCCAAAACCAAATATTCCCTAACTATCTGCGGTTTTCTCAAAAACTGTGCTCTGACGTTATGTTTTGAAGTACCTAGAAAAATTTTATCAGGAAATTCTAGTCGAAAATGAAGTCAAAGGTCATATCGGCCATCAGAGCCAGGACGAGTGGTTCTCTTTAAACTTTCCTCACACATTCGATCATAAGAGGACATAATCTTCCTAGAGAGTTCCTCTAATTTCAAAAATCTAAGTAAATTTTGCTTCAAATTATCTTCCTCAGAAAACTCTGAAACCATAACAGGGGAGACAACACTCCAACTTGCGGTGTACCCCTTATCATCTCCTAGGGTTGATTTGATAATCCTACTACCAAGCATTGCACTATGTGTCCAAAAGCCAAAATTGCGACAAAATTGATTTCCAAGGGAGCTAGCATCATAAAACTTTGTGTAGAGACTCATGTTGCTAAAGTAAGTATTTAAAAAAAGGTTGGCCATAACCAACTGATTTTCGATAAAGATTTTAATTTATAATCTCATAGCACTTGCTACAAGTAGTATTTCTTCGTTTGTTTGGCGTTTTCTTGGGGCTCCGCTATAAGTAAATTTTGGTTAAGCAATTCGATGTCTTTGACAAACAACTTTTTCGCAACTTCACAAAAAATACCCAATTTTACACATAATGTAAACATTTAGTAAAATATTTTAAGTTTTTTTTAAGTACACAGCTCCGGTTTTGTAATCACTTTGGTAAAGTTTTAGTTATAACTATTTAAAAAAATCACTTTTTCTTTATTAAAATTTTTTACCACTCAACACCTTGAAAACTTCATGAAGCTGTGCTCAATACAAGTTATAACCTCATGTAACGCATTCTCCATATATACAAATCTTTCAAATCGGATCGAGAGCAAAAATTTGGAGCATTGAGGCTCCACCCCGCCTTATTGTTTAAAGTCGAAATTCGAAACTAAAACTCAGCTACATATCCTCTATAGTCGTGGGAAATTTTATTAAAATCGGACTATCCGTTTTTTCAAGTAGATTTTAAGGTAATTATTCCGGATAGTTTCGGTGTAAAACTATATTTGGGTTAATATTTAAAGTGTTCACTTTAAGGTAAATCAACAATATCTTTCGCATTCTTGCGACCGCCATACATTTTTTTTCACTTTTCCAGTATGACCTCTTTCACGAAAGAAAATTTTTGGAGAATGGTGTTTATAATCGTTTATATATTTTATTAATTTTGTCCAGTTAGATTTGCGAGGAGTGTCTCTAATGTACGGATACATACATACATATGTAAGATTATCATTCCGTTTGTAATTTCTACAATATTATTTGCGGTATTATAAAGTATATATATCTGTGCTATAAAGCATATGCATGTATATTCTAGATGCTTATATGGTGTGATTTTCCGACAATTGTAAATTTTGCTACTTTAAACCAAAAATTTTTTACACCCTGGTTGCTATTGCAATCATAACAGCATTATTCTTTACTGGGATCAAATAAATGCCAACAGCTAAGTATACCTTATTCTAATAACACTTTTAACATTCGTTGAATTTGGGCAGCTGCAAGGACACATGTCATACATACTTAAGAGTAGTAATTTAAAAATTCTAGAAAACACCCTTAAATTTTCCAAATTGCACTAAAAAACATATATATGCAAACATACATACAAGCATACATATGTATGTACATTAAGGTGGTCTAAAAAAATATTTGGATGTTCCCTACCGAAATAAAAGTTTAATTCATTCTAATATACCGCTTCTCAAAACATTTGTCCTGGGTTCAGTATTTCGAAATTCAATCTAGATCGAATTTTATTTAAAACCTATTTTCTTTTCGATCTGATGTTAGCTATATGTTCAAGAAAAAATTTCTATAAAGTCGTATAACAAATGTAATTCACAAAGAAAGCATGATAAATAAATAAAAATGTTTGCGTAAAATGTTGCAAGTATTTTTTATGTGTTTATTTTTAATATTTATTTGTTTACACTTTATTTTATTACTTAAAGAGGTTAGCAATAAATATATTCCTTTTCTACTTTTACATTTTGTTGTAATATTGATAATAAGTTTATATATTATTTGTTTTGGAGGAAAAATTTTGCAAGTATTTTAGTTAAACAAAAATTTTTGTTTTATAACAAAATGAAATTATTGCATTTAGTTTTCATCAGATCGAAGAGAAAATATGTTTCGAAAAATTCAAATAAATATTTAACTAGATTGAATTTCTTTGAATTTATATAAGGTTTAAAACGCATTAATGAAAAAAAAAAATTCGAATATTTTTGGATTATCTTGATAATTCAGATACGGCATTAAAAGCGCCTGTCAAAGACCTTTCACATGGTATAATTATTTCATATATTCCTTTGCGAGAATATAAAAAGTCATTAAAACCTTAAAAATTACCTTTTTACTCTTTGATCCAGCTCTAACGCCCGGAAAAAATTTTGTGGATGTTCTCCACAAACAAACTAAACTTTCATTTTAGTTGGGAACATCGGAACCTTATTTTCCTCCATATTAACGGGGCTACCCTAATGTACATACGTTCATGAGTATGTGTATATGTAAATGTGTAGGTATTGTAAAGCGATGTGTAAGGACTTGCCAGTTCCTACATTTTATTTTAGTATTGCAGTTGGTCACATATACATGTTTCTCATTTAATAAATAAATATTATTGTGGAAATACTATCACGTTTTAAAACATTTTTATATTATTTGTGTTCTCGCAGTAAAGTATTTTAAATGGATCAAACACGTTTTATTAATCGTAAACGTTGGTTTACTTCGGTGTGGCCGGGAGCCAAATTCTGGAAAGGATCTATAACAACCCCATTATCGCCATATATAACATACCCAGCGGTAATACCTACGAAAGGAAACAATTTTAATTTTCGTTCTTTTCAAGTATGTGTTTATGGTAACTGCATTTTTCCGCAGATCGCCGTACATCATACTTTTTATATATTTTCGACAAACTTTTAAGCATGAGTGAAAAAATTATATCTGAAATTATTGTGATTATACCATTTTACAAAAACATTCAATACATAATATATCGGTGGTTTAATATCGAACGGTCATATCTCAACTTTTAGTTATTTTACAGGAGAAGGAAAAAACTCAATAGAATCAGAAAAAATAATAAAACAAATTTTCTTCTGCAACAGTTTTTTATTAAAACAGCCAACAAATTCAATTCCGTTTTATTTTTTTCCTACATTTAATTAAGTTATGTAAGATATGGCTTATACTTACTTTTTTGAAAATATTAAGTAAGAGCTTTTAAACTAAAGACTCTCCAAGTTGCCTAGAAGGCTTTTAACAAAGTACCTTTCTTGTTATACCCAAATACAGTTCACCTTCCATTTGTGCGTTTGTGCTGACGACCAAAAATATTAGTCACCCACCTCAACACCCACCTTAAAGTGTGCGGATTGGCTCAAAATCACTTTCTGAGTCAATAAAACACCAATTGTGCTCCAAATAACTTTTATATATACGGAAGTCCTGTCACCTAATTATATGATGATCGGTCCATAATTACTCATTGCTCCCATATAATGCCCACTTAAGAAAATAACTGTAATGAGCATAAATCTCTTAAAAATATTGGTATCCAGAAAATACGAGTCCTTAAGAGAAAAAAATATATTAGTCGTGGTTGTCATAGAATCAAATATTTGTCGGAATCGGTTTTGAAAACGACAGAAAAAGTACATTGGTCTCGTGAAATCGAAAGTTATCGGTTTTATATTCGTTCTAGAATTAAATTCTTTATCGATTAAATAAAAAATAACATTGGATTTCATAAGTCAAATGTAACTTTTTCGACGTTTTCAAAACCGATTTCGACATTGCTTGGATTCTATGACAACCTCGAGTATTCACAATTCAATGTCCACACAATCCGTCACAAGTAAACTTTTACCAAAATTGTTCCCTAGTGAATACTATTATACATTATATTACTACCGAAAATGTTGTTCCATAAAAAACATATGGATCTTTAAGAAAATCATTACATACATATATAACAAAAAAACGCAAATGGTGCCTTAACAGAAAAAATGTTGTATATAATTTTAGAAATTTGATGAAATTGATGGACAATCAATTACACCTCTAACCATGGCAGCTATGGCGGGTAATACAATGTATGTAAAAACCTTGCTTTCTCACTACAGTGTTGACTTGGAACGGGAGTGTAATGTAATATTTGACGGTTTGGTTGTTTACGGAGCTACTGCTCTATGGGTGGCTGCTGGATTAGGTCATTTACAAGTTGTCAAACTATTAGTTAACAATGGTGCAAATGTTAACCACAATACTAAAGCGCAGTCTTCTCCGTTACGAGCTGCTTGCTACGCTGGACGCTTGGATATTGTCAAATATTTAATTGAACATGGGGCAGATGTTAATTTGGGCAATAAATACAACAACACTTGTATAATGATTGCAGCTTACAAGGGGCATGCTCATGTGGTAAGTGAATAACAAATAAATGACATTGGTGCTATAATACATATATAATTCAGTTTTTTCAAATATCAAAATGACCCTAGCATATTCGAATACATCATTGAAAACTATAAAGAAACGCACAAATCGCGACGAAATTGGTATTTATTTAATAATTTATTTAACATCACTAGATTTTATAATTAAATTTAGGGCATCCTCTCTAGTAATTAAAAATAATCCTCATTTCAAATTAATAAAATATGTGGAATATTTTCCTAAAAAAAATAACAATTTTGATTTCCGTAAATAAATGTGAATTTTCGAACGTAGAAATTTATACGATATGTAAACCAATGCAAATTAACAAACTGGATTTTTCTTCTATTTTACTATTTTTCATTATACATAAAAACATTAAAAATAAATGTACTTATTTACAAAGTTTGATTTTACAAAATTGATTTTACAAAATTGATATTGTGCGTGATGTTTTTTGTTCGAAAATAACCGGAAAATTTGATTTTAGTATATAAAACTATTGCGATATCACGTGGTGCTAGGCCAATATAAGGTTATAGCCCTAATGTTCATACATATATGTATATACATTTGAATCAAGTTATCTTATGTTCCATTTATTGAATTTTAGGTAGATACCCTGTTGAAAAATGGCGCTAATCCGAATGAGCAAGCTCTTTGCGGAGCAACAGCTTTACATTACGCTGCTGAATGCGGACATTTGGAGGTATGTCGTATACTGCTTGATCATGGAGCGCGTTTACAAGAAAACGAACATGGATTAAGTCCTGTTCTAAACGCTGCCGAACGTACGCACGAGGATGTAGTACAATTATTTATTGAAAGGCCCGGCCTTATGAAGAAAGTAGACGTGATTACTGCACTTGAATTAATGGGTGCATCGTTTGCAAATGATAAAGACAACTACAGCATTCAGAAGGCATACACCCATTTAATGCGTGCAATGGAAATGCGATATTCGGACTCGGAAAAGGTAATAAGGAAAAGAGTTATTCCGCCTGAGTTAGCCTATGATAATTGGCTTGAAACGGAAAATATTCCGGAGCTACAAGCAATACGGTTAAATCATCATTCAATACACATGGAATCGTTGACCATCAGGGAGCGTATATTGGGCAAACGCAATCCGGATTTACCTCAGCCGATTGTGTATAGAGGAGCAGTAATGGCAGATCAAGGTCGCTTTTCGCAATGCCAAACACTTTGGAACTATGCCATGGACTTAAGAATGATGAATAATATATCAGTAGAGCGTGACTTACTGCGTTTTGCCCAACTCTTTTCTCAAATATTACGCATTGAAGACGTACAATTAGATTTATCCCAAGTTTTATCTGTATTAGTCAAGTGTCAACAAGAGATAGAAAGAAATAAATACAAAATTGCAAATCCCGGCCCCAAGGATGTACCACAAATGATTGCTGTAAGTAAAAAGCTATATATATAGATATGTACATAATATATACTTTTTAATTTATTTTACATAGGATCAAAATGAACAAAATGTAGCGTCTGCCTTGTATCTTATAAAAATCATAACAAAAATGTTGGCCCAACAGCCCCAATTGAACAAAGAACATCTAGATCTCTTGTACAATACAATAAAAAAATTTATAAAATGTGATACTCGTCTTGCAGATGGACAAACTCTGCTTCATATGGCCGTAAATGGAGTAACACCTGTTGATGATTTCTTTACCAGCGATGTATGCAAGTAAGTTTCATACATTCTGTAGTACAAATACGTTAAATTTATTATTTTGTGGTTTATTTTTCATAAATAAAAGGTTTCCATGTTTTCGAACTGCTCTTCTGTTAGTACATGCTGGAGCTTCTGTTATTGCAACGGATGAGTTGCGTAACACTCCACTCCATACTCTGGTTGCGAGTGTAAATATAAATATTTTTTGATTTTTGGAAATATTAATTTTAATAGTTATGGTTGCTTTTTTAGTATCCTCGTGACAATCCCCATTTGTTGCAACAGGCGGAAAAAATCGTTAAACTATTAGTGGACGCTGGAGCTCATTTGGATGCTATAAACGCTCAGGGTTTAACACCTGCTCAAGTTGGTCATGTTGGTAAGATTTAAACGGAAATAATGACACACTTTATGTATAATTATGTATTTAATCATACATTTTATATTTTTTAGCTGGCTTACGAAACATTATATTGGGTTATGAAAATTTATTAACATCACTAAAATGCATTGCCTCCCGTTGTATTGCCGTTAATAAAATAAAATATCGGGGTCTAGTCCCCACAGTTCTGGAGTCTTATATTCAAATTCATAGTGCAGAAAAGTATTTTACATAAGGATAATTAATTATGTATATCATGTAAAAAGCGACTGCGTGTGTACACTAGGGTTATTACATTTAAATCATTTTTCCGAAATTTAACTTTAAAATCGTTGTTCATGCTGGAAGTAACTACTCGAAAAATGGTTTCGAAATATCGTAAAACCGTAATATCTCTACTGTACACTTCTTATTAATTGTATTAATAGTTGTTTAAAAAAATATACATATTATACATTATTTATTTTTATACCCTAATTTGTTTAATTTATTTATGTATTTGAATAGAACAAAGTTTTTGTTTGAGAACAAACTTTATTGTTATTAAAAATCAATAAAAAAATATGGGTTTTTATAATTTCGGTATCTTTGTTTATAATAATATAAGAATTCTACATACATACATATAAAAATTATGTTTTAACTATCATTTACATATTAGCAGTACTCATGACCTGAGCTCTTGTCCGTATTAAAGAGTAATATGCAATTTAAGTAGTAACTATACATTTTAAATTTTAGAAAGAACCTTCCTTTTGGTTCGTTATCGATTAATTTATTAATTTGATGCATTTTTCAATTTATATTTTATAAATATTTGTACTATGTACATATTAAATAAATTTCGCTACTCCGTGTATAGCATCTCCAGGGAAAATTACCAATAACAATATATGCATATGGAACATGTTTTTTTAAAATAAACAAAAAGTGGGGGCGATTATGACATCATATTTTATTATTATTTTTTTTGAAAACGATATTATCATATCGTTATTCAATATTTTGCCTCCAATAAAGTAAATAAATAAACCACAAACCATAGATGACAACTAGAAAGGTAACTGAGAGCCAAAAACCCAAGTCTGTTGTCAAAAACCTAATACATGAGAATGGATTGCAATATATTTTGTTATTGTATCACCCGAAAGTGTGAATAGAGAATTATTTTGTGTAAACATTTTTCATTGGCATTTCTATCTCCTTCCGTTCTATATATGTATGTACATATTTTGTCTATGCTACAAACATTAAACGATATCAAAATGATATCATATATGTAGATGATATAAACTATCATTGTATATGGGTAATTCTAAGTCATCGTACGTGACATTTGTACGCCTATTTCTTACATTAAACCAAATGAGTTCCTTACATTTTATTTTGAATTTACAGTAGCATTTTTAAGAATACTAGTAATATATTAACAATGTTCGTAGACTTAATACATGAACATATCGGTATTAAAAAAAAAATCTCCATGCATTTTTGGTATTCCACATATTCTAGGAGCTGTAGCTACATTTGTATTAAATAGGTTTTTCTCTAAAGATGTAATTATTTGAAAAGTTCATCTACAATGTCGCATTACCCTTATCTGCATTTAGAATAATTATGTATCTGTTCCATTTAAAATAATTTTAAAACTGGAATTGCCATTATCAAAGCAAAAACTGAATCTATCAAACAATTACTACTTCTACCAGGATAATGACCCTAAGCATAGCGAATACAATATCAAGTCGTGGTTGGTGTACAATTGTTCTCATGTAATGGAGACACCTGCCCAGAGCCCTGACATCAACTCTATCGAGAATCTTTGGAGCTACCTCGATAATAAAGTGAGACAACACCACATTACCTCTAAACAGGAGTTGAAAAGAGTTCTTACTGAGGAATGGGAAAAGATTGATCCGAGCTTTTACCGCAAACTAGTGGAAAGTATGCCTATGAGACTAGTAATGGTTATTCAAGCAAAATGACACTATACAAAGTATTTATTATTATGGTATTGTTACTTTTTTAGCATACCGTGTTAAATGTACGAGTTTGGCTTTTAAAGCATTATTTTTGTTAATTCTTATTTACAATGTTATTTAAATGGTTTTACTATTATTTTACATATGAATTGAATAAAGTATTACATAAACTACAAGCCTTCCTTCCAAACACATTTTTTATATATGTATCTCTGACAGGTAAGCCGAAGTTAAGAGATATGTAAACAAATTTCATAGTGTACGAGTTTGGTTTTGAGCCACTGTACATATTCACGAAAAACAGCATTATCATCTCACTATGCTCATTTAAATCACTATCCTGACTGTCCCCACAGCTTATTTGATGCAGTCACAAAAATTTTATAAAAATTCAAATATATTGAATGGTATATCCATTACGGAGAAACATAGTACGTTATTTATATTGTAAAATTATATGTTTTAATTAATAACAACAGAGTGCTATATTCGGCTATGCCGAATCTTATATACCCTTCACCTTTGTTGTGGATGCATTAATTGCCCATTTTCAGCGTATAGCATTAAGTATTATTTATACGCATTAAGTATTATTTATACGCATAATTTATATTTTTATTAAATTATTTTTTTGTTTTTTTTTTCCATTTTTTAAATTAATTTTTTTTTGTAAAAAATATTATTAAGTAAAAATTTATGACCGATTATGGCCAATAGGATAGGTTATTGAAAATAATAAATAAAATAAATAAATATATCAAGAAAACTTTTAAAAATTTTACATTTAATTGCTGACGAATAAATTATGTTGTAGAAGTTACAAACGAAATAACAATCTTATATATACCCTTCTCACGAAGGTGTAGAGTATAAAAATAATAACGCCAAACGAAACGAAACACCAAAAAAAAAACAAAATACGCAATGCAATGAAGCCAACACACATCCAAACATATGTACGTTTTGTTGCTTTTTTGTCAAACACCAAAAAAACAAAATACTCAAAGCAATGAAGCCAACACACATCCAAACATATGTACGTTTTGTTGATTTTTGTCAAAGCATGCAATAAATTGTCTTTTTTAGATGAAATTTTCAGAGGTTGTTTCAGATTTTTGCTCATATCTCCTTTATTTATGGACGGATTTTGCTGATTTTAAATAGGAAACTTCTCGAAAGCATGTCTGACAGAATTATCGAAGATTTGAATCCCGAAGATATCTGGGGTCTTCAGAAAATTGATTTCAACAGACAAACGGACATGGCTTAATCAACTCCGCTATCTATAAGGATCCAGAATATATATACTTTATAGGGTCGGAAAATTATATTGTGGAAATTACAAACGGAATGGCAAATTTATATATACCCTTCTCACGAAGGTGAAGGGTATAAAAAGAAAGATATAGGTAGTAAATAATTTAAATTGGTTACAGTTTTGAGCTCACAGCTTAAATGATGCACTAAATGAACAGTATTTAAAAACCATTAATATTCCGAACTTATTTTGCTGGTTAGTATTTAGTGGGGTATCCCTTTTGATGGAGAACAGATTTAATCGGGAATTCATTGATTCTACCAGTTTTGCTATATACTCGGAACTAATTTCACCCCATTCTTCTTGCAGTGCCCGTTTTAGATCAGAAGCATTATAAATATTGTGTTTTTTAATTTTATTTTTTGCACTGACCACAAATTCCCAATAACGTTGAGATCTAAGCTCTGTGCATGTGTCTTTATTACATGTGTGGAATAATCCAAGTCTTTACAATACCAGATGTATGCTTGGGATCGTTGTCTTGGTAGAATCTAAACGAATCCCTTATATCGAATTTCTCCGCACTTTGCACTAAATTATCCTTCATATATTTTATTTGGCGCAGATCTGCCCTTATCTTCTATTCTATTTTCGTGGCGAAACCTTTCTACAATTCCTACAATTTCTGCAATTTGTCGTTGGCTTTTGCCCTCTTTAAAATGACGAATCACGTCTTCCCTTTTTTCAATAGAGGTTCGGTTTCCCATTTTTCTAATTTAATATTTTTCAATCTTTTTTTATAAAAATTGTTTAAAAATTACTTTAGCTTAGCGCCAAAACAGAAAAAAAATACATTGAACCGTTATTTCATTGTTAGAGAAAGTATAAAATACACTTATACATTTAAGCTGTGAGCATATTTTAACGAATATGCTCACAGCTTAATTTTACATCAATTAGCTTGGTATTTGGTATAATTATATAATTACATTTTACATACGATTTGTTTGATAAATTCAATGAACATTGACTTATTTTCGTTTTTCTAAAAAACTACAAACCATAGAGAAACATAGAGCGGAAACTAGAAAAAAACTCAAACAAAAAAACTACTCAAAAATGTTACACATACGAGTGTTGTTTTTGTTTTCACATAGTTTTTTTTACTAATACATTCTCACCACTTAGGTTTTTGACAACTGAGTTAGGTCTTTGACAGGAGAGTTTCCGATCTATGTGTATTATCTATGCTACAAACGTCGTTATATTTTATAAATACAAAGTTTTTGGATTGTTTTAAACAAATTTTGAATACCGACCGTAAATCAAAAAAATCATTCGTATTTTTTGAAAATCTAATACAAATTTTGTTTCGACGATAAATTTGTATTATGATACTTGAGTTTTTGAGGAATATTAATACACAGTATTGCCGTCTATAAATACCTTAAATAATGTTAATTTTTCATTTTTACTTTTTGTTTATAGATTTATTTAAAAAAAAAATTTCAATACATACATACACTTAGTCTCAAAACTCTACATACGATTTAATTTTTTCAATACATTTCACTTTTTTGTCCTAAGGCAGTAAGTACCTTTCTTCAAACTTTTGCTCGACCATTGTTTTTAAAAAGGTTAAACTAGCATTTGTCTTTAAAAATAATTCTTTCCCAAAACATAAGACAATTTAAATGCACAACTGAAGTCCAGATTTTGTAAAGCAGCGGTCTGCATCGAAATAAATTCCATAATCTTTTCTAATGTCTCATTTTAATTTTACGCTACTATATCTGGAATTTCTAGGACTTCTCTTACAATTTTACGGCTTAATATTTCATCAAACTTTAATGGACGTTAACTTCTTGGGAAAGTTTCATATCTTTCAAATCTTTTATAGTTCCTCAGTATAGTTTGGACTCCAGATTATGGCAAACTAACGATTTCCCTACAACTATTGCTTCGACGTCGGTGTATATTTCCTTCTTTTCGCCATTTTCAGATTCGTTGTATTAAAACTAATAAAAAAATTAAGACCATATCTCACACACGCAGCTACTATAAAACGATGTATGTATATTGTTATTAATTTTCCCTGAAGATGCTACACAACGGAGTAGCGAAATATTTAAAATAAAAACTATTTTATAAATCTGACAGCATTCTCAATTAATTATAATTAAAATTAATGAAAAAGGTAAAACAATTAAACAAACTTTTTATACAAATTATTACACATACATATGTTCTAAAAAAAATAGTTCTAATGTATTTGATAATTTTTAGTTTGAGCTAAAGACTCTTTTTGCGACATTATCAGCCCAAGTAGTCAAATAAAGAATTCAGCTAATATAAATAATTTTTGAGTTAACATAACACTGAATTTCGTTGTTCTGCTCCAGCTTTGTTCTAAATCCTCTTTCATTTCAGCTATTACAACGTTCTTTAGACTATGTTGAATCACAGATTATGTTTCCAGAAATTGATTACAAAAATATAAACAAATCTTATTGCCATTTGGGATCAAATGTTCGCTTCGGTGATTTTATTACTGACCTTCGGATAGATTTCCGGTTGCCTCATGACTTCATCATAAGATGGAGGAGGAGCTGAAACAATAGAAAATTTATACAAAATAACTTTCATAATAAAGTACAGTTTAGTTTAATATTTGTGTGCTACTGCCTGCTAACTTATGTCTTATGTCTTAAGTCTTATGTCAACTAAGTCAATAACCATTTTATCACATTCATATCACATGTGCATATTTTGCTGAAGATATTTGAAACTTAAAAAAAAGGCTCGCGAGTTTATTACTAACAATTTAAATGATTTAATATTCATTTTGTTTTCATCTTTGGTATACAGGCAAATCCCGGTATAGCGAATCTCACTTTAACAAAAATCCGATATAACGTACAACCACAGTTTTAACATTAACTACCTTATATAACGAACGTTTCAACAATTTTGTACTCGATTTAACGAATGTTGAGAAAAATAAAACAAAATTAAATGAACGATCAAATTTTTAACATTGACAATTATATCAATCTATCAAGAATGGCTAAAATAATCAAGTCAACCTACCGAAGAACAATTAATAAATACTACAAAATATGAAAAATGTTTAGACGATATTCATGCCCTAATGTCACACCGCTTAAAAATTAGTAAAAAAATAAATCTCGATATAACGAATTTCTCGATTTAACGAATGGACCTGACAACATATCGTTCGTTATACCGGGATTTGCCTGTATTATGTTTGAAAATTTTTAATTTAAATTAATTTCTGTTTGATTCTCATTAATGAAATTATAGAGAGTGGTCCTTATAAGGAAGCTATAGCAAATTGTAGACCGTTACCAAATTTAATAGTGCGATTTCAGCTTATATAAAACCTAATTTAATATTGTTACGTTTTTACCTTTCCTTTAATCTATATAAATATATAAATGTCTTTGTAAGTTTGTTTGTTTGTTTGTTTGTTTATTTGTTTGTTTGTTTGAGCATCACGCCTAAACGGCTGAACCGATTTTATTGAAATTTGGAACGTAGATAGATCCTTACTTGGAAGTTTCAATACTTGGACCAGAAAGGGATAAAAAGGGGAAAAACGGGTAAAATTGGTATCTTTAGTTTTTAAACAATAATTACTAAACGGCTGAACCGATTTTTACATCGGTTCAGCCGTTACAGGGGTAGCGAAGCGCACCGGGTCAAGCTAGTTGTAAATAAAAGCGATCAGTAGACATAATGGTAATACGGTTGATTTTAACTCTAACAGCGCCTATGATACACTAACTCACTCACAACTCGCTGTTACTTTTTATATACATAGTCTCATGAATAATGCAATGGAAAAAACTCGAATGTTCTTTTTCCACAATGATCACCTAGAGCCTTTAAATCAGCTTCCTGGTTGGGTATGACATATACCTCTGGCCACTTGCTGAAGTAATCCATAACCACTAGAACGTAATGGTTTCCGCCATCACTGACAGGGACTGGACCAGCTACATCCATTGTGGAGAAATGTATGTAGATACCTACTTATATAATGATATTTCGGAAGGACATTTGTATGGGGGCTAGGTGAAATAATGGACCGATTTCAAGCAATTTCAATAATAGGCTTTATCGACTCAGAAAGTGGTTCTGATAAATAAATTCTAATAATTTTAAGGACAGCTTTCATGTATTTTTTTACTTATTAGCTTTTATTTTGAAACATTTGTACAATATAAATTTCTTCAAAGTATTGGCCACTGTTAACTATAACCTTTTCCTATCTTTTTGACAACATATGGATTCCGGGTCAAAAGAACTGTTCATCATAACAATCTTCGTGGAATGCCTAACAATTCTTGGTCTTCAATCTTTTTTGGCAGGCCTGGGCGATCTTTATCTTCCGTGTCAAAATCACCACTTCTGAAACTCACAAGCCATCCGATAAAACACATTCACTATAAGCTTTTGGTAAGCAATCGGTGTGCTTCAGCGACACTAATCTATATAAATATATAAATGTCTTTGTAAGTTTGTTTGTTTATTTGTTTGTAAACGGCTGAACCGATTTTATTGAAATTTGGAACGTAGATAGATCCTTACTTGGAAGCGTCAATAGGCTATAAATTTTTTCAATACTTGGACCAGAAAGAGATAAAAAGGGGGAACGGGTAAAATTGGTACCTTTACCTTTTTTCAAGCAATTTCAATAATAGGCTTTATCGACTCAGAAAGTGGTTCTGATAAATAAATTCTAATAATTTTAAGGACAGCTTTATTTTAAAACATTTGTACAATATAAATTTCTTCAAAGTATTGGCCACTGTTAACTATGACCTTTTCCTATCTTTTTGACAACATATGGATTCCGGGTCAAAAGAACTGTTCATCATAACAATCTTCGTGGAATGCCTAACAATTCTTGGTCTTCAATCTTTTTTGGCAGGCCTGGGCGATCTTTATCTTCCGTGTCAAAATCACCACTTCTGAAACTCACAAGCCATCCGATAAAACACATTCACTATAAGCTTTTGGTAAGCAATCGGTGTGCTTCAGCGACACTAATCTATATAAATATATAAATGTCTTTGTAAGTTTGTTTGTTTATTTGTTTGTAAACGGCTGAACCGATTTTATTGAAATTTGGAACGTAGATAGATCCTTACTTGGAAGCGTCAATAGGCTATAAATTTTTTCAATACTTGGACCAGAAAGAGATAAAAAGGGGGAACGGGTAAAATTGGTACCATTAGTTTTTAAACAATAATTAATAAACGGCTGAACCGATTTTTACATCGACAGGGGTAGCGAAGCGCACCGGGTCAAGCTAGTTTCAAATAAAAGAAGGTACAAAATTCGACATTTTCGAAGCAGAAAAAAACTATGTGGTTTACACTATAATGTTCAATAACTAAGGGAGAATTAATGACAGATATGTACCCTTCACAGTGACATAAAAACAACGTTCAAAAGATATTTGATTTTTAAGTCATACGCCCTACATAAACAATAAATAATAATTTCTCACCTTGTGTACACGGTTTACAAAATAATAATCGAGAAAATAATTAAGTTACGGGTAGATTAGTACCAATGACCAAATCTAAAAGTTTTTTCGGAATAACAGAAAATGTTTAAATTTAATTTCATACATACCGTTGATAATGTATTCTTCGTCGTGTGTATAGGCTGGATTGACAATAGCTTCTGTAGGATATGTTGTTTCAATATTACGTTCCCCAATAGCTGATAAAGGCTGGCGCTGAGAATGACGCCTTAAACTATTGCTGCGTTGGTGATAGGCATCAATTAATTGATCCTCATTTTCTAAATCCTCCCGTTGTAGTTGAATCACATGAACAGAGGGTCGCCGTTGATCTTGAAAAGTACGATTAAATTAAATATACATATGCACAAACTCATGTACATACCCGATCCAATAGCATCTGTGTAATTATCAGTTAATCCAATATGGGGAGTAATCGATTTTTTACACTTTAAAAATAAAACAATCAATATCCAACCCAATATTAGAACCAAGTAAACAAATCCCAGCATGCTCATGCAGATATGTGGGGCAATTTAAATAATATTTGCAAATAAATAAGATTCAATTCTTGTATTTATCTATCAGTCACATTTGCACACATACCTATATAAATATGTATGTACATTTAAATTTTTGATCGTATTTGAACGGGATCTATTTATTTTACATAAATCTATTAATTTGATGGCGTTACTATTGTTTTTTTTTTTGTTTTTTTAATCAAAAGACGTGATGATACGAGGGAGCATATCTATTATGTGTTTTATTCGGTCTAAAATTAAATAGGTTTTTCTTTTTTCTATTTATTTTTTTTTTTGTTGTTAAAAAATTAAAATCGATAAAATACCATTTATAAGTACTTCTTCAGTGTATGTGTACAGGTGGAACAAAAGGCTCTAGACATTTTTGACGCGTTATTTGTATTTAAAATTTCTCGCAAAGACAGAACGAATGGCAAGTAAACAACTAAGTGACTGAGTGAGCGAATTAGTATGACTGACTCTAGTTATAAGTATATACTATATGTATACTAGCACAAGGACATACGACGCTTCTGTTGTCGAATATTGCTACCGTACTTGATAATTTCAATGTGGTGAATGTCCGAATCAGTTTTTTGTATATATAGGGTTGAATCAGGGATGGAAAAGATGATACGATTGTACTTTATTTTATACTACATATGTATTTCCAGCAAAAAATCTATTCACTTAATATTGGAGCTAAGTGATGACAACTTATTATTTTACTGAAATACTAGTGTCGTTTTCACTCAGACGCACAAGAAAGCTGTGCTTAATGCAAAAGTTCATTACCAACCTGTATAAAAAATAAGTACCTACTCTCCTATAGTAATGAAAATAATATCATTACTAAATAATTCTATAGAAAATAGTTTGTATAACAGTATTTTCTGTAGAAAATCTTCTGTTTAACAGTATTTTCACTGCAAAATATTCATTACAACAGTATTTTCTATAGAACATCATCAATATAACGGATGATTTGAAACACAAAACTACGCTAGTATGAAAATAAAGTAAAATTTTAAATTTTAGTACACTGAGCTTGGAAAAAGTACTACATACATATTTGAATATAGTTTTGATACCGAACACATTTTTCATTTTCCATCCATGGATGGAATACTACTTAGCCATACATATACACACTTACAGCCATATGTACATAACCATTCATAGGAGTATTAGTATGTAAAGTCCTTTTTGGCCACAACAAGGCAATGAGCGTAAACAACTTTTGTTTGTTACGATTCACAAGTTGTCCGAGTACAACACAGCAATGAATAAAGTTAGAATATGACTACTTACTACTTAGACGCTCGTCATAAGCACACAGAAATCGAAAAAATGTCACAAATTAAAACAAGTACATTTGTATGTAATAATCAGGGGAAGTTTAAATATGCACAAACAAATTCAAAATAACCAAGCAAAAAAGTTCAATTAACTGCAAAAAAGCAAAGAAAATCATGGATATGCATATGAAAAATATAAACTAAATAAAAATTAATTTTATTGTAAAAAAAAAATTGGTAACAGCTTAAAAAATAAAATAATCTTTATTTGTTACATAAAATGACAAAAAAATACGCAAAAAAAAAAAAATTAAAAATCTTAATATAAAACCATGACAAACAATATTTTTGCCTTCAACAGACAGACAAACCGACGGACATAGCTAGATGGTATTTATGTTTTATAAAGACATATATACATATCGCTCATTTGGTGCAACAACGGCATAACTCAAAATCCGTGTTTTTTGAACTAAGTAATACAAAATATGCGCCGTTCTATAGTCTTTCATATAGTTCTAGCAGTTTTCAAAAAAGTCCAAAATTAAAATTCATGGTTTCTCGTATATTTGACAAATAAAAATTTTGGGTTATATACAGATTTCTCGAAACGACTTTGTTTGAATTATTACGTTGTTGCAGGAAAGGAGCGATAAGTATATGGGGCATTTCATGCCAAGTGAACCAACTTTTGAAATCGACCAAAAACCTCTTAAAGCAATGGACCTAAGCATTCTTTTGAGCAAAAAAAAAAAAAAATGTAAAAAAATACCCATTTTGAAAAAAAAGTCAACAAAGTTTTTGATTTTGCCAAAAACTCAAAAATTGTACGTTTTGAGTTACATAACATTTATTTTGAAAGATATCCCACTCGTATCCCACTAAGCGACCATATAGGTCTTCATCTATCTAAGCTTTCTTTTGAGGAAAAAAGGGCCTATTTTGAAAAAAAAAGTCTTTGATTTTGGAAAAAAAAATTACAAATATTTTTTATTTTTAATTTTTTTTTCCGAAAGATTGAAGAAATAGCTATCTAAACTGTTTGGGACACATTTTGCTAAGAACAATAGGTATAAGTTACATGGATGAGAAAAATCACCTGCTTGGCCAAAATGTCTAACTCAAAAAGTTCTCGACCGATCTTGTTGAAAAATGGTGCATATTTCATCCAAATCAAGACATCGATTTCAAAAGTTGGTTTACTTGACATGAAATGCCCCATATGTATATTTCGATTCGTTTTTAAATTTTGATTTTAGAATATCATACCTTTTTAGACGAGTTTTGCAAGTAATACAAAATATGCGCCGTTCTATAGTCTTTCATATAGTTCTAGCAGTTTTCAAAAAAGTCCAAAATTAAAATTCATGGTTTCTCGTATATTTGACAAATAAAAATTTTGGGTTATATACAGATTTCTCGAAACGACTTTGTTTGAATTATTACGTTGTTGCAGGAAAGGAGCGATAAGTATATGGGGCATTTCATGCCAAGTGAACCAACTTTTGAAATCGACCAAAAACCTCTTAAAGCAATGGACCTAAGCATTCTTTTGAGCAAAAAAAAAAAAAAATGTAAAAAAATACCCATTTTGAAAAAAAAGTCAACAAAGTTTTTGATTTTGCCAAAAACTCAAAAATTGTACGTTTTGAGTTACATAACATTTATTTTGAAAGATATCCCACTCGTATCCCACTAAGCGACCATATAGGTCTTCATCTATCTAAGCTTTCTTTTGAGGAAAAAAGGGCCTATTTTGAAAAAAAAAGTCTTTGATTTTGGAAAAAAAAATTACAAATATTTTTTATTTTTAATTTTTTTTTCCGAAAGATTGAAGAAATAGCTATCTAAACTGTTTGGGACACATTTTGCTAAGAACAATAGGTATAAGTTACATGGATGAGAAAAATCACCTGCTTGGCCAAAATGTCTAACTCAAAAAGTTCTCGACCGATCTTGTTGAAAAATGGTGCATATTTCATCCAAATCGAAAGACATCGATTTCAAAAGTTGGTTTACTTGACATGAAATGCCCCATATGTATATTTCGATTCGTTTTTAAATTTTGATTTTAGAATATCATACCTTTTTAGACGAGTTTTGCATCAATCTAGACAATGTAGGAAAATTTAGGGAAAATATGACTTATTTTCCACTACAATGCATCAGAAATGCATTAGTGACAGAGAAAAAAAAATTTAAACTTTTGTTTACCACTCACAATAAATGCAGTCCACAAAGAATATTATGTACTATTTAAACTTTTGATTTATTTAGATCCGTTTAGATGTTATGAAGTTAAACCTATTAATTTGGGGGTTAATAAAGGATCTTGATCACCGAATTTAATGATATCAATGAATAATGTTCCTTATTGAGTTTATATAATGACTAGGGGGCGTATTTTCATGCATTTATTATTGGAAAATATGCGCCTAAAACATGCATCAAAAAATAAAAATATGACCTACATCATAAAATAATTAACTATTAATTATGTTGCCATTAATTAGTCACAGAAAAAAAAAAATCGTATCCAATCACAAAATTAAAACAAAATATATTACTAAATAAAATAGGACTTAAGTATCATAAAAATTGTATATTAAATAAATTTTTAAGGCTTTTAAGTATAACCGGCAATACTGAGTATTACCACTTTTCAATTTTAAAATATTATTAAAATCATCCCGTTAGTCAAGAAATCATTTTGAAAAATACATTTCATGTTTACACGGCAGTATTAAATATATTTTTGTATTGATTGTTGATGTTTTTCTGCAATCTTTTTTTATTTTTTATATTTTCTTCACGTTAATTGTTTGTCTTATAAATAAAATTACAATGTAAAACAAAATTACATTTCCGGTTCACTTGTATTGCTTACCTGGTGTACTTTTGAGACTATTTGATAGCTTGTATGTCTAGAGGCTACATACATATGTCAGCCGGAGACTCAATCTGCTTGATTACTATGGCACACTGCGCTAGAAAAATTATGTTTGAGTATAATTTGTTTTTTGTTGAATATATAAAATACTTACCAAATATGTATATATCTGTCTGGACATACACAAGATGCAGGAGGAGACATCTGTCTATATTTTAGCATAACATACACAGATAATTTCTCGATTTTTTTAATTTATTGTTCTATTATCATAGTAAGATTGAAAATTTGTTTTTGCATTTTACAATGTTTTAAAACCAAAGAAAGAGAATAATAAAACCAATAAGAAACATTAATTAATTTGAATTTATAATCAAATAACAATTTAGTTGAAAAATATTAGTAATCACTTTTTCTGTGTTTAAATTATACCAGGAATAAATTAGTTAAAGTTTTGAAATTATAATTGTTCTTCTGAAAAAACGATGGATATATTAATTATAATAGCTCGGTATAAATACTGGTTTAAACCCATAATCTTTAGAGCTTCTAAGTATATTGGGACTTGCCTTTTAAAATCATCAATATTTTGATCGTGTTGTAAAATATCATCCAAAATTAATTTTCATCTTGCAATAACCCAGCAGTTTAGCAAGTAGTAATGTAATGTCCGATCAATTGACTAACTTCAATTTATATATTTTGGGTAATTTGACACGTATGTATGTGCTATTTGTAATTGGATACTTTATACGAAATTGCAGTGAAAACAAATATTAATCTTATCGATACATTTAATGAATTTTTAATACTTAAAAAAAAAACTCTAAACTTTTTTGATGCAACATGTTTTGAAATGATAATTTTCAATTGCTGATAGAGAAACTAAATGCCAGTTTCTCGATGTCGAAAGAAGTTAGTCGATAACATTTATTGCTCTTTCTATAACAAATTCGACAAACAACTTTTTTGCAGACAATATGATGCCCATTGACGACAAAAAAATTATAATTTTATTAAAAACTTGGATAATATGCATTTTGAAGTAAAATATAACAAAATATGCATTATCAATAAAATAATGTGCGATTCGGATAGATAATTAGCCTACATTGTACAAACTTATTTTTTCGAAAAAAAAAAGGTTTTTTTTTGGGAGTTTTAGATGATTTTTTGTTATTTTTAAGGCTCCAAACCAATTTGTATGTATTTTCTCCTGTATCAAATAGCTCATTTCTATAGAAATTCACACGTTAAAGGCGATGGTATCAGTTTTTCGAAAAAAAAAAAATAAAAAATAGTTTTAACGAGTTTTGGTCGAAAATTTTCTTTCGTTCGATTTTTCATAAAAAAAAACATTATTTTTCGAAATATCGCCATCGTTTTAAGCGTACAATTTTACCTTGGATAGGATATATTTAAAAAATTTTAAATCGGCGAATTTTTTTAAATACCTTTTAAGAAATCTGAAAAATTAACGCGTAAAAAATATCGATTTTTCGACCAAAAATTTGCAAAATCTCAAGAAAGGTAATATTAAAAAAAATTAAATCAGCCGATTTTTTTTATTACATACTAAAAAACCATAAAAATAAAAGTTGAGGAAAGGTAAAAAAATTGAGATTTGTGAGCCTCGAAAATGATTTTTTTGATATGTCGTAGTCGAACATTTTTTTTCTCATGCCAAAAGCTATCGAAAAATCAATGGCACAATATTGAAAATATTATTTGACGATCGCGATTATTTCGCGACTCTTTTTTAATCGTCCAGACGATTGTTGAAGTAAAAATACATTTACTCTTCCCAATGTTGCTTTTGCGAGTCATTTTGACGATTTTTAAACCATTGCACGATTGTTATTTCACCGTAAGCGTATTTTACTCTTGCAAATGATGATTGTTGGATGAGTGTTCTTTATATTATTCCACAATCGTCGTTTAAGTATACTGACGTCCATGGGACGATTTTTATTTTTACCGTAATCATACATTACTTTTGCAAATTATGTTTTTGTGTCTTTTTGTTGTTTATATTTCTTTAAAATCGGCGTATATGCATTATGGTGATACTTAGGTGAATTTAACAGTTATATTTATAAAAGTTTGGCAAGAAAAAGTCTTTTAAAATCAGTTTTTGATCAAGGCAGACGTAAAGATTGTGACAATGTTTTTTTTTTTTTTTTGCATAAAAGTGTTATTTTTTTTAAAGTGATTTTTAAATTAAAATAGAACAACTAATAATTAAAATATATTGTTACATTTTAACCTTTTTAAAACGTTGGTTTATTTCCTTTTAATAAACCGGATACTTTTGATTGCAAATAAAAGCCATTTAGCAGTTTAAAATTGTAACAACTCTTTATTTAATTAAAATGTACAACAACACTCAGTGTTTTTATACACTTTTATCAATTCGCAGAAATACACATACACTCTAACAGCGCCTATGATAAACTCACTCACGACTACAACCTCTGCCACTATTTATACACGCGTCATCTTTCGTGAATCTTCTACAATGGTCTTAACGGACAAACTATTCTAGAGCATTCTATGTCAATGTTAACAGCTTAAACATTTAGTGTTGCCATGCTAATAACTGCATGATATCAACATTGTTGATAAGTAGATGCATTTACTGATGGACGTGTTTATAAATATGATGAATGTTGCAGGCAGTCGTTACAGACCGTTAAATTCAAATCGCTATTGCACATTCGTAACAATATACACACTATAAAACACACATTTTATAATTTACAAAAATAATAATACAATTAATGTTAACAATTGGTGTTAACTCTAACAGTGCCTACGATATACTGAATACTCACAGCTCGCTGTTACAATTTATATACACAGCGTTATCTTATAGAAGTCTCATGAATAATCCAACGGAAAAACTCGAATGCAATATTTCCACAATGATCGTCTTTAGCTTTTAAGCTGTTTCACAGATAATGTTGTCATACTTATAAACAATATTAATAAAAGCGATAAGTAGACGTTTCTACTGACAATTGAAAATAAAGTTTAATTTTATACACAGAAAAAAGTTTCAACATAAATAGTATGATTTGATTTCATTGATTTCAATTCATAACATTTATAAATAATTAAATATTAATAAATATGAAAAAATTTATATTAGCGGTATTCACAAAGTAGAGTACTTGGCCTAGTAAAAAAGCAGAAAAGCTATTTATTGACAAACATTTCAATTTCTAATGTATTTTGTTTTTATTTTTTTGATATTCTGCTCTTTTACTACATTACCAGGCCAAGTACTCTACATTGTGAATACCGCTATTATATTTTTTTCATATTTTTTTCTTTAATTTTCATCTATATTTTTAAGTTGTTTGAAATGTTTGAAGTTTTCCTTGGAAAATTTTTATGTTTTTTATGATTTTCAGCTAAAAATTGAGAAAATATGAGCGAAATTGACTGCATTTTTTGAAGCAGATGAAATACTTTAATATTAATGGATGCTAAATTATATTTTATTATATTTTTTACGTTTCAAACTTTTTTGATTCATCTTGAATAATTGGTAATATAGGGCTATTTTACAAACATATTTGAACTAAGCCATTAAATAATGCAATCGTAATGCAATTTATTAAAAAATATCAAGAAATTTATGCAAAAAATTCCGTCATGTACAATTTTATTCTGAATGAAAAAAGTTTGGGAAGAAAAAGTCATGTTCGATTAATAATATTTATTACAAAATACATTCCAATTATGAATTTCTTTTTTCTGTGTATTTTGGATTAAAAAAAAGACAAATACTTTTTTTTATCGTTTAAATAATTTAGTAGCTCTAAAAGCCTTAATATGTTAATGTGTGTTCCGCAAACAACTGTTATCAAAAAGCTATTTAAAAAAATGTTTAATTTGCTTAAATTTGTTAAGTTTTTTGAAACGTACCTGGAGATGTAAGTTTGTATTTACTTTCAGACTCTACATATGTTAGGTATGTATGTATAGAAACACAAAAATATTAATTTAGATATTTTATTGAGTATTTACTAAATATATATTGTTATAAGTATATTAGGCATATTTTATCGGTACAATTATGTACTATCACAATTTTTAGTTGATCGAAGATCTCTGTACATTTTAGCGTTATACATTTGAAAATTTTTTTAATACTATTTGACTATGAATGATATGAAGAAATCAAAAAACATACCTTGTACATAATATGTATATTTTATGTATGTATAATAAGGTGGTCGATTGATGAAAAAAATGATTGGACCCTTCTAAAATTACACTTTGTTACGTTTTATAAGGATTTCCAAAATATTTAGTTTTTTCTTTTTGTTGTATTCTGAATATTATACTCGTATTATGTGAAAATAAGATCATTTATACAACCATTGTAAAATCCGATGACATACAACTCGTACCATTAGTTCAGATTTAAGCCTTCAAATTAAAGCGTTTAATGGTTTATTAATATACGCCAAAGAGATAGATCCAGCTGTCCATTATATAACTTGTAAGCGGTTAATCAAATTATAAAGCTTCATTTAATTCAGAAATACTTTATATATAATTTCAAAACAGTTTAATATTTTTATATTTAAAAACATGTAAAAAATGCACTGCATCATTTTCAAAAGGGCTTTTACATGAAACATTTATTTCGATATTTTTTTCGATTAAAATCTTACAGTTATATCTAATATTTTTCGTGAAAAGATACATTTTGGGAATCCTTATAAAATAAAACAAAGCTACACATGACATATGTACATTAGGTACAACTAAAATATAAGTTTAATTCATTCTATGATACAGTTTCTCAAAATGTTTTGTCCTGGTGTCATTATTTTGTGAGTTGGATCAAGGGATAAAATAAGATATTTCTCGCAAAAGATACATATAAAATATTGGTATCATGTGAAAGGTCTCTGAATGGCGATTTCAACTTTAATTTTAGTTGGACACATCGACACCTTATTTTTCCTCCATACAAATGGGGTCACATACATATGTATACCGTAAATTAAGTGAACAATATTATAAATTTGTTGGTAATTTTGATATTCAGCATCTGCTGATAATAATTTTTTAAAACAATGGCTGCTTAACGAGGACTCGGTTCTTCCCAAATTTCCAAAATTAACGAAATCTGACCAAAAACTGCAAGCTGCTATTTGTCATGAATAGTTAATTTGAATAGTTCATTTGATGACTGGAATTCCTAAAGATTAGAGACTTGTTGTAGCTTGTAATTTTAAATATCGAGTTCGATTTTCGGAATCAGCTAAACGAGCAATATGTTCCGATGCTGCATAGCAAGTTGTGGCCGTTGGTGAACTAGATCTTCTACTGCTACGACCATTATTAGAACTATGATTGTCGGTGACGTTGTCTGTATGTCGAAGACGCGATGCTCCCCAAATCAAAACTAATAAAGATGTCACCAAAATTCCTAAGCCAATACCCGGTAAGAAACTTTTATTTAAGGAGTTCAAAAAGTCGAATGTCCTTTGGGAATAGGCATCTGAGTCCTCTTCCTGTTGGCTGGGTTTCGTGTTGAATATTCTTCCACTATTAGGAAAGTCTACAGCCAAAGCATTTATGTTTCGATGTTCCGTTTCGACAGACCTATCAAATTTTGTAAAGTCAGCATAAGGACGTCGTTTAAATTGTCTAGCTTTTGGAAGGTTGCCTGGATTGCTAATTTGTAGTTGAGTTATATTCGAGCAACCGACTGTTATATCTGAATGTGGGTTATATTCTTGGACCATAACCAAGCAAAACCGATAGCTAGAAATGTACAAAATTAGATTAATTTTAAAGCTTATTTCAGTCGTACGACGTATGCATATGATGAGCAACTCATTTATTTATACCTCTCTCCTATATCCAAAGAAGAACTATCTGGCACTAAAACGCTAACGGTGTTCTTACCGCTGATAATTTTGCTTTCACAATGTATCTGTAAAGGATGTAGAATGAATGGTTTTTTAGCTCTTTAGTAATATGTATGTGAATTATTTGTATATTTTTCTTACCGGAGAATTGTCAATAAGAATTTCGTTAATATTTTCTTCTTTATACACAAATATTGCATCGCACATATAATCTTTTTTACTAAGATTTATTATCCAAGTTAGAATTAGTCCATAATCAGTAGAAAAGTGAAGTTCTTGTAAAACGATCTGCCGGAGAAATCAATATATTAATTATATATTTTAGAAGCAAGTTTTATAGTCTGCTCTAAAGGGCTATCTTAAGTTTTAACAAAATTGAGAAAATTTAAAGATAATAAATCACATTTTTTATTTTAATATTTTTATTTTAAGAAATTATGGTCGGGCAAGCCAGACCATATAATACTATATAAAATTTTCGTGAATGATTTTTGGTAGTGTGCCTTATATGGGATCTATAGCAATTATGAACCGATCGCCATGAAATTATGTCGTTTGATTTATTTCTCTATTCTACATTTTTTTTTTTGGTAAATTTTATTTGGATTCCAACATTTTTAAGAAATTTATGGTCTTTAAAGTGGAAAGGAAGTGGGCCTTACATGGAATCTATGACTAATTATGGACCGATCATAATAAACATAGGTGACATGACTTCCGTAAATATAAAATTATTTAGAGCGAACCTTTTGAAGATACCTATATAAATTAAACATTTATGACCGATAAAGTCCTATTTCAGGAAGACATTTATATGGGGGCTAGGTTAAATAATGGGCCGATTTCAGCCAGTTTCAATAGACCGAAAAAATCTATGTATGTACCAAATTCAAAGCTAATTTTAAAAAATCGTTGTTTGGACTACAATCGAAAAATCTTTAGATTTTATGTATAAAGGTTTGGTTATTTCAAAATGCATACCTCGTCCGATAGATCTTTAATTTGATGTGTAGAGTGATTTTTTTTTGCAAATGCTCCCAATTGTTCAATGATATTTGCATTGTCCTTTTCCACATTTTCCATGTCACAGCTCAGCATTTCCATTGGTACTTGTATTAAAGGTGCTCCTTCTAATTTTGGGGGTGTGGCACATGTTATAGTGAGGAGATCATGTGAAACTAAATTGGCCGATTGTAGCCATTCGGCGAATTCGCGAATGGTGCAATCACAAGATAATGGATTCTCTTGCATGGATATACTTCTCAATTCTTGTGCTCCATCTAATGCATTTCTTGCCACAATTGAAATGTCATTTCCAGATAATCCCAAATCAGTTAGAGACGGCAAGGGTGTTATGAGATCTGATGTAAGAGCCCTCAGAAAATTGTGTGTTAAATCGAGTGTAGTTAGTCTAGTTAGATGTTGTAATGATGCACCCGAAATAGCCACTATGCCGTTATAGCTCAAATCTAGAGTTTCCAATGACCCTAAACCGTAAAAGGCATGATCTTGTAGGACATCAATTTGATTGTGTCGCAAAGAAAGTGTATGAAGTTTAGAAAATTTTACGAAAGCCTTGTTTTGTATGCTTTTTATTAGATTGCGATTTAAATTCAAACTGGCAAGGTTCTTTAATATGGGTAATGAAACAGTTGTCAATGGTCCATTTAAGTTATTGGCACTGATGTCAAGATCCCTGCAAAAAAAAAAAATATATATATATATTTAGACAACATATTTGCGTGTGACGTAATTTTTTCAAACCTTAAATTGAGACACTGGGTTAGGGCTTTTAAGCTGAATGCGTAGTCACCCAACCGGTTGCCTCCTAATTTTAGAATTTCCAATTTTCTAAGATTAACAAATGTTCTTTGTGAAATACTCGACAACTGATTGTTGCCAAGATCTAAATACTCTAGATTAACTAGAGTAGCTAAATCTGAGGTACCTAGAGCTTTAATTTTATTATTTGACAAGTCTAATCGTTCCAACTGTACCAGTGTTGCAATAGAACTCCATGGTACGCTGAGAAGAGCATTTCCAGGTAAACCCAATGCTAGAAGAGGCCCCTTAATACCCAAAAAGGCAGATTTATGAACACGTTTTATTTCACCGGATGAAATAATGAGGCATCTTAAGGAAACTTTATCAAATATTCGAGCATCGCTGAGAAACGTAACGTTTCTTAATGAAATATCCAACAAAGCTACAGAATAAGGAGTTGTCTGTAAGTTTTCAGCCAATTTCTAATTAAGAACAAAACAAAATGTTTTTATACATTGCTGTTTAAATCAAATACATATATGTTATTAATCAAACACTCACTGTTAGACCATGTACGTCACCATTGCAACGCAATGTATGAGGTAAGTCGCAGGCACATTCTAACGATCTGGAACCCGTTATATTCGGACACCTCCATTCTAAGGAATCATCGTCTATTGGTATTGATGAGACGTCAACAGATTCCTTATATCTCTTTTTCGGCGATCCCTTATTAACGAATTTTGCAGTTTTCTTGCTGGAAGTTGCTGGAGGGGCTGTTGTTATTGAAACATTCTCATATATATTTCTTGTTACTGATAATGTTTTAAATGAGGAGTCTGTATCTAATATTTGGCTGGTTTTTGAACTATCCATTACATCATGCACAACAGCTGGGGTAACTTGATGGTGTTGACATATTGCCAAAACTCCAATAATTAATAACATCATCGTCAATGGATATCTGAAACTAAACCAATTTATCGTTACTAAGTCTTTTTAAATTCGATTCTTTGATTTTCTAAACATTTTTTAGGAATAATAATTAGAGTAAAGGCACGGACACATACATATTATTAAAAATTTGTTTTGATTTTATTTTCGCTGTGATATGACAAGGAAATTAAATATTACACATGATATCTAAATTACACATCCGAGAATAAATAACACCTGTAAATTAAATGTTATAATTTTTAGTTTAGGAACATGGTCGTTTTGTTAATACCAGATGTATAAAACACAGTCCAAAAATGTCTGGCGAAGAGGACACCCCAGAATCTTTGAACCATTTATCGCAGTTATCATAACCATATCCTAAATACCATCAATTTAAGAAACGTCCTAGAAAACACATTCAATAATATCATAAAGTAAAGGATTTTAATTAAAATTTGTTGACGCCATTTGAATAAATACCATAAAAACGTAATCGATGTTTACTTTGTTATAAACAGGGCAACCAAAAATATGCTCTAAAAAAGTGTTTTATGCACATAAAATCGAAAAATATGCTCTTAAAATATAAAAAATATGCAATTAAAAATAGTTGGCTATTGTTTGATTTCAAAGTTTTATTAAATTAAAATTGGTTATTGTATGTATGTATTTACATCTAAATAAATTCGGCTTCCATATAGAATTATCAAAAAGCCTTACAGATTGCGCCAAATAAAAAAATTGGGACTCAAAATACAGTGACATTACCTATGTTTCTTCCGCTCTCATCCATTGTTTCATCTATCGATATTTGGGTATTCAATTAATCGGATATCTAGTTTAATCGGTTAATCGTGCAAATAATCAATTGGGGTTTAGATTTAATCGGTTAATAACCGAGTAGTTTCTATTTTAATTTTAAATTTGAAAAGAACAACACGACTTTTGTGTACTTATATAAGCATTTTGTTAATAAAATTTTCAAAAACAAACAAAACATAACAATTCTAGAAAACAATAAATAAATATAAACACATGTGAGTTTTTTTAGGATTATTGACATGTACATATTACATATATTATCTTCTGTACCACAATTCTGTAATTTTTTAATGATGTAATTTTGTCGTTATGTAGTCAAAAATCGTTAGTTAACGATAATTGTTGTTAAAAGCTATTCTGTTGCAAAATTTTAAAGATTTCTTTCGGTAAAAATTGTTGGTAGTTAACGATAAACTTCGATAAGCTAACGACTAGAAAAAAGGTCTTGCACAAATTATACAGATATGAGTCAGCTGGTTTCAGAAATATGGAAATAGAAAAATAAGAAAAGGAAATGTCAAAATGGTTGTGGTTTGAAAAGAGGGACAAATATATTTCACACTCGTTTCCTATTGAAAATTGTATTTTTCTCTCGCTCTGCAAACCACAACCATTAAACACTTTTTTGACAACTGTCATTTGGTGCATATCTGTAATAATCGTTACACCATAACGATATTTATAATGTTGTTAACTTTATGTAAAAATATATCAATATATCACATTATATAATTTGATAGCACTGTTTGATGGTTTTAAACATAGAGAAATATACATAGAGCGGAAACTCTCCTGTCAAAGACCTAACTCAGTTGTCAAAAACATAAGTGGTGAGAATGTATTAGTAAAAAAACTATGTGAAAACAAAAACAACACTCGTATGTGTGATTATTTTGAGTTTTTTTCTAGTTTCCGCTCTATGTTTCTCTATGGTTTTAAATTACATGTCAGAAATTTCCAAAAAAAATTTTTCTAATTTGGGCAAAATATAAACTTTTTAACAATGAAAATGTGCTAAATGTGTTTTAAAAAAATATAGAATAGTGTGAGTAATATAATAATGTGCAAAAAAGGTTATTTTATCAAAAATTAAAAGTTAAAATTTAAAGACACTTCATTTGTTTACATTTCTCTGAACTCACACGGTACCCGTATGTGTGAGAGAGAAATTTAAAAAATTGAGAGTCGGACTACTTGGTATACTTTGGTTTTAAATGAGTAACTTAATAAATAAATTATATTTAACATGAAATGTATTGTTACGTTTTTACCTTTTAAAAACGGGGTTTATTTCCTTTAAATAAACCGGATACTTTTGTTTGCAAATAAAAACCGTTTAGTCGTTTAAAATTGTAACAACTCTTTATTTACTTAGAATTTACAACAACAACAGTTCAAATATTCACTCAGTGTCTTTATACACGTTTATCAATTCGCAGAAATGCACACACACTGTATAACGTACAACCTTAAATGTTCAAGACAGTTGATGTTAATTCTAACAGCGACAATGATAAACTCCACTCACGATTGCCACCTCTGCCACTATTTATACACGCGCCATCTATCGGGAATCTTCTACAATGCTCTTAACGTACATACTAGTACATTAGAATTCCAGAGCCTTCGATCTCATTACCAGCAGCCCAAACATTTAGTGTTGCCATACTTACAAACAATGCCAACAACCGCATGCTACTGATGGACGTGCCCTCAAATATGATGAATGCTGCAGGCAGTCGTTACAGACCGTTAAATTCAAATCGTCATTGCACATTCGTAACAGTGTTTTAAAAACGGCATTTCAATACATTGGTATGTTTTTGGAAGAGCAATTTCATAGTCAATAGTTATAGAAGTATATATACTAACAGTAATTAAAACATTTTAGGTGATATGGGATATTCTCTGGAGCCTTGGCTAATGACTGCTTTGCCTGAGGAAACACCTGGCACACCAAGATTTGCATATAATGAAGCCTTATGTATAACTCGTAATTGCATTAAAAGAGCTTTTGGTGTTATAAAAGCGACATGGAGGTGCCATGGTTCAAGGCATAGAACATTAAAATACAGTCCTGTATTTGCCGGGAATATAGTGAATGCCCCTACAGTACTTCATAATATAAACGTCATAATAACGACTTTATATCAAATGAATTTAATGATGAACTTAATTTCCAAAGACAAAGTGAACATTCAGTAGCAAGACGCGTTCAAAATCAAATTATTGAACAATAAATATTTTATAAACATATGTAAAATTTTATTTAAACAAATATATTATTAATACATATTTTTCAATTTCACTATAAATCTAATACAGCGTTATTTGTTTCATTCTCTTATGCGGCGATAAAATCTCGGATAATGCGGAAAAACTGTCAGCTATCTTATTTAGAGCCTTTGTTGTTTCTTTTTGTGAATTTTCCAAAACCTTAAAATAAAAATTAATAGTTTTTATATACTAAATATGGTACATCGTCATCTGAAATGCAAAAGGGTCTATTATCACTTCAAAAATTTTACAGGAGAGACAAAAAACTTAATAAAATCAAAAGTGTTGTCTTTATTTTTAAAAATAGAAAGGTAAAAATGTATGAAGTTTTACCAATATCCATTAAAAACTCTATTTATAATTTTTTATATGTTACGCCCTCTTGCATTTCAGGTGACGATATGTATTAAAAGTTTAATCATTCATGTATAGAGCAAAGATTTTTTGCAATTTTTATAAATTCTTCTTTAAGAGAATGTTTCTTTTTTTTGGCGCTTATTTGATATTTCTCTTTTTTTTTTGGAACATTCTGCAAATTTCGTATTTTCTAGTGATATATTGTTTCCGTTTCCACAGTTTTATAAATATAAAATTTCTAAATTATCTGTGCAATTCACTTTATTTCTATTTTCATCTAGTCTATCTATTGAATTTTCTTTATGTGCCGCGTTATTTTCCATGTTGCTTACTTCATTTAACTGTTATGAAAGCAGTTATCATAGAATATACATATAGAACGGAAGGAGAAAGAAATATAAATGGAAAAATTTACTCTCTTTTTATACATACGGGTGATACAATAACAAAATACATGGCAATACATTCTCATGAATTAGGTTTTTGACAACAGACTTAGGTTTTTGGCCATAGGGTAACATAGAGACGAGACGTAATTGTCAAAAACCTAAGTCTGTTGTCAAAAAACCTAACTCTTGTATCAGACATATGATTTGTAGTATTTTGTTTGACAAATGGAAGTGTCTCGTCTCTATGTTTTTTGCTCTCAGTTACGTACCTAGTTGTCATCTATTGCACTTATATTCAATGTATACAAGTGCAAACTACTAATCTACTTACGGTATCGATGGTATTAAAACTAACTATGCCTACAATTCGCTACTCAACGGTTGGGTGGCGGTTGGTTTCCAGTTTTGGCGCGCTCTCTTTTTAAAATTTTAAATTTTGCTGACGATTTTGATTTCACATCCCTCCATACCTAGAATTTAAATAAAGACGGGTGCTACAATTTGCCATTGATCAACACTTTTAACTGTGCTAGGAATTTTATTTACTTTAGCGGCTAACTATAGCCATTTTTTTCTGGCCATCTCCTTTCCATGCAAAACAGTAAATTTGCGTTCAGCCAAAACCTTCTTCAGTTTCTAAAAAAGAGAGAAGTGCTGCATGTTGCGCTGCTGCGGCTCGGGGATCTCGTATTTTTCTCCTAAAGATAAATGATAATTTATTGACCAATTTAATACCAAATTATTTAATACTTACTTGTTTTTTCCATTTTTCTTAAGAAACAATTTTGAAAATAATTTGATTTTTGTTACAAATTTAATTTTAAAACTCTGACGTTCTTACATTTGTACCGATATTCGTCGGTAACGAAAATATTCTTTAACAACCGAAATTGTTTGTTACTTTACGTATCGGTAGTTAAATTTAAAAAAATACAGAATTGCGGTACTGAAGTAATCTTTTAAAAAAAATTATTTATTTTTAGTTGACTTGAAAAAACCATCTCTCACTGATTGCAGATGTTAGAGAAATTGAAAGTAAGGTATGATAAAGAATATATAATTTCTCAGTTATTTTTTTCAGTTTTTCTAATCGGCACAAATTAATCGGTTTATTTGTTATTTGAAAATATTCAATTTTAAATTATTCGAACAGTTAACCGCCCAAAATTAATCCGTTAACCGATTAACGGTTCATCGATTGAATACCCTGTTTTTAATGATTTCTTAATGTCCTCATTACAGTTTGAGTAAATCTATATATGTGAATTTAACGCGAAGTTTTCCATGGATCTTAATATTCTGAAAATTTGTTGAATAATTGGTTAAATATTAGTGGTAAACTGTTAACTAACTGTCACAAGCAACCTTAAGTCTTTTTACTTAAGAATTTTCTCATAGTAACGTACAATTTTTAAATATTCTTTTAATTTTTTACCTATTTTTTACAATTTGTTAAATTTTAAAATTTGTATGTGCATATTTTTAATTTAATTCAAATATGGACATTTCCATTACGGCGTTAACGAGCAGAAAACTCTTAAAAATTTTGGTATCCACATTAAATTCAACAGAAATAAGTTTCATATGGACATAAATTAGGCGACCTAATTTCATGGCGATCGGTCCATAATTGGTCATAGCTCCCAAAAAAAAAGCCCAACTTCCAAAAATAATTTACGAAAATAAATTATTGAAATTAAAAAAGATGTTTCTCAGTGTAGGGTATTATGTGGTCATGCTTGACCGACCATACTTTCTTATTTGTTTTCTTATTTCTTAACCAAAAAATATATCGTGACATTTGTACAACAAAATGTAAAAAAAAATAATGAAAAAGTAAATTTTGTAAATTTATTTTTTTATATTTGCGAAGTAAGGACTGAGATCGTAAAATTCTTAACACACGTTTTTCATTAAAACTTTTAACCCAAGTATTATTTGATTTTTCTTTTTTGATCAAGTTACCTTTGTAAAGGATGTCAGTTATTATGTTTAATGTCAATTATGTTCATTTGTTGTTAATCTGATTAAAACGAGTGACCAGAAAAAAGTGCGTACTAAAATTATTAAATATTTTCTACAAAGCCCAACTTGACCCTACAAAAAGTTGGCCAAACAATCAAACAATCCAATGTTATTAAACAGTACCGGAGAACTTGTCCGTTGATATAAAACCTGGTTCAGGTAGAAATAATGGTCCACATGATGTTTCTAAGGCCAAAAAAATCGAAAGCATTTTCAAAAGAGCTACCAACACATCCAATAGGAAAGCAGTCCAGTTAGCTCAGTACTCGGACTATTTGGTACTAAAAGTTAAGGCCAATGAAGGTTTAAAAGCATACAAGGCTCAAAAAGTTCCTGAGAGGAACTCTGCTAAAAATTTGGAGGCTAAAGACAGAGCACGGAAATTGAAGTCAAATTTTATACAAAATATATACCTCCTGCATAATGGATAACGAAATGTACGTATGAAAAATTTTTCGCAGCTTTTGGGTCAATTTTTTTATGTTGCAGATGCTCGAGGGAAGTGACATATAGCACTATAAAAACCATAATGGAAGGGTTTTCGTAAGAGATTCAAAATGTCATCATTAGTAATTAGAACTATAAAAATATTTTTTTTTGTAAATTGTAACAATAATTTCAATCAAATAAAAGAAGATTCAAAACTATAAGTTTAGTGGTTTCATTTTTATTAACATATATGTATGTTAAACATTTTTCGATCTCAGTCCTTAATTAAGTACCACTTTATTTAGAAAAAATATTGCAACAATTAACCCTGAAGATGAGTGAAGATATTAGCAAAAATATGCGAATGCGTGACGTTACCACAAACAGAAATGCGGTTTGACTTGCATTACAAAATTGCATATCTCTGTGAATTGGGCAAGACTTTTTGTATAAGACCTTTTGTAGTAGGATTTGGAATAATAACGTATGCGGATGAAATTGCAACAAAAATTTGACACTGACCAAACAAAAGTACATGAGCTATTAGTGTTCTAGGACTTATTTTGAATTATGTTTTGTTTTGCCTTAGTACTTTAAAACCCCATTTGAAAATCTGACTTTTAGTTATTTCAAAATGTTAACAAAAACAGAACTACCTTGAAAAAACATTTGTAATTTTGCCCATATTTTATTTATTTTCATCGGAAACAATTTCTTACATTTTACATCAAGTGACAGAGAAGTGGACTTTTTTGGAAGTAAATAAACCTATTATTGATAAGATGTGCAAAGTAGAATATAATCTTTTTTCTAAAATAATATATATGGACCTTAATCAATCAGATGTAAATTGAAAATTTTGATATTTTTGGAATTTGATTTAACCATCAATTCTAATTAATATATTATGAAATGTGTACACAAAATTAATCATTTCATAAAACAAAACATCAGAGATTATTTTTTAAAAAGAAAGTTCTTCTTAACTGTTCCATCATCCAACTATCACTCCCTGATGATTATGGTGTTTTCCAACACCCTTCAAATTCCAAACTTTTTAAAGTGAAAAAATTTCCCATTTTTTTTAAATTAAAAATAATTTGAGAGTTTTTTGACCTTTTTAAATAGAAGAGTTTTTGTAGATTATTTAAAATAAAAATCGAGAAAAATAATACCATGAAACTCAAATAGGAGCTCAGAAAATTGCAAACATCGGTATTTATTCATAACTGCCACAAAAGTACATGAATATAATAAATTGTTTGCTTACATTAAATCAATACAATGTACTATTTTATAAAGGTTTTATATGTTATTTGTTTTAACGTTGGAAACAAATATAGCGTTTTCTATTTTGTTGCAATTTCATTCCGCATACGTTATAAATTTATTTTCCAAATTATAAAATTTAAAAATCTTTCCTTGTTTTTTATTTGTTGGCCTTAGTATCTGACGTGACGTTACATGACGTTACGTTATTTAAATTTCCATTTGATATATTTGTCATAGATATATGGTAAAATTTAATAATTTATTTTCGTAAATTACTTTCGGAAGTTGGGTTTTTTTTTTTGGGAGCTATGACCAATTATGGACCGATCGCCATGAAATTAGGTCGCCTAATTTATGTCTATATAAAACTTATTTATGTGGATACCAACATTTTTAAGAGTTTTCAGCTCGTTAAAATTATTTTCTGAAGCGGCCCTTATACGGAAGCTATGACAAATTATGGACCGAACATCATAAAATTAGGTGCTATGATTACCGCATATATAAAACGAATTTGGAGCGAAATTTGATTTGATTAACTTTTAATTTTTCGGTCTGGGTGGACTTTTCGTTGGAAATGCCCTTATATGGAAACTAAGCTCTTTTAAGTCAACGAAAATTCAAAGAAGATAAGTCGATTATGGGTACTCTCATTTTTTCTTTGGGCCAATTATCATTGGACCTTAACAAAATAGTAAAATATAGAAATTAAAATTTAGAATGCAAACAATAAAATTATATTTAGAAAACAAAATTACGAAATAAAAAATATGCTATAAAACGCAAGATATGCTGTAAAGAAAAAACTTGCAAAAATAAGCACTAACAAAACGATGCCAAAATTCTTAAAATTTTCTGAAACGGATAAATAACAAAATCAGCTTCGTTACGCTTCGTTAACGTTATCATATTATCCTAATTGAAATTTTTTTCGTTCATACTTGAAGCACTCTAATATATATGGGGGATTTCATGTAAAGTAAACCATCTTTTTAAAATTTAAATCGATGTCTTCCGATTGGCATGAAATTTGAACCATGGTTAGTTCTATATAGTAATTCAGACACAATTTACGCTTCGTTAACGTTATCATATTATCCTAATTGAAATTTTTTTCGTTCATACTTGAAGCACTCTAATATATATGGGGGATTTCATGTAAAGTAAACCATCTTTTTAAAATTTAAATCGATGTCTTCCGATTGGCATGAAATTTGAACCATGGTTAGTTCTATATAGTAATTCAGACACAATTTTTCAACAAGATCGGTCGATATAGAGTTTCCAAAAAACCGAAAAATTTCAAAACCGCGGTTTCGGTTTTAAAAAATTGAAAACCGATCGGTTTCGGTTCGGTTTTGTGATAATTTATTAACTATTAAATCAGTTTATAATATAGGAACTGCTAAACAAATTTTAAGTTCAAATTTGACGAGTGTTTACGAGGATAAAGGAAAATTGGTACTGTTTCTTTTAATGGTACCTTTTTAATACATTAAATTAGATAAAGTTGGCTAATATGCTTCTGAGTAAAGAAAGAATCAAGGACTATTATTGAAATTTATATAATAATGAACCTATAAGGAGGATATTAAACACACATGATCCTGACTGAGTTAGAATATAAAAATGGAATTGCAAATTTTCGAACTAGTAGTACTTTTTGAATATTTTATAACGATGGACCTAGAATCGCGAATTCAAAACGGATAATTAATGTTACTATTTCTTTATTGTAAAGGTACTTTTTCAATATTTTATAATAATAAACCTTAAAATTAGGCACAAATGATTCTGAATGAGTTAGAATTCACGAAAGCTTTCTTTTCTATAATAATGGACACAGAAATATGAAATTAAACATTCATGGTGCTGAGTAGGAATACAAAATGTGGGTCTTTATGGTACTGTTTTTATTCTAATAATACGTCTAGAATGAGCTACGAAAGGTAGCCTTCTACATCATCTGATGCAATTATTGTAATACAATTTAAAAAATTTAAACAAGTCTTAAGATATTTTTACCGATCTGTGTTTAGAGATATTGGATGAATAATTGGATGAAAAAGTTTGTTTCTCATTTCTAAATTTTGAATTTTTCTAGTGAAAATTGATTAAAAGTGAAAACCGAAGAATAATTGTCGGTTTCGGTTTTAGGCCTTGAAAAACCGCGGTTTCGGTTTCGGTTAAAACCGAATTGGAAACTCTAGGTCGATAGTGTGCGTGGTACCTCTCATATGAAGTAAATTTACAAGATCGAATATATGTATGTATAAGATATTATAAAAGATACAGTCCATAAATTAAATAATATGCGTAATTCTACCATCAATATTAATATTTAGGACAAGTATGGGCGCACTATCAACAGTGGGCGTGGCACCTCCAATACAAACTAAATACTAAAATTCATATATATCTATGTATGCAATTGTAATATGAAAAGCCTAGAAACTTTTTATGAATTACTTATTTAGGCCAAAAATCCCACCTCCCATTGATATGACGAAATATGTTGTATATAAGAGAAGCTATAATCTGAATATTTAGGACAGAAATGGCGGAGTACCAACAATGAAATTCGGCATAAATCAAGATCATCGAAACAACTTGCATTTTAATAATATTTTAGGCGTTAAAGAGTTATAGGAATTTAAAGTCAATACATTTAATGATGATATCATTGAATAGTGCTTCAAAATACCTTTAATATGATATACAATACGGTACTGTTTATTGACCTTGTGAACCAAAATTTATATGACAATACTTCAGAAAATTTTGATATACAAAAAGAGTGATTTTAGCGAAGCCGGTGTTGATATACTCCAGCGTTTAAGGTCCGTTCGCCCGGCCAAATACCGGCAATACAGAAAATATGAATATTAACAGAAAAAAATATAAAAATATTAAGTGTTACTGGGATGTTGGTTTGTTCCAATATTTTTTGCTCTAAACTTTATGTTACAGCAAAAATAATGAACTATTTATTACATTAGAATCTAAATACATATGTTTATGTATTGTAAATCATAAGATAATAAAATAAAGGTGAATTCACCCATGTGTTTCTGAAACATTTTTTTTATTCCATATAGAATTATCAAAAAGCCTTACAGATTGCGCCAAATAAAAAAATTGGGACTCAAAATACAGTGACATTACCTATGTTTCTTCCGCTCTCATCCATTGTTTCATCTATCGATATTTGGGTATTCAATTAATCGGATATCTAGTTTAATCGGTTAATCGTGCAAATAATCAATTGGGGTTTAGATTTAATCGGTTAATAACCGAGTAGTTTCTATTTTAATTTTAAATTTGAAAAGAACAACACGACTTTTGTGTACTTATATAAGCATTTTGTTAATAAAATTTTCAAAAACAAACAAAACATAACAATTCTAGAAAACAATAAATAAATATAAACACATGTGAGTTTTTTTAGGATTATTGACATGTACATATTACATATATTATCTTCTGTACCACAATTCTGTAATTTTTTAATGATGTAATTTTGTCGTTATGTAGTCAAAAATCGTTAGTTAACGATAATTGTTGTTAAAAGCTATTCTGTTGCAAAATTTTAAAGATTTCTTTCGGTAAAAATTGTTGGTAGTTAACGATAAACTTCGATAAGCTAACGACTAGAAAAAAGGTCTTGCACAAATTATACAGATATGAGTCAGCTGGTTTCAGAAATATGGAAATAGAAAAATAAGAAAAGGAAATGTCAAAATGGTTGTGGTTTGAAAAGAGGGACAAATATATTTCACACTCGTTTCCTATTGAAAATTGTATTTTTCTCTCGCTCTGCAAACCACAACCATTAAACACTTTTTTGACAACTGTCATTTGGTGCATATCTGTAATAATCGTTACACCATAACGATATTTATAATGTTGTTAACTTTATGTAAAAATATATCAATATATCACATTATATAATTTGATAGCACTGTTTGATGGTTTTAAACATAGAGAAATATACATAGAGCGGAAACTCTCCTGTCAAAGACCTAACTCAGTTGTCAAAAACATAAGTGGTGAGAATGTATTAGTAAAAAAACTATGTGAAAACAAAAACAACACTCGTATGTGTGATTATTTTGAGTTTTTTTCTAGTTTCCGCTCTATGTTTCTCTATGGTTTTAAATTACATGTCAGAAATTTCCAAAAAAAATTTTTCTAATTTGGGCAAAATATAAACTTTTTAACAATGAAAATGTGCTAAATGTGTTTTAAAAAAATATAGAATAGTGTGAGTAATATAATAATGTGCAAAAAAGGTTATTTTATCAAAAATTAAAAGTTAAAATTTAAAGACACTTCATTTGTTTACATTTCTCTGAACTCACACGGTACCCGTATGTGTGAGAGAGAAATTTAAAAAATTGAGAGTCGGACTACTTGGTATACTTTGGTTTTAAATGAGTAACTTAATAAATAAATTATATTTAACATGAAATGTATTGTTACGTTTTTACCTTTTAAAAACGGGGTTTATTTCCTTTAAATAAACCGGATACTTTTGTTTGCAAATAAAAACCGTTTAGTCGTTTAAAATTGTAACAACTCTTTATTTACTTAGAATTTACAACAACAACAGTTCAAATATTCACTCAGTGTCTTTATACACGTTTATCAATTCGCAGAAATGCACACACACTGTATAACGTACAACCTTAAATGTTCAAGACAGTTGATGTTAATTCTAACAGCGACAATGATAAACTCCACTCACGATTGCCACCTCTGCCACTATTTATACACGCGCCATCTATCGGGAATCTTCTACAATGCTCTTAACGTACATACTAGTACATTAGAATTCCAGAGCCTTCGATCTCATTACCAGCAGCCCAAACATTTAGTGTTGCCATACTTACAAACAATGCCAACAACCGCATGCTACTGATGGACGTGCCCTCAAATATGATGAATGCTGCAGGCAGTCGTTACAGACCGTTAAATTCAAATCGTCATTGCACATTCGTAACAGTGTTTTAAAAACGGCATTTCAATACATTGGTATGTTTTTGGAAGAGCAATTTCATAGTCAATAGTTATAGAAGTATATATACTAACAGTAATTAAAACATTTTAGGTGATATGGGATATTCTCTGGAGCCTTGGCTAATGACTGCTTTGCCTGAGGAAACACCTGGCACACCAAGATTTGCATATAATGAAGCCTTATGTATAACTCGTAATTGCATTAAAAGAGCTTTTGGTGTTATAAAAGCGACATGGAGGTGCCATGGTTCAAGGCATAGAACATTAAAATACAGTCCTGTATTTGCCGGGAATATAGTGAATGCCCCTACAGTACTTCATAATATAAACGTCATAATAACGACTTTATATCAAATGAATTTAATGATGAACTTAATTTCCAAAGACAAAGTGAACATTCAGTAGCAAGACGCGTTCAAAATCAAATTATTGAACAATAAATATTTTATAAACATATGTAAAATTTTATTTAAACAAATATATTATTAATACATATTTTTCAATTTCACTATAAATCTAATACAGCGTTATTTGTTTCATTCTCTTATGCGGCGATAAAATCTCGGATAATGCGGAAAAACTGTCAGCTATCTTATTTAGAGCCTTTGTTGTTTCTTTTTGTGAATTTTCCAAAACCTTAAAATAAAAATTAATAGTTTTTATATACTAAATATGGTACATCGTCATCTGAAATGCAAAAGGGTCTATTATCACTTCAAAAATTTTACAGGAGAGACAAAAAACTTAATAAAATCAAAAGTGTTGTCTTTATTTTTAAAAATAGAAAGGTAAAAATGTATGAAGTTTTACCAATATCCATTAAAAACTCTATTTATAATTTTTTATATGTTACGCCCTCTTGCATTTCAGGTGACGATATGTATTAAAAGTTTAATCATTCATGTATAGAGCAAAGATTTTTTGCAATTTTTATAAATTCTTCTTTAAGAGAATGTTTCTTTTTTTTGGCGCTTATTTGATATTTCTCTTTTTTTTTTGGAACATTCTGCAAATTTCGTATTTTCTAGTGATATATTGTTTCCGTTTCCACAGTTTTATAAATATAAAATTTCTAAATTATCTGTGCAATTCACTTTATTTCTATTTTCATCTAGTCTATCTATTGAATTTTCTTTATGTGCCGCGTTATTTTCCATGTTGCTTACTTCATTTAACTGTTATGAAAGCAGTTATCATAGAATATACATATAGAACGGAAGGAGAAAGAAATATAAATGGAAAAATTTACTCTCTTTTTATACATACGGGTGATACAATAACAAAATACATGGCAATACATTCTCATGAATTAGGTTTTTGACAACAGACTTAGGTTTTTGGCCATAGGGTAACATAGAGACGAGACGTAATTGTCAAAAACCTAAGTCTGTTGTCAAAAAACCTAACTCTTGTATCAGACATATGATTTGTAGTATTTTGTTTGACAAATGGAAGTGTCTCGTCTCTATGTTTTTTGCTCTCAGTTACGTACCTAGTTGTCATCTATTGCACTTATATTCAATGTATACAAGTGCAAACTACTAATCTACTTACGGTATCGATGGTATTAAAACTAACTATGCCTACAATTCGCTACTCAACGGTTGGGTGGCGGTTGGTTTCCAGTTTTGGCGCGCTCTCTTTTTAAAATTTTAAATTTTGCTGACGATTTTGATTTCACATCCCTCCATACCTAGAATTTAAATAAAGACGGGTGCTACAATTTGCCATTGATCAACACTTTTAACTGTGCTAGGAATTTTATTTACTTTAGCGGCTAACTATAGCCATTTTTTTCTGGCCATCTCCTTTCCATGCAAAACAGTAAATTTGCGTTCAGCCAAAACCTTCTTCAGTTTCTAAAAAAGAGAGAAGTGCTGCATGTTGCGCTGCTGCGGCTCGGGGATCTCGTATTTTTCTCCTAAAGATAAATGATAATTTATTGACCAATTTAATACCAAATTATTTAATACTTACTTGTTTTTTCCATTTTTCTTAAGAAACAATTTTGAAAATAATTTGATTTTTGTTACAAATTTAATTTTAAAACTCTGACGTTCTTACATTTGTACCGATATTCGTCGGTAACGAAAATATTCTTTAACAACCGAAATTGTTTGTTACTTTACGTATCGGTAGTTAAATTTAAAAAAATACAGAATTGCGGTACTGAAGTAATCTTTTAAAAAAAATTATTTATTTTTAGTTGACTTGAAAAAACCATCTCTCACTGATTGCAGATGTTAGAGAAATTGAAAGTAAGGTATGATAAAGAATATATAATTTCTCAGTTATTTTTTTCAGTTTTTCTAATCGGCACAAATTAATCGGTTTATTTGTTATTTGAAAATATTCAATTTTAAATTATTCGAACAGTTAACCGCCCAAAATTAATCCGTTAACCGATTAACGGTTCATCGATTGAATACCCTGTTTTTAATGATTTCTTAATGTCCTCATTACAGTTTGAGTAAATCTATATATGTGAATTTAACGCGAAGTTTTCCATGGATCTTAATATTCTGAAAATTTGTTGAATAATTGGTTAAATATTAGTGGTAAACTGTTAACTAACTGTCACAAGCAACCTTAAGTCTTTTTACTTAAGAATTTTCTCATAGTAACGTACAATTTTTAAATATTCTTTTAATTTTTTACCTATTTTTTACAATTTGTTAAATTTTAAAATTTGTATGTGCATATTTTTAATTTAATTCAAATATGGACATTTCCATTACGGCGTTAACGAGCAGAAAACTCTTAAAAATTTTGGTATCCACATTAAATTCAACAGAAATAAGTTTCATATGGACATAAATTAGGCGACCTAATTTCATGGCGATCGGTCCATAATTGGTCATAGCTCCCAAAAAAAAAGCCCAACTTCCAAAAATAATTTACGAAAATAAATTATTGAAATTAAAAAAGATGTTTCTCAGTGTAGGGTATTATGTGGTCATGCTTGACCGACCATACTTTCTTATTTGTTTTCTTATTTCTTAACCAAAAAATATATCGTGACATTTGTACAACAAAATGTAAAAAAAAATAATGAAAAAGTAAATTTTGTAAATTTATTTTTTTATATTTGCGAAGTAAGGACTGAGATCGTAAAATTCTTAACACACGTTTTTCATTAAAACTTTTAACCCAAGTATTATTTGATTTTTCTTTTTTGATCAAGTTACCTTTGTAAAGGATGTCAGTTATTATGTTTAATGTCAATTATGTTCATTTGTTGTTAATCTGATTAAAACGAGTGACCAGAAAAAAGTGCGTACTAAAATTATTAAATATTTTCTACAAAGCCCAACTTGACCCTACAAAAAGTTGGCCAAACAATCAAACAATCCAATGTTATTAAACAGTACCGGAGAACTTGTCCGTTGATATAAAACCTGGTTCAGGTAGAAATAATGGTCCACATGATGTTTCTAAGGCCAAAAAAATCGAAAGCATTTTCAAAAGAGCTACCAACACATCCAATAGGAAAGCAGTCCAGTTAGCTCAGTACTCGGACTATTTGGTACTAAAAGTTAAGGCCAATGAAGGTTTAAAAGCATACAAGGCTCAAAAAGTTCCTGAGAGGAACTCTGCTAAAAATTTGGAGGCTAAAGACAGAGCACGGAAATTGAAGTCAAATTTTATACAAAATATATACCTCCTGCATAATGGATAACGAAATGTACGTATGAAAAATTTTTCGCAGCTTTTGGGTCAATTTTTTTATGTTGCAGATGCTCGAGGGAAGTGACATATAGCACTATAAAAACCATAATGGAAGGGTTTTCGTAAGAGATTCAAAATGTCATCATTAGTAATTAGAACTATAAAAATATTTTTTTTTGTAAATTGTAACAATAATTTCAATCAAATAAAAGAAGATTCAAAACTATAAGTTTAGTGGTTTCATTTTTATTAACATATATGTATGTTAAACATTTTTCGATCTCAGTCCTTAATTAAGTACCACTTTATTTAGAAAAAATATTGCAACAATTAACCCTGAAGATGAGTGAAGATATTAGCAAAAATATGCGAATGCGTGACGTTACCACAAACAGAAATGCGGTTTGACTTGCATTACAAAATTGCATATCTCTGTGAATTGGGCAAGACTTTTTGTATAAGACCTTTTGTAGTAGGATTTGGAATAATAACGTATGCGGATGAAATTGCAACAAAAATTTGACACTGACCAAACAAAAGTACATGAGCTATTAGTGTTCTAGGACTTATTTTGAATTATGTTTTGTTTTGCCTTAGTACTTTAAAACCCCATTTGAAAATCTGACTTTTAGTTATTTCAAAATGTTAACAAAAACAGAACTACCTTGAAAAAACATTTGTAATTTTGCCCATATTTTATTTATTTTCATCGGAAACAATTTCTTACATTTTACATCAAGTGACAGAGAAGTGGACTTTTTTGGAAGTAAATAAACCTATTATTGATAAGATGTGCAAAGTAGAATATAATCTTTTTTCTAAAATAATATATATGGACCTTAATCAATCAGATGTAAATTGAAAATTTTGATATTTTTGGAATTTGATTTAACCATCAATTCTAATTAATATATTATGAAATGTGTACACAAAATTAATCATTTCATAAAACAAAACATCAGAGATTATTTTTTAAAAAGAAAGTTCTTCTTAACTGTTCCATCATCCAACTATCACTCCCTGATGATTATGGTGTTTTCCAACACCCTTCAAATTCCAAACTTTTTAAAGTGAAAAAATTTCCCATTTTTTTTAAATTAAAAATAATTTGAGAGTTTTTTGACCTTTTTAAATAGAAGAGTTTTTGTAGATTATTTAAAATAAAAATCGAGAAAAATAATACCATGAAACTCAAATAGGAGCTCAGAAAATTGCAAACATCGGTATTTATTCATAACTGCCACAAAAGTACATGAATATAATAAATTGTTTGCTTACATTAAATCAATACAATGTACTATTTTATAAAGGTTTTATATGTTATTTGTTTTAACGTTGGAAACAAATATAGCGTTTTCTATTTTGTTGCAATTTCATTCCGCATACGTTATAAATTTATTTTCCAAATTATAAAATTTAAAAATCTTTCCTTGTTTTTTATTTGTTGGCCTTAGTATCTGACGTGACGTTACATGACGTTACGTTATTTAAATTTCCATTTGATATATTTGTCATAGATATATGGTAAAATTTAATAATTTATTTTCGTAAATTACTTTCGGAAGTTGGGTTTTTTTTTTTGGGAGCTATGACCAATTATGGACCGATCGCCATGAAATTAGGTCGCCTAATTTATGTCTATATAAAACTTATTTATGTGGATACCAACATTTTTAAGAGTTTTCAGCTCGTTAAAATTATTTTCTGAAGCGGCCCTTATACGGAAGCTATGACAAATTATGGACCGAACATCATAAAATTAGGTGCTATGATTACCGCATATATAAAACGAATTTGGAGCGAAATTTGATTTGATTAACTTTTAATTTTTCGGTCTGGGTGGACTTTTCGTTGGAAATGCCCTTATATGGAAACTAAGCTCTTTTAAGTCAACGAAAATTCAAAGAAGATAAGTCGATTATGGGTACTCTCATTTTTTCTTTGGGCCAATTATCATTGGACCTTAACAAAATAGTAAAATATAGAAATTAAAATTTAGAATGCAAACAATAAAATTATATTTAGAAAACAAAATTACGAAATAAAAAATATGCTATAAAACGCAAGATATGCTGTAAAGAAAAAACTTGCAAAAATAAGCACTAACAAAACGATGCCAAAATTCTTAAAATTTTCTGAAACGGATAAATAACAAAATCAGCTTCGTTACGCTTCGTTAACGTTATCATATTATCCTAATTGAAATTTTTTTCGTTCATACTTGAAGCACTCTAATATATATGGGGGATTTCATGTAAAGTAAACCATCTTTTTAAATCGATGTCTTCCGATTGGCATGAAATTTGAACCATGGTTAGTTCTATATAGTAATTCAGACACAATTTTTCAACAAGATCGGTCGATATAGAGTTTCCAAAAAACCGAAAAATTTCAAAACCGCGGTTTCGGTTTTAAAAAATTGAAAACCGATCGGTTTCGGTTCGGTTTTGTGATAATTTATTAACTATTAAATCAGTTTATAATATAGGAACTGCTAAACAAATTTTAAGTTCAAATTTGACGAGTGTTTACGAGGATAAAGGAAAATTGGTACTGTTTCTTTTAATGGTACCTTTTTAATACATTAAATTAGATAAAGTTGGCTAATATGCTTCTGAGTAAAGAAAGAATCAAGGACTATTATTGAAATTTATATAATAATGAACCTATAAGGAGGATATTAAACACACATGATCCTGACTGAGTTAGAATATAAAAATGGAATTGCAAATTTTCGAACTAGTAGTACTTTTTGAATATTTTATAACGATGGACCTAGAATCGCGAATTCAAAACGGATAATTAATGTTACTATTTCTTTATTGTAAAGGTACTTTTTCAATATTTTATAATAATAAACCTTAAAATTAGGCACAAATGATTCTGAATGAGTTAGAATTCACGAAAGCTTTCTTTTCTATAATAATGGACACAGAAATATGAAATTAAACATTCATGGTGCTGAGTAGGAATACAAAATGTGGGTCTTTATGGTACTGTTTTTATTCTAATAATACGTCTAGAATGAGCTACGAAAGGTAGCCTTCTACATCATCTGATGCAATTATTGTAATACAATTTAAAAAATTTAAACAAGTCTTAAGATATTTTTACCGATCTGTGTTTAGAGATATTGGATGAATAATTGGATGAAAAAGTTTGTTTCTCATTTCTAAATTTTGAATTTTTCTAGTGAAAATTGATTAAAAGTGAAAACCGAAGAATAATTGTCGGTTTCGGTTTCGGTTTTAGGCCTTGAAAAACCGCGGTTTCGGTTTCGGTTAAAACCGAATTGGAAACTCTAGGTCGATAGTGTGCGTGGTACCTCTCATATGAAGTAAATTTACAAGATCGAATATATGTATGTATAAGATATTATAAAAGATACAGTCCATAAATTAAATAATATGCGTAATTCTACCATCAATATTAATATTTAGGACAAGTATGGGCGCACTATCAACAGTGGGCGTGGCACCTCCAATACAAACTAAATACTAAAATTCATATATATCTATGTATGCAATTGTAATATGAAAAGCCTAGAAACTTTTTATGAATTACTTATTTAGGCCAAAAATCCCACCTCCCATTGATATGACGAAATATGTTGTATATAAGAGAAGCTATAATCTGAATATTTAGGACAGAAATGGCGGAGTACCAACAATGAAATTCGGCATAAATCAAGATCATCGAAACAACTTGCATTTTAATAATATTTTAGGCGTTAAAGAGTTATAGGAATTTAAAGTCAATACATTTAATGATGATATCATTGAATAGTGCTTCAAAATACCTTTAATATGATATACAATACGGTACTGTTTATTGACCTTGTGAACCAAAATTTATATGACAATACTTCAGAAAATTTTGATATACAAAAAGAGTGATTTTAGCGAAGCCGGTGTTGATATACTCCAGCGTTTAAGGTCCGTTCGCCCGGCCAAATACCGGCAATACAGAAAATATGAATATTAACAGAAAAAAATATAAAAATATTAAGTGTTACTGGGATGTTGGTTTGTTCCAATATTTTTTGCTCTAAACTTTATGTTACAGCAAAAATAATGAACTATTTATTACATTAGAATCTAAATACATATGTTTATGTATTGTAAATCATAAGATAATAAAATAAAGGTGAATTCACCCATGTGTTTCTGAAACATTTTTTTTATACATATGTATGTATGTAGTTTGACGTCTCTCTCAAAAATACTTATTGTTATTTCTGCATCCACATATACAAAGAAGAGTAATATGTTTTTTAAGTTTTCTCATCTTCGCTTCCAATGCTATTCTTTAGTTTTATTTCTCTCCCACTCATACCTATGCATTCTATCCATTCCCTTGCCTTTCTAGTAGTAATGTAAGAGCACCATTCATGCCGTCGACATCTTTTGTTTTTCTTTAGCGATCAGTGACAATATCAATTACTTACTACAAACACGACTGTTAGTATCAAACTACCCGTTCGTTAAACACCAACCAGTATAATAATATCGCTCAGCGAGTGTAAACAATCATTATCACTTTTCGAAATACGAGTACCTACATTCAAATGTGTGTACGTACGTAAATATATACAGTCAGACGCATATATGTACATACTTATATATAAACATTAGACCGGCCTTTAAAAAATAGATTTGCTTTGGAAGGGTATTTTTTGTCTTTAGTAGATAAAACCAACTAAAAGCAATTTTGAGCCCAATCGGGTAACTAGAACCCGTGCCGAAAAAACTATTGAAAGTTGTGAAATGAGGTAAACAACGGTTATTTGTTTGATTTTTTTTTTAATATTTCGCTATTTCAAACTATATTTTTTTATTTTATAATTGGGTATAAAAAATGAGTGGAAAAAACAATGTTATTAGCATTTTCCCAATTCATATATTCAACAATAATGGCATTTTATATGTTGTTTATCAGGTTAAAGAGTTTTCCTTAATATGGGATCAGAGAAAACGTTTATAACATACGAAATTAATGTTTTATTCCTTGTTAGAAAGTTAATTCTCCATAAGTTACGATTTATTTCACTCATTAAAAAATATTATTTAAATAAATAGCAAAATTTGTTTAAGAGACTTCTTAAAAGTAAAAGTTTTGTTTGCATAATTTCGCAATTTTTATTCGATTAATTCGAAGTTCTCGTTATAAAATTATCCTTAAATTTTAAAAAACTCAGTTTTAGGTACTAAAGAACAGAAATATTTTTTAAGGACAGTCTAATATACAATCATACATACATATATATATATATATGCATCATTGTGTATATGTACATACATAGTATTTCCATATACATACATATGTTTGTATTTACGTACCACGTACATTTATAGATATGTACCTACGTACATACCTACGTTTAAAAGATTTATTATTAATTCGTATTTAGTATTTAATTTTTAATCAAATTTAACAATATAACAAGTGCTTTTTTCTTCTTTTATTTTGTGTTATAATAAACATTTATTCTCTATCGAATAATTAATGTGTTGAAAGCGAAATGTAAAAAAGTTCAGAGTAAACAGACGATTTTTGTTTATTTAATACGAGTACACGCCGTTGTATTCAAAACAATAAAGATACAAAATTTACATTTCCGTATAATTTTGTAAACCATTTGAAGTGGTAAAAGAATTGAAAAATTTTTTGTTAATAAATTAACAAAAAAGTACAAAAATTAGCTCAAAATTTAACAGGTATATTTTAAAAAAATTAAAGTGTTAAGGTAAAAAATCTGTACTTTAAGAGTAAAGGTTGATTTTTTACTGTTTGTTCTTTCAATGAAGAATCTATGAATCCGAAAAACGGTTACAAATTAATAATGATTATTAACAAAATTCGCGATCTGCGTTGATGTGATTTTCGAGCAATATTGTGTTCATTAATGAACGAAAAAAATACATAAACTATTTACTATATCAAAGACCTAACTTAGTTGTCAAAAATCAAAGTGATGAGAATGTATTAGTATAAAAACTATGAGAAAACAAAAACTATACTCGTATGTGTAACTTTTTTGAGTAATTTTTTTGTTTGAGTTTTTTTCTAGTTTCCGCTCTATGTATATTTTCTCTATGTCTTGAACCTATTATATAGGATATTTTAGAGAAATTTTTATGTACGCTTTTCGTATTAGAATATGATTAAATATAGATTAGAGTGGGTCGGTCCCAATACAAAAAATAAAGTTGAGCCAGTCACCTCCTAAGATTAAAGTTTTTATTAATAAAAATTGCGTTGCCATTTTAAAACCAATGAAAACGATGCGTATTGATACGCTTAACTCGGGGTAAATAAAAAAATAATAGATACGGGAAAATATGAAAAGTACCTTTCGTAAATCAATGGTGAGCTGTCTAATATTTTGTATAATAGTGTTGAAATGATTCGCAATATTCAACATACTATGAGAAAAAATCAGAAGCATTTTTGAATAAGGTTTTTAATTCTCTACAGAAAACTTTATTCAAAACTAGTTTCTGATGATTTCCAAACACATTCCTAGTATTAAAGAAATCTTAAACAATAGTTTTCTATGAACTATGAGGGAAATAAATATATTATAAATAAATGATCGGCTTATTTTTATATATATGATTTTAATACACATATAACGTAATAGAAGTTTGTTAAACTATATTAACTTCATAAAAAATATCCCAAGAAAACTAAAGTCCCATTAATAAACAATTTGTATACTAAGTATTATATTCTGACCAGGTTCGTCAATGGATAGACAAATAATGAATTGGTTAAAATTAGCAAAATGATAGAGTTTCAATAACAAATATAAAAAATTTAAAAAAATAACAAATATTTCTGAAAAAAATAACAAGTATGTATATTAGGGTGGGTCGATTTTTTCACGAAAAATCGTATAGCAGAAACGCATTCTACGGAAAATTCTAAGAAATTTTTCTTAAGAAACCATACGTCTAAAATCAAATCCTAAACTATAATTGTGAAAACCGCAAAACTTCGCCGGATTTACTTCGCTACCATTGAGAACTAAGGTGCCGCAATGTAAACTTCTGATGTTTTTTGGCTGTAATTAAAAAAAAAAAAAAAAATGAAAAACTTCTTGTGGATTATTTTTATTTGGTCTTTTAATTTTTTTTACATCAAGGCGAGAATATGATGTCATGTAAATGGCCACCGCCACAGTTGATTGTCATTTGAGCCCTTTTTATGGCATTTTCCATCACTTTGGCCAAAACTTCCGGCGATAGGTCCTCACATTCTTGATGAATATTGTCTTTAAGAGCTGCAAGAGTCTGAGGCTTGTTGACATAAACCCGCGACTTCAAAAAGCCCCACAAAAAGAAGTCTGGAGCGGTCAAATCAGGCGATCTTGCTGGCCAGTGCAAATCGCCAAAACGGGAGATACACCGTCCTGTTGGAACCACATGTTTTACAATCCCAATTCATCAAGTTGCGGCAAAAAGAACTCGTTAATCATTGCTCTGTAGCGCTCACCATTCACAGTAACCGTTTTGCCCGCGACGTCTTCGAAGAAAAAAGGTCCGATGACTCCTCCAGCGAAAACAGCACACCATACAGTGACTTTGAGCGGGTGTAATGGCTCTTCGTGGGTTACACGCGGATTTTCAGTGCCCCAGAAGCGTAAATTTTGCTTATTTACGTACCCGCTAAGATGGAAATGGGCCTCATCACTCATGATTATTGTTGATGAAAAATTAAGGATGGCTTGAGCGTATGTAAGACGCGATTGGCGGTCAGCAGCTAACAGCTGATGCACCGTCTGGACTTTATACGGAAACATCTTCGCTGTAAAGACCTTCGACTGATACCCATTTGCTTGGCACGTAGTCTGGTCGATGTCGACGGCGCTTCCATGACATCCTCGGCTACAGCAGCAATATTCTCTGCTACTCCGGGGTCTGCCACGCCTGGCAGCATCTCGTGTTGTGCCAGTCTCTTCGAGGCGAGGGGCTAAACGTCGCAGTGTTTCACCAGTAGGCGTTGGACGGCCAGGAAATCTGCGACGAAATTCACGTTGTGCCAAAGTCACCGACCGATTATTGGTCAAATAAATAGTCAGCAATATTCCGCGTTCTGGAGCAGTGTAGCATAACATTGTTTATTAACGTGTATTTCGCATGTGTTTACTACACAAAGGTCAAAACAGAACTGACATTAGTGGCCAATCGCAAAATTTATAGCATTTTCTGATAGGAGGATTACTTTTGCGCCACCTTGTATAATTGCTAGATTCTTAAAAATTTGTACGCAAAATTTAAAAGCTCATCTAGATCAGTTTAAATTAAATGAAATTCAAAATCCACACTAATGAACTAATATTGCAACAACTAGCGACTTAAAACAGGATTTCGATTATTTGGACAAATGTTCAAAAATATCAAATAAATTAAATTGTCCATACAATGCAATTTTAATAGTTAATCCTAAATATCTTGTTATTTCTAAATATCTTGATTATTAAAAAAAAAATATATATATATATATAGTTTCAATGGCAAAAGCAATGTAATAATTTTTTATAAAATTCTTTCACATTTATTTTTTTACTACGATAGGGGTAGCAAAGCGCAACGGGTTAAGCTAGTATCCATAGAGAATTATACATAGAGACGAGACGCTCCGATTTGTCAAACAAAAATACAAGAAATCATATGTTTTATACAAAAACAAAATACATTGACTAGCATGCATTTTGTTGTTGCAAGAGTTAGGTTCTTGACAACAGACTTAGGTTTTTGACAATTACGTCTCGTCTCTATGTTACCCTATGCTAGAATCTACATACATATATATATATATAATTCTGTATTTTTATTCATGGTTTAAATTTGTCTGCTTTTAAATATATTTTATTAAATTATTCTAATAATATTTTTTACTCGTTATTCGTTGGAATAATCGATTAAACTTTAAAAATTAATCGATCACTCGAATAATAAAAAATTTATAAACTTTTATACGATTAAAATAAAACTCGAATACAAACTAATAAGCAGGATAATATACTGAAGATTTTGTAGAATTCATCATAAAGTGGATGATAGCAAAAAACAAACAAATATAGTGAAACGTAGGTTGTTTCAAAATGCATTTGCATTTGATATTTGTTATAACAATCTGTACACTAGCTGTGTTCAGCAACTTAGTTGTAAATGTGGAAAGTAAGAAGTATATGCGATGCGAACTGTCGAGAGAATTGGTGGAGAAATACCAAATTAGCAAAACATTCCTATCTAACTGTAAGTATTAAAATAGTAATTATATAAAGTATATATGTGTGTATGTATGTATATTATGGTGGCCACAAAAAAGAGTTGTGAATGTTCCCAACTAAAAAAGAAGTTTAATTCATTTTAAGATACCGTTACTCAAAAAGTTTGTCCTTTGTTCAGTATTTCCTGAGCTGGATCAAGGATAAAAATAAATTTGTTAAGGTTTTTATGATTTTTTTTTTAAATTTATCTCAAAGGCGCTTTCAGTGCCATATGTAATGGCGCTTTCAGTGCCATATCTAAAACTATCGTGAAAGTCCAAAAATATTTGAACTTTTGTAATTTTTTGCAAAAGTTCGAATTGTTTATTAAAATTTTCAATATAATTAAAATAATATGTTTAAATTAATGCGTTTTAAACCTCATATAACTTTCTATGTAAAAAATTAAAAAACTTGCGAATTCAGATACCTAATTGAAAGCGCCTTTCACAGGCCTTTCACACGATACCAATATTTCATATGTTATATTTGCATAAACTTTAATTTTAATTGGAAACCTCAACAACTCTTATTTTCTCTACACAAACAGGGCCACCCTATAGTATATCAATCATTCCATTATATATCATGCAACCATCATTTCCATATAACGAATAGACAAGGGCTGGACAAGAACGAGTTCTTATAGATTTATAAAATATAGCACTAATATTCCGAAACAAACAAATCAAATTAAAATTATTAATATAAACAACCAATGGATCACATCCATGAACTTTTGTCCCAGTTTTGAAGAATTTTATATACATCTGTCAATAATATACTATCGATGTTCTTATGTAGGTTTGGTGACCATCATTGTCGCCTGAGGTAAAATATAACAAATAGAATAATTATGGAAATAATTACATATAATTTTTCACAGTAGTTCTTCCTTTGTTAACATTTTGGAATAAGTAAAGACAGGATTTTCAAATAGTTTTTAAAGAATTATAACAAAACTCACCGTAATTCAAAATGAGTCCTGAAAAACCTATATTTTAAGTATTGTTTCATTTTCCGGTGTAAAAATTGCTGGTTTTTACAAAAGCACGGTTCCTGAGTTATTCGACAAAGCGGATTTTTTGTCTCAAATTATTCGACAAAATCGAATATTTTTGTATTTATTTATATTCATATTTTATGCAAAATTTAGAAGCTCAGCTAGATCAGTTTAACATTAAAATAAGTATACAAAAATATGCACTAACAAATCGATGCCATTTTACAGCAAAATGTGCAATTTGGATAGATAATTAGTCAACATTGTATTTAGATGTTCGATAAAAAACATGCATTTACATATAAATCCGCCACTAGAAATGAATATACCAATAATTAAAACAAGTATTTTAAAATATTCCATTTGACTTAGATAATAATTTAGAAATGTTTACAAAATTAAATGGACTTAGCACTTTTGCATATTAATAGTTATTAAATATTAATTGTTCCTGACTACTGGAAACTACAAATTTTAAAGCTACATATACATTATTCGATATTTAAGTTTTCTACATATACAAATGTATTGTTTAAACTCTTAAAATAATTCCTTTTAATGTCGGTTAACCGGTTTTTCGAAGTCGGTTAACCGAAAACCCGATTTTCTAAAAAAGGCCAATTGTTGGTTAACCGACAAACCGATTTTTTATTAATCTTCAACTGCTTTGATTTTGCTTATAACGGAATCCAAATCTCCACATCTGCTATTTTTATAATATTTGATAATTTTAAAATTTTTAGTAAAAACAGTGGTAAATTAGTGCGAGCAAATAAAATGCAACTCTAATAAAATTGACTTGATTTTTAAATTTTTTTAAAAATAAATATTAAAAATGGCTTAAAAATTTAAAATAGTTGCAATACAATAATTTACTGTTAATACTTATATATTTAAGGATATGAAATCCACAAAAGGTAACAGTATCAACGAATGATGCATTTTCCGTTCAATATAGTGAATTGTTCGAAAACGAAGAAAATATTAAGAATTTTCATTTACTTCTTTACCATTTAAATAGCGGAGATTTCTATCAAAAGGAAATCAAATAATTGTAGTCGTGTGTTTAAAACTGAGTGCATAAGAGCTCAAGATCAAAAGGATATGACTAGTTTATGTTAGAATGGTGTTGAAATTTAATGCAAAACTAATTTTTCACAATCATATGACATCATGTGGTCTATAAAAATTACAAATAATGTAATTTTTACTCACTTACACACTACAGTTTGTGTCGGCAAGAAACCAACCAATTGTAGTAGAGAATGTAAGAAAAGATAAAATCACTGTTTATTGTTGGTGTTTTGTTTAAGCTTTGATATTTTTACAAATGAAGCTTGAGTGTCTGTAATTCTCATTCACTCTATAGTTTTATTTGTATAATATCTTTAGTTTTTCTAAAGCCTTTTGGGAAAAGGTTTCCTGATGATCTGGCCTAAGCAACCAGTGAAATGCGCATAGGAACTAGCTTATCCCCCAACAATAAATTTCAGTGAATTTATCAATAAAAATTGGGAATTTATCATAAGAAGTAGAGTGTCCAAAAAACCGGCAAATTCAAAAAACCGGTTTCCGGTTTAACCGAAAACAGTGTTTTATAAAAAAACCGGTTTCGGTTTTCTCATTCTAAAAAAACCGGGTTCGGTTTTGTCATTCTAAAAACCGGTTAACCGTTTTTTTCAAAAAAATAAATGAATATTTTTAAAAATGTTATCAAAATATTTTTAAGTTATATGTTCAATAAGCTTTACAAAGTATTTCGTTAAAACCGGTTAACCGTCTTAAAAAAACCGGTTTGTCAAAAAACCGATACCGGTCGGATTTACAAAGATGAAAAAACCGGTTGACCGGTTTTCGGTTTCGGTTTTGGATACTCTAATAAGAAGCTCTTACTAAAATAGTAATTTTTTATAATTATTTTTTCAAAATTTTAAAAATCAAAAAAATTTTTAATAGAGTTTCATTTTATTTGCTTGCACAAATTTATCACAATTTTTACTAACAATTTTATAATTATTCTTACGCACAAAAATATTGGACAAAATGTGATAAAAAAAATTGATTATGAACACTAAGACTAAGCGTAACCACTTTTTTTTAGTACAAATTTGTTTGACGTTGTTTACTCTTGCAAGTGTTTTGTAAGATCAAACAGCATCAAATAAAATAAAACTGAATATTTGTTTTGAATTGTCCTAAGTAAAAGGATTGTTGACAATAAATTTAAGAATTAAAATATATTTTATTTAGTGGTTACGACTAAATGGCAAAAAACAATAAATGTAAACACATATACAAAAGGAGAAACAATACGCAAGAAGCTCATTTTTAAAACTTTAATGTTTAGTTTTTTTTATAAAGTTTTAGTTTACAAATCACAAAACTGAAAACAGAAACACCAATATTGTAATGTATTTTATTAATAAAATAATCCGGGTTGTTATATGTATTTATTTTTTTGAATACCTTTTCATTGTTTAACGCTGCGTTGCCGCTCTTATTTAGGTATGACATTTCAGCGTTAAAGCTATGCGGAAAACAAAAAAACGTTCCGCCTTCTGCTTTTATTTAGGTAGGCCTGTAAGAGCTGTATTTCGACTTCTTTAATGTATATAGTATACATTTTTTAAAATTTATTCATTACTTAAAGCTGGCTTATGAAGTTTTTATTTCATGAATATGTGTTATAAAGGCATTTTGAAAATTATTAACACATTGTAAAACTGAATTAATATTGATATTTTATTTCAGGGATTTGTTTAATTGAACATGAAAGTGATAGAGATACCAAAAAAAAGACAACCTTATCTAATGGTGAAAATAAGTATGGCCTCTTTCAAATAAGTAGCAAAGAATGTGGAGCGGGGAATAGACTTCAAGCCTGTGATACAACAAAATATCCATGTTGCCAAATAAAATGCGAAGGTATGTAAAATTATTTCGTTGTATATTTAAAATCTTTCCGAATATATCATATAACTTAATATTCTATAGTCTATCATATCGCATGATTTGTTGAACATTTATTTAAGAAATAGTAAAATGTCATAAAACATTCAAAGCCGTTTTTATCGAAACAACCTTTTTTTAAATTATGACGTTGTTGCAGCAAATGAGCGATATGTAAAATGTTGTAGGTGTTGTACAAAATATTTATATAGAGATTATCAACAACATGTACAACTATTGTAAATTCAGACGACTTATAACTCATACGACTGTACAACGTCTGTTGTGAATTCAACAATTAAAAATTCTAAGCAAAATCATTTTGAAGAAAAACAATTATGAAATTTTCAGTTTAGTTTAAAAAAATAATAAATAAATTTTCATTAGTTTAGCATAAATTGTCAAAAATTTAAAGATAATCAAAAATGACGTTAGTTGATAATTAAGCCATGGGGGAAGAATTCTCCTAAATGATTTGAAATATTTAAAAATATATAAAATAAATAATAAACTGACGTTATAAATATGAAACGCACCTTATTACATATATTTTGTATATGTACATACTTCAATTTTTGTCGGTTAACTGTTCGAATAATTTAAAAATTGAATGATTTATTCAAAGATTCATTCAAAAATTAATCATTCTTTAATAGCTGTGTGATTGAAATTCACATTGGGTTTGCTTTTAATTTGTAGATTTCCTGAATGACGATATTTCCGATGACGTCCACTGTGCTAAAAGAATATTTGAAGTTAAAGGTTTTCGAAACTGGAATGCTTGGAACACATACTGCCGCAACACTCAAAATCTACCAAATCTAAGTGTGGCTTGTAATATTAACTCAGTTACTCCGCTATCGCGATTTCTTTCCTACATGAGCTCCAGTGTAAGACAATAATATAGAACAATATAATAATTACAGGAATGACGATATTATTCTAAAAATAAATTTTTAAGCAAAATTACTAATAATCAAGCGATTATTAATAATTTACTAAAGTAATACATAATATCCATAAAATAAAATATATATTTTTTTATCATGCAATTAAACTTATAAAAATGTACTTTTAAATTTAACATTTTACAATATTCTATATAATAAATAAAATAAAAAAAATTATGAAATTCAATATGGAAATATAAATTGTTTAAATTAAAAATTTTCACCAATAAAAGGTAAGTTTTTTCGAATATGAATTTTTTTGTCCTTATTTTTGAATCATGGGGAACACATATAAATTTATTAGACTACTGACTAGGGTATTCAATCAATTAACCATTAATCTGGTAACCGATTAATTTTTGTCGATTAACTGTTCGAATAATTTTAAATTGCCGATTTTCAAATAACAAATAAACCGATTAATTTGTGTCGATTATCCGATTAACCGAAATTTGTTTATTTTTTTGTACTTTATATAGAAATATAGTTTTAAACACACAAGTTTTATTGCTTAATCAAAAAAAAAACTCGCATGTGTATATAAAAGGAATCTCAAATACCGTTTTTTTGATATTAATTATTTTTTTGTTGAAATGCTTAAATAAGTTCACAAAATTCGTGATTTTATTTTCAATAATTTAAAATTATACGAATAATTTAAAATTATACGAATATTAACCGATTAAATCTAAACCCCGATTTATTATTCGCTCGATTAACAGATTAAACCAGAACCCCGATTAATTGAATACCCTACTACTGATCTTCTTAACTTTTGTTTGATACTTATTACCCAATGAGACAACAAGCTGGAAAACTTTGTAATATATCAACTAATATAATTTATTTAGGGCAAACAATTTTTTTAATATATCTTTTAAATATTTATTTTGATAGATATCTTACTCCATCCCACTAACCGACCAAAAACCTTTTAAAGCAATGGACCTCGGCTTTCTTTTGAGCGAAAAAAATGGGCCACTTTTTTAATTTTTGGAACAAAATTTAGATTTTGCAAAAAAAGTCAAAAATTGTATGTTTTGAGTTATAAAACATTTTTTTTGATAGATATCCCAGTCGTATCCCACTAAGCGACCAAATAGGTATTCAAGGAAAATATCCAAGCTTTCTTTTGAGGAAGAAAGGGCCCATTTTGAAAAAAAAAAGTCAAAAAAGATTTTGATTTTGGAAAAAAATTACAAAAATTTTTATTTTTAATTTTTTTTCCGAAAGATTGAAGAAATAGCTATCTAAACTATTTGGGACAAATTTTGCTAAGAACAATAGGTAATAAGTTACATGGATGAGAAAAAACACCTGCTTGGCCAAAATGTCAAATTTTGATCCCCCTCTAACTCAGAAAGTACTCGACCGATCTTGTTGAAAAATTGTGTCTGAATTACTATCTAATAGAACTAACCATGGTGCAAATTTGCCCCATGCATCTAATTAACATTTTAAACAGTGCTCAATAAAACTATTATTCCATATATTTTCAACTTTTTCTGAATAATAAAACTATTAAAAATTAAAATTAAATTTCGTATAGTTCTAGAAATTTAGGCTAAATCTTGCTAATGATGCATTATAAAAATATAAATCAAAGTCATTGATTTTAAATATTTTTGAAATCTTAACAGGGAGAAAAACTGGTAAAATTAGTACCTTTAGTTCTTCAACAATAATTACTAAACGGCTGAACCGATTTTTACTACGACAGGGGTAGCGAAGCGCACCGGGTCAAGCTAGTTCTCTATAAATTTAAATTGGTATTTTTCATATTAAATAAAAATTAATATAAAACCGGTTAACCGGTTTTTAGAGTGACAAAACCGAAACCGGTATTTTAAGAATGAGAAAACCGAAACCGTTTTTTTTATAAAACACTGTTTTCGGTTAAACCGGAAACCGGTTTTTTGCACACTAACTGTATTGTTTAATGTTTTAAAATAATTTCTTTCAATGTCGGTTTACAGGTTTAACCAGTTTTTTCGAAGTCGGTTAAAAAGGCCAATTTTCGGTTAACCGACAAACCGTTTATTTAAAAAGTCGGTTTTTTATAAACATTACTTATTTGCTCATCATCTGTGATAATAATTATCATCTACACACATGTATTCTATTTTTGTACGGGTTGTACCCTCTTGTCATGTATGTGTTTAATGAATGAAACTAAACACAGTTTTGAAAATGCTTCGAAAATCTATTGACAATTTTTTAAAATCTTTATAAAGATTGCCTCACCTATGCAACACAGTGTACGTAAAATATATATTTTTTATGAAACTCAAGTTCAAAACCCACACAAGTTGATGGCTTGTTGAACTGTTAGTGAATTGTGTAAGCTAAATGAAAAATATTATAATAACTAATTGCATGTAGGCGTGTTTGAAAGTTTACTCAAATAAATACTACCACATATGTACCTTCATAAATATTTTTGAAAAACAAACAAAATTCATTGAATCAATTTCTAAAAGTGTAGTAAGTAGTACGAGTCAAAGAGAAAATATACATAGAGCGGAAACTAGAAAAAAACTCAAACAAAAAATTACTGAAAAAAGTTGCACATACTCGTATGTGAGTGTTGTTTTTAATTTAACATAATTTTTTTTACTAATACTTTCTCACTACTGGTTTTTGACAACTTTGTGCTCGTAGTTTCCGCTCTATGTATATTTTCTCTATGTTATATACATTTATACTATACTAGAGTTCTAATATTGAACTTCATTTAAATTACTTTGATATGCCCTTAAAAATAGATTTCGGTTGGATATATTTGGTTCATTTGTAGCTAAAGCAAACTATTGGAACATTTAAGTGCTATCGGAAAACAAAACCCGTGCCGGAAACAGAATAAAAGTTGTAAAATTGGGTAAATAATAGTACTTTTTTAATATAAAAGAACAATCATACAAACACTCATTCATTTTCATATATGAGGCATTTCATGTGAACCAACTTTAGAAATCGATGTCTTCCGACGGGATGAAATTTGCACCACGGTTGGATAGTAATTCAGGCACAATTTTTCAACAAGATCGGTCGAGAAGTTTCTAAGTTAGAGGGGGTCAAATTATGTCATTTTGGCCAAGCAGATGTTTTTCTTATCCATGTAACTTATTACCTATTGTTCTTAGCAAAATGTATCCCAAATAGTTTAGATAGCTATTTCTTCAATATTTCGGAAAAAAAAATTTGAATAAAATTTTTTTCAAAATCAAAAACTTTTTTAACTTTTTTTTCAACATTTTTTTCTCAAAAGAAATTTTCTTATAGTTTCTTATAGTTTCCTATAGTTATAGTTTCCTATAGTTATAGTTTCCTATATAGTTTCCTATATATTAGATTTTCTTAATTTATGGGAGGTGTCACGTGGTCTGTGGCAACTACTTCCATGTTTACCTCAAATATTTATACAAATGGTGCAATTGCTCATTTAAAATTTAAGGATTATAGATATTATAGTTTCCTAGATATTTGATATAAAAATATTGAAGATATTTTTATATTTTGCTGAAAGTTCTTTCGATTTGAATATTTCTTGGAAAAAGGTCAAATCAATTAATTTACCTAGCGTTTACACATGCAAGTAACAGTTCGAAAAACTCAATACATTCACACTTTGGCACTAACGCAATCAAACATGCAGCCACTTGCAGTTCACTGTCTACTGTATTTAGCTGGACAGTGATTTTCGACACTTTCATACAAGTGAAGACAAACAGAGTTGCCAATAAATAGTTTTAGATAAATTTACTAGATGGTGTTGAAATAATTATTCAGTTTTTAAGTTATTTTATGTATAGTTGTAAAAGAAAATAGTACAAATAGCCATTAATGCGTATCGTCTTCATATCGTTTTTCTTCACAAACATTTTCCCCAGACAAAAATAAAAACAGGCATTTTGTTTGTGTACAACTATACTGAGCTTGTCAAAATCAGCTGACTACAATACCAATTCACAATAATTTAGAGGCTCAAGCGGTCAAATTCACTAAAGTTTGCTTTTGCGAATACCACAACAAACCCTTTGACAGCGTCAGTCAACATAAACAAAACGAATCTCACTTTATCGAAAATCCGATATAACGTACAGCCACATTTTTAATATTAACTGCCTTATATAACGAACATTTCGACAATATTTTACTCGATTTAACCCTTAAATGCGTACTGTTGCCATTTGGCAACAAATCGATTTTTTAATAAAAAAAATACTTTTTAGGTACAAAAACTCAATTTTGTACATTAGGGCCTATTGGTTTAACATTGTTTTACAACATCTGGTTATCTGAACTTGAAAAAATTTACTAGAAATCGTTGTTTTGCACATTTTTGTCGTTGGTAAAGTTAAACACCTGTTTTTCCAAAAAGTCCGATTTTCGGTTTGTATTTTGAAAACTTTCTAAGTGATATTCCAACAACTAAAATTAATTATCGATTAAACTAATGTAAGTATTATTAATTTCAATAATAAAAAAATTTAAAAAAATAGTTAAATGTGTAAAAAAAGACAATTATTGTATGTTGCCAATTGGCTACACCGCGTGTTTAGTGACAAAGTGTTGTACAATTTTCCGTTATATGTTTTGTGTTTTTTTTATGTTTTGTTATTGTTTTTTACGTATTATTAAATTTTTCTAGATGAAGTCTAAAAAATTAGCTGATAATGAAATTTAAATTTTATTAAATAACTTAATTGGAACTGAAAGCGACGATGATACTGATTTTTCTGATGATTATAGCGTGGATGATTTTACTTTTCAGCCTAACTAAAGGAAATTGTCTACGAAGAACATTTTATAAACCAGATACCACCATCTGTGTCTTCTTGTAAGCCCAGCATATCTTCATCAACAAAGTTTAAAAACATAAAATGGAAAAATAAGTATTTGAATATCGACGCAGGACAATTACATTTCCACGGAGATTCTGAAATACATGGAGAATTGTCAACTTTATTAACTCCATATCAGTTCTTTTGTTATTACAATCGTCATATGGGCGGCGTAGATCTGTTAGACAGCCTAATGGGACGTTATAAAATTAAAGTAAAAAGTAGAAAGTGGTATATAAGAATATTTTACCATTTGCTAGATTTAACAATGGTAAATGCATGGTTGGCTTACAAAAGAGTACTTAAACAAAATGGAAGTCAGGATTCCGATATTCTGAAACAAGCAGATTTCCGAGCAGAGGTGGTGGAGTGCCTGTGTAAAATAGAAACAAGTGCCCCTAAACGTGGAAGACCAAGCACTGTGGAACAACAAATTAAGGCTAAAAAGAAAAAAGGACCAGCTCAAACACTTCCACCTCAAGAAGTAGGACAAGATAAGTATGGCCACTGGCCCGTCACTTTGGAGTCTAAAATGAGATGTAAATTTCCAAATTGCAAAGGTTTTACAAGAATTAAGTGTGACAAATGTGGCGTAGCTTTGTGTCTTAATAAAAGCAATAATTGTTTTAAAAATTTTCGTATTAATTAGAAGTAGCGCAAAGTAGCCATTTGGCAACAAACCCTTTTTTTTTAATAAAACTCAAATTTTTTATAAATATAATTTTTTTTTGTATTTTTTTATAATGTACATACATTTAGCTATCATATAAAGAAAAATTGTCGAAAAAGAAAAAATCGCGCATTTAAGGGTTAACGAATGTTGAGAAATATAAAACAAAATCAAATGAACAATAAAATAAAAAACAATTATATCAATCTATCAAAAATGGCTCAAATAATCATCGATCTCTAAAGAATGATGTGTATCCTTGTGGAAAAGGAGTGTAATTATTGATTACTCGACCATAGGTAAAAACACATTCCAGTTAATAGAATTTCTTTAATATCTAGAGCCATAGAAATACAAAAAGGCATTATAATAGTGTAAGACTTTTTAAAGAATCAGCATACAATTATAGTTGAGCACAATCTAACTCCTGATGTTATTCTCAATGCAAATAAAACTGATATATATTGGAAAATGATACCAGGGGCCTATTTCACTAACCTAGCGTTTACACATGCAAGTAACAGTTCGAAAAACACAATACATTCACACTTACACAATCACACACGCAGCCACTTGCAGCTCACTGTCTAGTGAATTTAGCTGGACATTGACTTTTTGACACTTTCTGCAATGAAGTGTCAAAATAACAAACAGAGTTGTCCAATAAAAAAATTTAACAAATTTAATAGATTGCGGTAAAATGATTACTATATTTTTAAGTTATTTCATGTGTATTTGAGAAAGAAAAGAGTACAAATGGCAATTAATGCGTATCATTTTCGAAAAAAACACAAATTTCATAAGTTTTTATAAAGAAATTTGTTAATACAAACATTTTCCCCAGAAATGTTTGTATCTGTAAATTATGGTAACACTTTATTGTATTTAATTACAATAACAAAATTTGATTTCTATCCGCAAATGGACTGAAAAATATCAAATGATCATTGTATAAAGGTTTATTTATTTAATTCGCTGTAATTTTCTTATATTTGTGGCTTTTTGGTGACATCATTATTCTTTGCTAACATTTGCAAAATTAACTTTTACTTGCATGTGTAAACACTCAAGCAACCTGTAAACAATTCGATGTATTTTTCGATATTTTCGATAATAATTCGTATACTCAACTTTCATCAATCTACTTGCATGTGTAAACTACAATTCTACAAGTTACAATCACAAGTCTAATTCTTACAAGTGCTGATGAGTTGTGTTTCATTAAAATTTTTACAACACTTGTAGCTTTTTGCACTTGTAAACTACAAATTCTACAATTACAAGTTCTTGTATATATTGTGATATTAATTTTACAATTCTTATTTATTATTACTCAAAATGGTAAAATATCCTATAAAAAAGCAATATAACACATTTTAATAATATTTCTTATTTTTTTGAACCCAATCTATCGGAAAATATGCGGGGAGCGATAAAAATAAATACTTTTGAATTATGGGTACTCTAATGTATATCGATAATTTGTTTTGATTGTTATCACACCAGCATCAAACAGGAAATGGAGTGATATTACCATGCCGATCAACATAAGCTTCTTCATGCTCTTTGTGTGCATCTAATTTTATTAAAGTGCCATTCAAACAGCCGCAAATTAACTGCATGCCTCTCTAGAGACCACTTGATCCATGTTTACTGGCCACTTGGAATTCATATTCCAGACGTGGTCTAAATAGTCTTCTTCTTAATGCGATTTCATTATCGCTTTCATCACTGGAATCGTATAAAAGGTTCATCAAAAATAAACAAAATAAATGCTAATTAATATACTAATACTAATAATTTGAACTAATTTTTATTAAAAAATAGTAAAAAATAAATTTTTATTTTAATTAATCATTCACTTGTAAATTGTAAAATTTTTTCTGAGGGTTTCCATCGACCCAAAGCTTTTTTTCTACAAGTCTACAAGTGCAAATTTAGTTTCGTGAAACAAAACCACTTGTAGAAGTATGACTTGTACAATTCACTTGTAGCCAAAATATGGAAACATATTGGACGATAGTCATGTCTCCTAATGTCACACCGCTTAAAACTTATTAAAAAAATAAATCTCGATGAATTTTTCAACATATCATTCGTTATACCGGGATTTGCCTGTAATAGCAAAAAAATATGGTATTTTGAGATCCTTTTGTAAAAAACTCTCGCTGATTGTAGATGTTGGAGACATCGAAAGTAAGGCATGATAAAGGCATTTATAGACGGCAATACTGAGTACTAACACTTTACGAATTTAAAATATTATTGAAATCATTCGGTATTTAAAGAAATCTTTTCGAAAAAACATATATTGTTTACACGATAGTATTACAAATATTTTATTTCTTTGTTGATTGATATTTTTCTGAAACTATAGCTCTGTTCAATAACTAAAAGTTGTTACTAGTTAGTAACAATTGTTACTGGAAAAGCGTTCACTAACGCAAAAAACTTGCAAGTAGAGAAAAAATCAAGAGCGTATTCTCTCGTTGCAAACTATTACAAGTTCTATTTTGAACTCGTAATCAGTGTTGCCAGGGGTAGTTTGGAAAAAGTTACAACTTTTCTAATTGAAAGTTACATTTTTTTCATAAAAAGTTACATTTACGAATTCTTCCCAAAATAAATACTATATGTAATAAGGTTTAATAACATATAACTAACAACAATAATTTTGTCCGTATTAAACCGGTTACTATAATCAGAGTCCGAATTACAGCATTCGATATCGAGTAAAACTGATCGTAATTATCTTATTTGAGATTATGGCATTCGATATCGAGCAAGAAATATAGTAAATTTTATTATAATTTCGATATAGAAAACTTTTTTCGATACGATAGCTCATTCGATCACGAATGCGGTAATTCGGCCCGAGCTTTTCATAAGTTTTAGTTGGCTAAATATTATCTACACAACATTCATAAAATTGTAAACTTAATCCCGGTGTTCTCCAGCACATAAATCAGGGACTCATGGTAGAGCATAATATTATTTAAATTAGGAAATTGATTTAATAAATCTATTATATCAATTCTCCGGGACATTAGTAGGGGTTTCAAACATTTCTGACCGAAAATATTGGTATAAAGCTGTGTGTTGCTGGACTTGGTATTTTGAAATTTATATAACCTTTTGGAAAATATACCGCGATATTTCGCATCATGTCCTCAATTGAATTTTTCTAACTTTTAGCATGACTACTAGGTATATGAAATGACAGCTACATTAATGACATACGATATTTTCAACAGACTTCTTCAAGTGTCTAAAAACAGAGTTATGTGATCCAGCAATACAATTTTTTTATCTGACGAAATATTCAAAATGCACAATATTGGATTACTAAGATCTTTCGCATTTCCAGAGTTTGTCTCAAAATGATCTAGACTTAGGTGGTAATAAATTACAAATAAGTCACACTATTGTTTAATAGAAACATTCGTTGCTTGATATGCATTTAACTTTTCAGGGCTGAAAAGTTACGAAAATAAGGTACAAAAAAGGAAAATTATACATGTTACGTAGAGGGTCGAAAAGTTACGAAAAATGTAACCAAACGCATCACTGCTCGTAATAGTTAGTAGCTAATATTTTATATGTTTTGTGTTATTGTTTATTTATTTACAATTTTATTTTTGTGGTGAAAAAGTGTAAAAAATAGAATTTTCAATAAAATTGAAGAAAATGTGAGTATTTATACATTTTAAAAGGAATAAAATGAGAAAATTGTGTGTATAAATTTAGGATCCAGGGCAGGCCACCAAGATTTGTAAGATATTGGGACCAAATTGGATCCAATTGTTACTGGAAAAGCGTTCATTTACTTTTTACTATTTTTGAGAATTTAAGAGAGTAATTTTGTAAATTTTACTGGGAAAGTAAATGACCAGACCTTATGTTTTTATTTTATATTTTCTTGACATTTTTATTTGCCTTATTTATACTTAAATACCCGATAGATATGAAAATAAAAAGTTTTTGAATTGTTTTAAACAAATTTTGAATCATTCGTATTTTTTGAAAATCCGATACAAATTTTGTTTAGATGATGAAATTGTATTATGATAATTGAGTTTTTGACAAATATTAATACTCAGTATTGCCATCTATAAATACCTTAAAGAATATCCAATATCTCAGTTCTTTTTTTAGTATTTTCTATGCATATAAAATCGTCCATTACACCGCTGGTGTCCTTTTTGGATTTTTAAGATTTTGAATACTTTTAATATTGTAGAGTCGCTAACTTGGGGTTTACACGATCATGTTTTGCCTTTCAAGTTTTAATACACTCACACTTTTTTACTAATACACTCACACTTTTAAGAATTGAAACGAACTTGCTCTAAATTTCTCTGTGTAATTTCTGATAAATGACTCGTTTCAGTAATGTCTCCAGTTTCGTTTTTTATCAGTCGTCCTCCGACAAATGCATGTAAAGTGTTGTTATACACACTAAACATATTTCATGGATGTTCGAAAAAATATGTAATTTTTCCTTGACATTTGTTAATCGACACAAATTAGTCAGTTTATTTGTTATTTATAAATCGGCAATTTTAAATTATTCGAACAGTTAACCGACCCTAGTATTAATTCACAAATGTGCACAATATATATTTTATTGAAATCGGTTGAGTTTTGTAGGAATTATGAGCGTCATAAGATGTTACTAACATATATGCAAAAAACGTATACATGGAAACTTTAAGCTAAAAAGTAAAAAAAGCAATGTAGTTTTGTCCAATTTGTTGTTGTAAATAAATAAGAGATACAATTAAACTGCATTGATTTTGCTCTGTTAAGTGAGAGTTGTTATTGAAAACAAATGAGAAAAAAATAAAATAATTTTATAATTTGAAGTCACCTAAAAACAGCTCTTTTTAACTACCCAACAGTCGAATTTTTTCTTTTAGCGCTTTTTTAAAAAATGCGCTAAATTATCGCGTTTTCCTAATATACATAGATCGGAAACTTTCCTGTCTGTTTTATTTACTAATACATTCTCACTACTTAGGTCTTTGACAGGAGAGTTTCCGCTCTATATTTAATTTGTATTCAATATGAAAAAAGTATATTTAAATTTATTTTTATAGACATTTTTTTTAAGGAAAATAATATTAGTCTGCTTTTACACAGGGCAAGTTTACTTGTAGCAAGTCTCTTCGATTCTCCTTTAAACTTGCTCGTCTGTTTACACACAGCAAGTCTGTGTTCAATTTTGTATGTCAAAACCTAATAGACGCCATACTGAAAATGAGAAAACAAAAGAGAATTGAAGATACTTGCCAGTACAAGCAAGTGTGTACCCCTCTTCTTTCTTCTTGCCTCGCTATCCTATAAACTCAGACTTGCGGCAAGAAAACTTGCCCTGTGTAAAAGCAGACTTACATGCATAATTGAAAAATAAATAGATTTTTACACACAATTTTACCTTTTTTTATTATTTTTTTTATAGAACAATGAAGCAAATAATAGCAATAAATAAACTTTTTGGGTTTAATTTTATGTGAAGTTTCTTTCCTATCATGGTTTACAATTTACATAATGTTTATACATTTACCATTACATACTAATATTAAAATTTAATCGTTATTGTTTTGCCATCCTATTTCCGTTTTGTGGACGCTAATACATATTTTAAGAATTGCGTACTAAATCGTTCCAATATATATTATATTATGTTCTAAAAACCGATTTGTCAATAAACCGAAAAGTTAAAGTAAACCGAAATCGGTCTATTTTACAAAAATGAAAAAAACCGGTTTTCGGCATTGGATACTCTAGTCTTACTGTTTAAAGGCTGTTGAATTCTTTGTTTCACTTTAAATCTATAAATGTCTTTGTAAGTTTGTTTGTTTGTTTGTTTGTTTGTTTGTTTGTTTGTTTGTTTGTTTATTTGTTTGTTTGTTTGTTTGAGCATCACGCCTAAACGGCTGAACCGATTTTATTGAAATTTGGAACGTAGATAGATCCTTACTTGGAAGCGTCAATAGGCTATAAATTTTTTCAATACTTGGACCAGAAAGGGATAAAAAGGGGGAACAACTGGTAAAATTGGTACCTTTAGTTTCTAAACAATAATTACTAAACGGCTGAACCGATTTTTACATCGACAGGGGTAGCGAAGCGCACCGGATCAAGCTAGTATATAAATGTCTTTGTAAGTTTGTTTGTTTGTTTGTTTGTTTGTTTATTTGTTTGTTTGTTTGTTTGTTTGTTTGAGCATCACGCCTAAACGGCTGAACCGATTTTATTGAAATTTGGAACGTAGATAGATCCTTACTTGGAAGCGTCAATAGGCTATAAATTTTGTCTATACTTGGACCAGAAAGGGATAAAAAGGGGGGAAAACGGGTAAAATTGGTACCTTTAGTTTTTAAACAATAATTACTAAACGGCTGAACCGATTTTTACATCGACAGGGGTAGCGAAGCGCACCGGGTCAAGCTAGTAAATAATATTTTGATAAATATAAAGTGGAATTGAATGAATACAACATGATTTTAAGTTATGGTGATTCTTTTCTTAATTTTGAAATTTTTTTCACAAAAAAATTCTAAGAGCACTGTGTGTAAATAACTATTTTCTACATAGAAATGCGAGTAAAACATGTAAAATATTTTCTCTCAATATATATACGGTCAGAGAAAACGCGTATAACTTTTCTATTTTTAATTAGAAATTTTATCTTATTAGAAAAATAATTTTATCTAGAAGATAATATTTATTTCAAAAGTTTCAAATATATTATTTAAAAAAAAAAAATTTAAGTAATCAAAAAAAATCTCCGGCACTGGTTTTCGTTCTCCGAGTGCACTTAAATTTTGCAATAGTTAGTTTCAGTTAAGGCGACCAGATTTTGAAAATGAAAATAGATGACCTAATACGACGCATTCAAAATACATGTTGTATTATTGCCTGAGATGCACAATTGCTCAGAATTGTTTTTCATCGGCCAAAACTCTGTAACTTTTGAAACGATTGAGATATTTTAGTATTTTTTTAATGTGCAGATAACTTCTTGAACTCCCATAGTTAAGGCTTCGCGTAGACTCATAAATATAAGCAGGTAAAATGAAAACCACAACGACGGCGTTTATAAAATTATATATAGAATTAACGAGAACACTTTCAACTTTATCTGCGCGATGTATTTTTTGATCCTTAAAAGTTACGTTCCTCTAAAATTAAAATTTTACGTAAATATAGTACTTTAAAAAATATTTTATAACACCTTACACAGGCCATATATACCATTTTTAAAGAATACAATCCAACCAATTAAAAATAATAAATCAGTCCATTATAGATAATAGTTTAGCTATGATCATTTATATCTGTTCAAATAAAAAAAAATACTTTTTTCTAAAATAAAATTAATTATTTATGCCACACACCCGTAATTACAAATTTTTAAATGTTTATGTACATATTCATAAATTTGTTCGTCTATTCGGCATAGCCAAATGTAACATTCTATGTTGTTTTTGTGTATAATGTATGTGTTAGCCCTTTTTGTTCACCAACAACTGGCAACACTGGCAGGAAGCCAATTATTCTGTTTAATGAGACATGGAAAAATACCAATTTATAACATTAAAGCCCTTCCGAGTGATTACACTATGCACTACTTTAATATAGGATAATCAGAATGTACATCATCTGAGGTATAGTCGTGTATTTCGCAATATATAAATTGTTTCGACTCAACATTACCCAAAGCGAATTGATTGAAAATAAGACCACAATGTCCGCTAAATAGCCATAATATAAAATGACACAATTGGCGACCGAATTCTGATTCAAGCCAAGCATTAATCCTATCTATGTCGTCCATGTCGTCGTTCTGAAGATATCTTCACGTAACTCCAAATATTTTATTTTTATAAATTGAATTTAAAGTTTCAACAAGTTATATGAGTCGTGTTGAAAATTTAACATCTTGTTGTATACACCACTTTTTACGAAATATTTTTTGATTTGTAACAAATACGTGAAAATAAACTGATAAGAACTGCGCTTATTACTAGGGGCATCGAATTTATATGCAAATGACAAGTTCCATGTAGACTAATTGCTTATCTATCCGAATCACATCTTTTGCTGCTAAATGCAATCGATTTGTAACTCATATTTATGCATATTTTATTGGAAATGCATATTTTGTTATATTTTACATCATAATGCATATTATCCCAATTTTTAATAAAAAATATTATTTTTTGTCGTCAATGGCAATATATTGCCGTTACCGAAATTACTGCAACTACCGTTTAAATTATAAAAATATAAAAAATGTTTGATTAATAATAACTGAGTTAAGTGAATCTTTTTTGAAATTTTCCAAACACCGCAAAAATCTTAAGTTATGAGTAAAATATCGGTTTGTCGTAGCTTTATGTACTTATAAGTCATTAATATACAGATAATATAAACAGATTTAAAGTTTCTCAGCCGATTTAGAAAGAAGAAAATGTTTGCTGGAGAAATACACACAGATTTCTCAAAGTTACTTAAATATAAAATATACCATTCGAAAAGCCTAAGTTTATTTCTTTCTAAATCGACTGAGAAACTTAACATCAGTTAATATCTAACTAAGTTACCGGCTCATAAGTACATAATATTGTTTATTATTTTATTGTTTATTATTTAAGCTTTATTTTGAGAAAAAAGGGCCATTTTGAAAAAAGTCAAAAAAGTTTTTGATTTTGGAAAAAAAATTACAAACATTTTTTATTTTATATTTTTTCCGAAAGATTAAAGAAATAATAATCTAAACTATTTGGGACACATTTTACTAAGAACAATAGGTAATAAGTTACATGGATGAGAAAAAACACCTGCTTGGCCAAAATGTCAAAATTTGACCGATCTTGTTGAACAATTGTGTCTGAATTTCATCCCAATCGGAAGACATCGATTTCAAAAGTTGGTTCAATTGAACAAAAACGAATATGGGCAATTCCATGTCATCGTACGTGACATTTGTACGCCTATAGAGTGGTATAGATTTTTCAAAAATAAGAGTATCAGAAATATAATTTGATCTTTATGTTCCATTAAAAAAATAATAAGGTCTTTCGAAACATTGTTGGTCAAAATATCTAGCGAAATAAGGGTATATCGTACGTGCCATAAAACGGAAGTAATTTTAAGGTACATGTAGAAATATGCTAAAATTTTCGTATCGTGAGAGTCGTTATGTTTTCTTTTAATTTCTTACACTAAACCAAATATTTTTCACATTTAAGTAAAAATAATCTTTGGATGATTTTATAATAAATAAAATTTAATATCGTACGTGACAGATTTTTCTCTTATAGTAAAACAATGTATATTCTGTAAATATATGTATATATAGGTTTCAATAAACAATTTGATAATAGCAAAAAAAAAATCAGAGTCAAATTCATTTCATACTACATGTTAATTGGGAGCTTAGTTTTCGCCACAATCTTAGCCTAAATCATACCAATTAAATTAAAAAATTATATATTGTCAGTTTAAACTATTATTTTTGCACTTAAAATGTTGTAATAAGCACTAAATTCGTTCACATAGTAACATTTTAGTATTTTCTCCTATTCAAATCATCTTTAAAAAAAGTTTCAAGGGTTTTTGTTTTTTCGGTGGTGGTTGTCATTCTCGTGGAATTGCCCATAAGATAATAAAAATAAAATATTTTTAAATCTTTAAATATTTTTAAACAATTTTCACATACGTAAAGATAACGCAAGCTTTTTATATTTCAAAAATTTCATAGTTTACTTATTTTTTGCAACTAATAAAAAGGAAAACCCCAACAAAATTTTAAAAATATTAATTTTAGTTTAGTTGTTATTGGATTTTATTACAGGTCACAAAAGTATTTTTATTTTTTTTCCTACTTTAAATAATTTTACACTTTCACAACAAGGGGAAATCGATTAAATATGTATATTTGTGATATATTGAATAGATGTAGTAAAACAATAAAAAATTTAATAAATTGGTCAATAGTACGCGAAAGCATTGAAAATTTACCTGTGAGTGGTCGCCCAAAATCCAAATAGAATGCAAGAGAGGAAGAATAAATATTAAGAAAAACAGCGCAAGCCCACATTTATCTGTTCCAAAGATCAACGACAAACTAAGAAGAACACTATGTATATATGTAAACAATCAATTGCCGAAAAAATGGGTCTGCGGAGAAACAGATTTTTTTACATTATCATACCCGAAACACACAACTTTAAACGTAAAAATTAGCTTCTTCACAATACCAAATACTTGTATGTATACCCAAAACAGTTTAAAACTGAAACTGTTTTCAATTTTAGCAATTAGTGAACGAATAACGTGGGAGTATTTGTTTGTATTTTAAGTTGAGTAGGTTGTTTTTTAATGCTGAAAAATGTAAATGGAGGGCGACAATATCACTACACGAAAATGAAAAATAATAAAGTTTTACTTTATTAAAAGACTTGAGCTGAAATACGCATAATTACGAAATTCTGGAATATGCATACATTTGTACGTACTTACACACCCTGTCGGTCTTTTATGAGCTAATTGAAAATCAAGTTGACATATTGCTAACTAATTTACAGCTGATTTCTGAAGTAACTCAAACATAATGCAGAGATAACCTATGGTATTTTCTTTTAAAACATCTGGGGGCAAATTCTCACACTCGTAATCGAAATAAATCATTATAATTTTCTATACATTTTATTCGATATCAAATAAGAGAATCCCAAAAAAAACAAAAAAAAAAAAAAAACTCGAACGCTCGAATAAGTATTCGATCCTGTTCGATTACGGTAATTAGCAACCTGACTTCTTCTCGATTAGAATTGAACAAAATTGTTGCTCACTTAAAGCTGATGCAGAGCTAACTCACTTGTGTCTCATTTCTGATTGATTATAAGTTAGTTTTACGTTTACTCAAAGTCCGACAGGGACAGTTACATATGGATGGATTTAGCCTATTTAAAAAAATATCCGTTCATATAGAAACACAAATCATATGTCGATACAAAATACATTGATTAACATGTATTTTGTTTTTGCGAGAGTTAGGTTTTTGACAATTACGTCTCGTGTCTATGTTATCATATGTATTAGTGCCTTTGAAATTCAAATACATACATACCTACTTACTTTTTTTTATTATTTGTTTTCTAGTTGGTTTAAAGTCGACTGAGGCACCGACAGCCGTCTCCAAGTTATGGTATGATAGATAAGTCGTGTAGGCGTAACAAGGGAATGATTGTTATTCTACACTTACATACATTTTAAATAAATTTTCCAAAAAAATTATAAACGTATGTTTATTCAAACTAAAAACAGTTGGCTTAAACAAAAGTAAAAATTATTATTATTGGTATTTTCTTTGTAGGAAACACAAAGTAAACATTATCCATACTCTCAAATTATGGAGTTAATTTTCTTATTTATTTTTGAATGACTATTCACGACACACATACATATATGCACAATATACACCGCAAATGTATTTATTTACATTTAAACTATTCGAGTTTAATCCGTAGTGTTGTTGTCAGTTCGAATTCAATAGTTTAACTGCATCATAGTCACTTTTTTTAACAACCTACAAGCTACGGTTTCAAATAAACCAAGCCAGCCAACATGTTGCGTGTCTAAAGCCTACATAAAATAAGTTGGTTTACGACCAAAACACCTTTAACGCAAAACATAGACTGGCTGTTTAAGTACCCAGCGGGAAAAGTAAGCAATAAAGAGGCCTTCCTAAAGGCCTTATTTTTCACACACAAGAACAACCAGTAGCATTGCAAAATCATTTCATTTTTACACGTCGTGTCATTGGGAGCCAAGATCTTACATACTCGCTTCTATTAGAGCGCTTATAGAAGACCTACTTAAGAAGGTATATTAGAAGGTCTTCCGTTGAAGGCCTGTAAGGAGACGTGTCGCGTAATGCCTCATATAATGTCTACATAAGAACTTCTATTAAAATACGTGAAAATTAAAGATTAATTGAAGGTCTGATAAAGTAAGCCTTTACTGAAGGTTATTTGGGAAAATATTCTTAATGAATTCAGCATAAAACCTATAGAATGGAATTTAAAGTATAACGTGTGTATTAAGTTTTATATATAAAATATAATTGAATGAGTATCGAAGAATCTTTTAGAATGTGTAAACAGGTATATTAGAAGGCCTACAAAGTGAAGACCTAGCATTTTTCCCGCTTGGAACATATTAAGTATATACGAGTAGTTCGCTTACAATTCCGTTGTTTTATTTATAAAAGAGACTTGTAAATATTTAAAGTCGGCGTAAAATAATTCGTTGACAATTTGTTGATATTTTTCACTAATATGACTTATGTGTGTGTATTAGGTGGCTCTAAATAAACGAAAGTTCGATTTTTGCCAGTCTCACCCCCTAGTTTGGTGAAGATTGGTAAAATAAATCATCCTGAAAAAATTTTAGGTAAATCGGCTGGATCGTTATAGATAGCGAAGTCGATATAGCCATGTCCGTCTGTCCGTCTGTATGTTGAAATCAACATTCCGTAGCCCCCGAATAACTTACAAACATAATTGATACATCAATATATCGGGAATTCTTCCGGCTCGATCGCTATTTAAAATCGAGATATAAGAAAAAAACCGGGACAACCTCGATTTTTGGCCTATTTTTGATCTATATCTGGATTACTAAGTCATTAATATAGACAATATGGATATCTAATGATAGATATTTCAAAGTCCATTGCCACGATGTATATAAGGCTATAATAATTTGGACCTATAATGGTTCAAAATCGGGAAAAATATTTTTTAACCCGAATTTTTTTTTACCAAAAAAATTTTTTTTCACTTATAAATTTAAAAAATTTTTTTTTAAAAATTAAAAAAAAATTTGAAAAAAATTAAATCAAAACAATTTCGAAAAAAAAAATTTAAAACAGTTTTGAAAAAATTTTTTTTAAATTTTGAAAAAAAAAAATTAATTTTCTTTACCTAAAAATATTTAAAATTTTTATTTTAAAGTATAATTTGGTGAAGGGTATATAAGATTCGGCACAGCCGAATGTAGCTCTCTTACTTGTTTTTTTTTTTAAATTTTGCCATTAAAAAATTACTTTTGCAATTTAATTTAAAAGAATAGAAATGTGTACGTAATTGTCGTTCTAATGAGACATAAAAACAGAAATTGGTAAAAAAATGTTAAAGTTATTAAAAATGTCCCAGGCCATTACCGTGTCTCAGACCACTAGAACAAGAAATGTAGGAACAAAATTAACATATTTTGAGAAATATTAAAATAAAAGTTTATTTTTACTTAAAATATATCCATATTTACTTGTATATGAGTTTTTGTCTTCGTAGGATACCGTTAATCTATTCGCAGGTATCACCAAAAAAATAAAAATTTTTTAACGGCGGTTTCAAAAATTCACTTTTAACATTTTAAGGAATTTTGTTAAACAAATTTCAGAATTTTTTGATCATCTTATTGGGATTTATTGCGAATATACTCTGAAAGTTTTACTAAAATTGGAAAACGTTAAACCTTAAATCGTGATGGTCAAATTTTTCAATATTTGGAATTTCGAATTTAATTTATTTTTATTATGCCGGTGTTGATCAAACTTAATAAAAATATAACACGAAGTCTAGTATTTATAATAACAGCACAAAAATGGAAATTAACCCTTAATGGCACTTATTTATGTTAATTTTGTTCCTACATTTCTTGTTCTAGTGGCCTGAGACACGTTAATGGCCTCGGAAATTTTTAATAACTTTAAATTTTTTTTTTACCAATTTATGTTTTTTATGTATCATTAGAACGACAATTACGTACGCATTACTATTCTTTTAAATTAAATTGGCAAAATTTTTACAAAAACTGAAAAAAATTAATGTTTTCCGTCTTAACTAGTGTTTTTAATTTCCCGACTTTTTTGACTCCTGCGAAACGGGAAGTTTTGTTGGTATGTTCCCGGGTACCCGGGAATTCCCGAAATATATAAATCATAATGTAAATTAGGAATATTATAGCCAAAATTCAAATACAAATTTAGTGTTATAATCATTATGTATGTATGTTATATTTACATCTACATAAAGCTTTCATTTAATATCCTATTATTTACAAATACTGATTGAAAATTTTTAACATACAATTTACCACATAATTTTTCACAAATAACTTTTGATAAAATATAAAAAATCAAATATGATATTTACCAAATTAGTTTATTTGTTGGTTGGTGTTCATTCACAAAATCAAGGGGATTATGAATTTTCATAATACAATGCCCGCAAAACACAAACCGATTTATTAGATAAGCGGAAGGAGTACATGTTCATCGGTAAATTTAGGAGATGAAATTATAAAAATTATAATTTTGTTCCAATACAAGTCCGTTTTTTTTTTTTGAGATTTTTTTAACAACATTTTTTATTTTATCAAAAGTTTCTGAATTTGATTGATTCTCAGATTTGAATTAACCCAATGAAAACAAAAAAATGTAAAATATAAAAATTGTTTCAAGAGAATACTGCGAAGCTGTGGGAAACTTGCTTGAAATTTATACCATTTCTTCTTTTAAATGCAGATTTATCCACTTTTATTATCGAAAAACAGCACTAAAGTGTCTTAATAGGTTTAAATATGTTCTTTAAAATATAGTTGTACAGTTGAACATTTTTAAAAAAAATTTCAACAATATTATGGTCAATGTAATTATGTATATGTCATATATGTATATGACAGTGATGTGAATGTTAACTTATTATATACATAATTACAGTGACCATGGTTATGGTAAACATGTATAACTATATTTTTCCTCTGGGTGTAAGTGTAAACATAGCACTTTGAAATTTCCACAAAATTATCATTTGGCGAAGTCTATAAAACGATGTCCGTATGTCTGCTTAGATTAACATTCCTAAAAGGCCAAATAACTAATATCATGCGGCCCATTATTGCCGAGAATATGTACAAGAAACTGTAAAAAGACCTTTTCACATTTTTTGGTCTGAAAATTAGCATTTTAACTTGTTTTCTATGTATTTTCATCAGTTCTGAATTCCCGGGATTTCCGACAAAAAATCCCGCGAATGGGGTGTGAATTGGTAAAATTTCCGGGAAATTTTGACCGGGAATTCCCTGAATGAAAGCCCTAGTCTTAACCCCAACCGATTTACCTTAAATTTTGTTTACTAATGTTCACCAAACTGGGGGGGTGAGACTGGAAAAAAATCCAACTATCGTTTATTAAGGGCCACCCTAATGTATATATTAGTGCATAGCTAAATCAGACCCGGGGATATTTGAAACAAAAAAGTTATATTCCTAGTGCATATACATATCGCTCATTTGCTGCAACAACGTCATAATTCAAAACAAGTCGTTTCGAGAAAAACGGCTTTGAATGTTTTATGACATTTGACTATTTCTTAAATAAATGTTCAACAAATCATGAGATTTTAGAAAGATAACCTGATTTGAATAGTAGATGTTAATATCCTTCTAATCTGTATTTAACCCAAATTTGTTCTTGTCAAATATACGACAAAACATGAATTTTAATTTTGACGTTTGCAACAAAAAAACACTTTTACACAACAAATAATTGACTTTTTTGAAAACGGATTAAACTATATGAAAGACTAAAGAACGGCGCATATTTTGTATTACTCAGTTCAAAAAACCCGGATTTTGAGTTATGACGTTGTTGCAGCAAATGAGCGATATGTTCAAACCATAGAGAAACATTTTAGCTTTTTTAATTTCTCTTGATATCATTGTCATTTACAATCACATCTTAATGTATGATATATCAATGTTTTTGTATCGAGAAGCCCAATGTTTTGCTCTAAGGTTAGCAAAAGTTTAATGATTTATTGTCAGCTTTAATTTTCTGACATTACGGTGGTGCAATAGGGTTGAAGGAGCAGAGATCTGGTGGATAAGTACTAGAACGGGACACTTAAGTTCAATGGCCCTTAAAGCAAAACATTGGTTTTAAAAAAAATTAAAAAAAAAATTCGTAGCTGCCTTACAAAAATACTATTAGAGGGTGTATAGCGCACTTTTTTTCGCACTAAGAATACTATTGTATCCATGGTTTCAAACCCGTTTGCAAGCCAGTTGTTCCTCCCAGATGAGGAAACCTTTTCGCTATGCCATAGGCCCCATTCAAGGAAATCCTAAAATACCACTTTCCTTTATTAACATGTTGTAGCAGACGTTGCACAGTGCTTTGTCCCCATATAACGATGGGACAAAAATAGAAGGAGTTGTCGCAGACTTTTGAAATTTGGTACGCTAATATAAAATACCTTAGTTAATACAAGTTTTGGAAAAAATCGGACCAAGGACACGCCTACCTCCCATATATGCCAAAAACATAATTTTTAATATTTTCTACATAATTGATCTCAAAATCATGAAAATCTGCATTTGTTATACGCACTAAGCTTATAATCTTTCTGTTAATTTTTATTGTGATTGCATCAAGGACTCTTGCCATATATTCTTAATTGTAAAAGGATATATGGCATATATCCATATCCTTAATTGTAAAAATTCTATAACTTTTGCAAAAATGATCAGATTGTAATGAAACTTGTTATGTTTTTTTGTACTTACTGAATAATTTTTTGGGTTGAATAAGATTTGTCCGTCCGCCAGTCTGTCGGTCTCCATCTATCTGTCTGTCCATCTTTCCGTGTAAATTTGATAATCAAGGTACAGGTCCCAATTCTAAACATGTTCCAATAATATTTGGTTCACATCACTTTTTGGACCCAAGGACAAACTCTACTAATTTTGGTTGTAATTGGTTCATGATTTCACCTAGCCTCCGTACAAATTTCCTCCCGAGCAGAGCGGGGGAAATTAAAAAAGTGGAAATAAATCTGTAACTTCTAAATCAACAGTCCGCTATAGAGGAGGTGTAGCTGAGTTTAAGTTTTGAATTTGGACTTTAAACACTAGGGTGTGGCGATGCCTCAAGGCCTTCAATCGGGGTATTTTTGTTCTCCATCCCATTTATATATGTAGAATCTAGGAAGAGAGCTAAAAAAATATTGCTTGAGTTAACGAGTTATTCACATTTGAAAATTAAAATTTCAAGTTTTTTGCTAATAGCAGATCCAAATATCTCCCAATTATTTTCAAATATATATTTTTGAATTACCAACAAATCTATTAGTATTAGAAAAAAAAAATTATTTCAAAATCGATACTCAAAAGTTAGTTATTTCGAGATTTTTATTTCAGTAAAAAAAAAAACTTACATTTATTTTTAGTTATAAATAGAAGAAAATACCATTTTTTAAATTTGTTTAATGTTTTTTGGGAATTGTGGTATTCTCAATAATAATTCAAAAATTTCTTTCTCACTTTAACATATTGATCAAAAATGTTTATATTAGTGTTAAATTTCAATAATTCAACGATTCATAAACAACACTTTTATTGCATTCTAAAAATTAAAATTTTCCAAAAAATCAGATACCATTTTTGATTACTATATTTTTGAAAAAAGTTTTCTATTTTAAAATTTTTAGAGAACTCTGGCTATGGTTTTGTGCACAATATGACTTCCATATAATACCTTTTCACTATTTCTTTAATCGAATTTAAGATATTAATATTATTTCATATAGCTTGTAACATTACCTTAATATTATTACTCTATAATACATACAATTTAAGTAAAAATTGTGAATTTAGACCTATTTTAAAATACATTTTTTTAAGTTGTGACAAAAAGTTAGCACTAATCTTTTCAGGGCCCTTTTAACAACAATATACACTAAGAAAAAACTAAATTAAAAAAGGTCCGATTTTATACGATTTTATGCCAAATTTTGAAAATACTAAAGAACTCAAAAAATAAAAATTTAAACTAATTTTTAAAAATTTTTTTCTCAAAATTGTTTTTAAAAAGTTTTTTCAAATTTTTTTTAAATATTTTTTTTAATTTATTAGTGAAATAAATTTATGACAAAAAAATTTTTGTAGGTCCAACTTACTATAGCTTTTTTTTCAAATTTTGTAAATACATTAGTCAAGTTTAGTTTTGTTAAAAAAAATGTATATGCAGTTTGTTTATCAGACATACAACATAAGAAAAAACATAATAATTCCTTTTTTCATTTATATTTTAATACATATATGACTAACAATGTAAAGAGTCAATATTTTTCCTGGAAAAAATAATAGAAACGCGTAAAAGGATTCAGTATTTAAAGGCACATCTTTATATTTTTAAAATAAAAAGATGTGATTTTATTATTTTTTCTAGACAGATAGATAGACAGACAGCCAGACGGACATGATTTTTAGGTTTATTATTATAAAATAGTCAAAAAGTATTATTAGTTGAAAAAAGTACCTGTGAGTCCCTTTTTTAGATTCTAACTCGGTCAGGAGCATATGTGTTTAATTTTCATTACAGCAATTTCAAAAAATATCAATGTCATATAGATGGCTTAATGACTTTCTTTACTCAAAGCATATCAGTAAAATAATTTAATGTAATTTTCCACACTTGAACCACCGTCAAGTTTTAAATCAAATTTTCCAACTATACATTATATAAGCTAATTAATTTAATATATTAAAAAGGTACCATTAAAAGAAAAAGTACCAATTTTCTTTATCCTCTTGACCACCCGTCAAGTTTGAACTTTAAATTTGTATAGCATTTCCTATATTATCAACTGATTTTGTTTCTACAACACTTAATATTTAATAAATTTTCACAAAACTTTGTTATTGTTATAAAGTAGAGTTTCCAAAAAAACCGAAGAATTTCAAAACCCCGGTTTCGGTTTTAAAAAATTTAAAACCGAAATCGATCGGTTTTAAATTTTTTAAAACTGAAACCGGGGTTTTGAAATTCTTCGGTTTTTTTGGAAACTCTACTTTATAACAATAACAAAACACATGTAAAATTTCCACTCAAAGTACACGCTTGTAAGCACATACAATTTTCTGAAAATGATCGAATTCACTTAATTGTGTGAATTCACTCTCCATAGAATTTAAAATTTGCACCATATTTGTACTTAGGTAGCCATGATGCATTGTCTCGGCCAAGCGGTTGTCATAATTGTAATCTACGATGAATTCTACACAGGTTTGCCGAAGAAACCATGAGTCTACAATCAAAATCGAGCTTCCATTTTTAACGCGAAACTTTTCTTTTCGTGTTTAAATATGCATTTACACTTTATTGAGCCTCTTAGGAAACTGGACTATGTTTGGGCTTGTTCGAAAGCAAAGAAAGAAAGGCAGAAAAGATTAACGTTTCCAAATGGAGAAGATTAACAATAAACTTCACCCGACGATGGTTAAAAATCTCATATCGTGGTTGTGCGAGAACATAAAACCGAGCTTTTGGGTCACAGTAGGGGAAATGAAAATTAAAAAGTGCAAATAAATCTGTAACTTCTAAACGATAATCCGATTTTAATAAAATATCCCACGACTATAGAGAAGGTGTTGCAGAGCTTAAGTTTTTTATTTAGATTTCCAACACTAAGGTGGAGAGGAGCGGAGCCTCAAGGCCCCAAATTGGGGAGTCTTGGGTATATTAAAAATGATGCCAAACATTTTTTTTCTCCATCCGATTTAAAAGATGAAGAATTTACAAGAAGAGAGCTACAAAAAGCATTGCAATAACTATTTTTTATATTTTATAGTTTACGAGATATTTACCATTGAAAATTAAAATTTTATGTTTTTACCTACCATGGTCTGGATTTTTGCAAATAGCGGATCCAAATCTCTCCCGATTTCTTTCAAATATATATTTTTTAATTAACAATAAATGTGTTAGTATTATGGGGAAACAATTATTTCAAAATTGATACCAAGTCAAAAATTATGTGCACTTAAATTTAAAAAAAATTATAAAAATATTTTTTCGCTATTTTAATCTTTAGTTATACAGAAAATAAAAATAATGCGTTTATATTTTTCTCAACGGTATTATTTTGGGGAGTACTACAGAAGAAAAATAATTTCAATATTTTTAGAAATAGACCTATTTATTATGTAAATTTCAAATTTATGCCAAATTTTCTATAATCGCATACCTGCTTTCAAAAAATTAAAACCTCTTTTATATGCCCCATTATGTTCTTAAATATCTTGCAAAGTGAATTAATATCCCGGATATCGGTACCGTCAACAGAGTCAAATATCTAAAAAGTACCATTTTTGGGATTTTATAAATTTTTTTATTCCCATATTTTTGCAAAAAGTCTTCTATCAGTTTTTTAATTCTTAGACATTTTATACATTTTTGAAAAGAACACACAATGCTCTATATGCTAATATATAATAAGTACTTATATCTTGTTTTTCCCACTAGTCTCATTAATGGCTTTAAAATAAATAAAACGCAATAGATTCATCTTGTAGTGTTCTCTGATGTTTGGTAAGCCAGTAGTCGGCAAGGCAGTGAAATTTGACGCTTATATAGAAATTTTAATTCTATTTTATTCGACCTTTTTGTTTATTTTAAAATTTTATAATTTATTGAGCTTTAGGTCAACTTTTATATTAAAATAAATTATAAAATTTAAAACTTATATAGATATTTTAGATCAAAATGCAAAAGTGAAAAAGAAATTTATGAATTGTAGTTACAATTCCCAAAGAACATAATGGGGTATATAAAAGAGGTTTTCATTTTTTGAAAGCACCTATGCGATTAGAGAAAATTTTGCATACTTCGCAAGACTCTTGACCACGCAGTTTAAAAATATTGCAATTATTTTTCTTCTGTAGTACTTCCCAAAATGTTACCGCTGAGAAAAATATATTTATTTTCTGTATAACTAACCCCAATTGGGGCCTTGTGGCTTCGCTCCACCTTAGTGTTGGAAATCTAAATAAAAAACTTAAGCTTTGCAACACCTTCTCTATAGTCGTGGAAAATTTTATTAAAATCGGATTATCGGTTTAGAAATTACATATTTATTTGCACTTTTTTATTTTCATTTCCCCTACTGTGACCCAAAAGCTCGGTTTTAGGTTCTCGCACAACCACGATATCAGATGGTCGCTTACTGGGATGCGAGTGGGATATCTATCAAAAAAATATTTTGTAACTCATGATATAACATTTTTGACTTCTTTTTGCAAAATCAAAAACTTTGTTGACCCATTTTTTAATTTTTTTTTTTTTACTCAGAAGAAAGCTTATGTGTTTTCCTTTAACACCTTTTTTGTCGCTTAGTGGGATGCGAGTGGGATATCTATCAAAAAAATATTTTGTAACTCATAATAGCGGTCGGCCTCACATTGCACCCCTCCAATGGCTATTATCGGTCAGTTGTGGTGGTTTTTATTTTTAAGGTTTTAGAAACACTTACACACAAATATGAAAAAAGTCAATTTAAAAACCTTTGTCTTGAGTTACAAAACATTTATTTTGGTAGATATCCCACTCGCATCCCACTAAGCGACCAAAAAGGTTTTAAAGGAAAAGACCTAGGCTTTCTTTTGAGAAAAAAAATTAAATAAAAAAAGGGTCCATTTTGGAAAAAAAAGTCAACAAGTTTTTGATTTTGCAAAAAAAAAAGCAAAAAATTTTATGTCTTGAGTTACAAAATATTTTTTTGATAGATATCCCACTCGCATCCCACTAAGCGACCATATAGGTCGCTTAGGAAAAGACCTGAGCTTTCTTAAAAAAAATAAAAAAAAAATAAAAAGGGCCCATTTTGAAAAAAAAAAGTCAAAAATGTTTTTGATTTTTTAAAAAAAAAAGTCAAAAATATTTTATTTATTTTTTTTTTCCAAAGATTGCATAAATAGCTATCTAAACTATTTGGGACACATTTTGCTAAGAACAATAGGTAATAAGTTATATGGGTAAGAAAAAACACCTGCTTGGCCAAAATGTCAAATTTTGACCTCCTATAACTCAGAGAGTTCTTGACCGATCTTGTTGAAAAATTGTGTCCGAATTACTATCCAATAGAACTAACATTGGTGCAAATTTCATCCCGATCGGAAGACATCGATTTCAAAAGTTGGTTCACTTGACGTGAAATGCCCCATATATCAATGGATAGGGGATTTTGTCTACTTTTAAAAAATATTTATAACTTTTGACAATTAAAAAATTCATGGAATACTTTTTTAAAAATATGACAAAAAAAAGCTTTTTAATGAGATTTTGCAAAGATACAATTTTTTTTAAATTTAAATTAAATTCTTATTTAATAATAATATAGATTTTTCTATTGAAAATGTAAAAATAAAAACAAATTTTTAAATTTGTTATCAGGAAACCCACAATGAGCAAAAATGAGATTTTTCAGTTTTTTTGGCTATAATATCCGTACCAGGTAGAGTTTTTAGTTCGGTTTTAAGACCTAAAACCGAAACCGACAATTATTCTTCGGTTTTTACTTTTAATCTATTTTCAGTAGAAAAATTTTAAATTTAGAAAACAAACTTTTTTACCCAATATCTCTAAAAAGAGATCGGTAAAAATATTTTAAGATTTCTTTAAGCTTTTTAAATTGTATAACAATAATTGCTTCAAGGAATAACACAAACTCATTTAAAAATATTGATCTGACAATTAAACTTCATATGACATAGTAGCCAACTTTAATGAATGTAAACTAGCTAATTTAAATAGTACCATTAAAATAAATTTTCCTTTATCCTCTTAAACACCCGTCAAGTTTGAATTTTTAATTTTGTATAGCATTTCCTATACATATTATGAACTGATTTTGTTTTTATAACACATATTATTTAACAAATTATCACAAAACCGAAACCGATCGGTTTTCAATTTTTTAAAACCCAAACCGCGGTTTTGAAATTCTTCGGATTTTTGGAAACTCTAAACCATGGGAACCATTTACAAAATACCCATTCATTTCTTGTTAGACTAATAAAGGTAAAATGGCCGCATAGCTACGACGAGGTTTTTGTAGTGCTCGACGCGGATATTTTATATACATATGTAATTTTTTTAACTCGGAACACAAACGAAGAAATAGTATCGTTTTAAAAATTCAACATGACCGAAATGTGGTACTTTGGGGACCCCTGTCCGCGCCTCTGATGGGCCCATGAGGTCCATATTCAAAACTTAAAACTGACTAACCATTCAGAAGTTACAGATTTATTTCCCTCTTTTTTTTCTATACCATCATGTGTCGCTTACTATAAAATGCGTTTAATGTAAAATGAAAGCATTAACTTACGATAAAATCTTACCCCTTATATTTTTGATATTCGGAGAACTCTAAAATATCAGTCGGTCATACAATTTTAATTTCAGAATTAAAAAAAAAAATTTGAAAATGGTCGTAGACGACATTAGTTGTGATAATTTATACAAATTATTACTGGAAGTGACGGGATTTATGAAAATAGAAACATATGTATATTTTCAAGCGTAAACAAAAGAAATTAAACTTATAATTCACAAATATTGTAATTGCTCAAATGAATAAATGTAAAATAATATTAAATAAATACTTAAACTATATTTATAATTAGATTACTGTTACAATAATGCATTAAATATTTGTTTTTAAATTAGTTTTTTTGTTAATGGAAATTATATAAAGCCTTAGCGTTTTTATACAAGTGGCAGTACTTTGTTTTAACGGTTTTTAAGTAGTTTATAGTTTTAAAACAAAAACATAGTTTTAATTACTATTAAGTGCTATTTTTACTGTTTATATGCGTTTGTTTATCAAAAATCATTATTAACTTTTTGTTTCTTAGCTTAACAGCGATTATCATATCTCTAGCTCTGTTGACGATTAGATCAGCAAAGAATTCTTAAATGTTGTCTTCTGCCACCTTTAATAAAGACAAGGTAAACGACAATGTCGTAAATTCGTATATATTCGAAACCCTCTACTTCTCAAAAATATTCAATGTGTATGTATGAAAATGATCAGATAGAGGGTTTTGCATTTTAATAAAAACTAGCATAACCCGGTGCGCTTCGCTACCCCTATCCTAGTAAACTACATAAAATAAGAATGGATTATGCAAAATATTGATAAACTCTCAATTACAGTTCACTTGATGTTCGAAAATAACTAACTCTGTATGGGAGATATCATTCCTCTACTGATCCCACCCATTTTTTTATATTTTATGTAAAAAAATAATACATCTCACGCTTTACTTTAACTACGATAATTCTTCAATTATAACTATTTCCTTTATATGGGAGGAATCATTCCTACTAAACCTATCCCGTCCAATTTCAGCCAAACATTGTACAAATTTAAGTGATCCAAACAAAGCTTAAAGATTCTCGAAATTGCAATTTTCTTTATAATGGCGGTCCCATGTCCATTGTTCTGGTCACGCAATTTTTTAGTTAAACTTGGTACAGTGATCAGGAATAAATTCGTTTTTAGCTAACCTCCGTTTAATAATAATAAATAGATAGATACAAAGATTAAATACTTTTAGAATTATAGTTTTCCAGATATTCGAAATTAATTATTTACTTTTTATGGGAGGTGCCACTACCACTAATACAATGCGGGCAAAGTTTGAAGAATCTTGCAATTATTTCTTTATATGGAAGGTGACTGACCTACTTTTCCGACCGAAATTAATAATTACTTTGTATGGGAGGTGCTACGCCCTCTAATCTAAACTCCGCACAGTAATAATAAATTAATTCGTAAACATTTAAACACTTTTACAATTATAGTTCTCTAGATATTCTATATTAAATATTTACTTTGTATAGGGTGTGCCACGCCCACTATTCCAATCCCGACAATTTTTTTCGAAACTATGCAGTATTATAAAATAGCCATTTAGACAAAGTTTGAAGAATCTTACAATTATAGTTCGCAAAATATTTAAAAATAACTATTTACTTTGATCCATCCCATTTTTGGTTATACTTCATGCAGTGATAATAAATTAATTCCTATAAAGTTTGAAGACCGTCACAATTATAGTTCTGCAGATATTATAAAATAACTATTTACTTACAATTGCATATATTATACATAAAATAAAAGCAACAAACAAAATACAAAAAAAAAAAAAAACAGGGACCGAAAATAATAATTATTCTTGAAATTTCAAAGGAAAAAAACCATCACAAGAAAATATCGGAGAGTCAAGTCAAGCATACCATTTTAATCGTTTTCAACAATATTTTCATAAATTAATTTTTATTTTTATTATTATTTTATTTTTTTTTTGTCAGAAATATTTGTCAAACTTTGAATTTTTTTGTCAGGAATATTTGTCAGACTTTGATTTTTATTTTTTTTTATCAGAAATAATTGTTATTTTTTTGTCATACATATTTGTCAGACTATGATTTTTATTTTTTTGTCAGATATACAAATTAATTATTGAGTTTTCTTTACAGATATGTAAGAATCTGACAAATATGTAAATAAAACTCAATAATTAATTTGTATATCTGCCAAAAAAAATAAAAATAATAGTCTGACAAATATGTATGACAAAAAAATAACAATTATTTCTGAAAAAAAAAAAAAATAAAAATCAAAGTCTGACAAATTCCTGACAAAAAAAATAACAATTATTTTTGACAAAAAAAAATAAAAATCAGAAAATAACAATTATGTTGTGATTTTTATTATAAATGTCATAATTGTTACGGTCCCTGAAAAAAACACCTTCAAAATATTTTTTTTTTTTCAAGTGACTTTAAATTATTAAACTCTTTCCCTTCTTATTTGTTTTCTATAACAACTCTCACCTTGAGGATTTGTCCCCAAAGATGGGGATTTTGTAAGATTTTGGGGACAGAACATTTCGTTTAGGGACTGGGGATTTTATGGGGATAAATTATTTAGTGTAGGTTTGTTTTTATTATCGGTAATAGCAATAAGTTACCAATAAGTGATGCTATTGAATGTACGTATCATAACATATAATATGATACAATCTTTATATCCAAATCTGTGTTTAAATGAAGTTCTCCAATTGTCAAATTTTATGTGCCGTTAAAAACAAATTTTGATTGTAAAGTTAAATTGAATATTATTCTCAAATCGGTTTATACTAAGTCTTTGATTAAAAAAGATACCACTTATACAAGATCTGAAACGATGTGTTACGAGATGCAGTGGAAAAAATTCTACCAATTTGAATTAATATTTTCAAAAGAAACTTTGACTAATTCATAAAAATTTTGGTTTGAAGGGACCTTCTTAATATTATAACAACTAACAATATTAAAATATTATAACAACAATTTATAGAAAAACGATATTCGGGGAATTTTTGGGGGTATTTTTAATTTTGGTTCGGAACAGCTATAAAAAGTACCTGGCATTCCTGACTCTCACTTAAAACAGAGCAAAATCAAGACTGTTTAATTGTTTCTCTTATTTATTTACAACAAATTGTACAAACATACATTGCTTTGTTTACTTATTAGCAAAGTATAACAATTAGTCCGACTCTTTGACAGTACCCAGCAGTTCTAGGAGACAGTCCAGAACTGGTGATTTTACCCATCATTTAGGGTGAGAACTAATTACTTCAATAGCTACGTGACTAGTTATTTTAACACGGGCATCTACGGGTGCAAATTGACCTCATATAGTCAGCTAAAAAGCTTGTAAACAAACCTTTCTTCGACAACTCTCCAATGGATTGCTTCTGGTGTGTAAAATAACTACGTTCTAAAGTGCAGTACAAAATAAACGTTTAAAAGTGACTTCACTATAGGATACTAAGAGACACTTAAGTGACTATTGACTTCATGCTTGTTACATGGGATATCAGTATACTTAAGCAAAAATAAAAATTAACTGTATGAGAATTATATCAACACAATTTGAACAAAACCAGTTTGAACGAATTACTCTCAAAACGTTAAAAGTGTCTACACTCCAGATAACTTAGAGATACTTAAGTGACAATTGTCTTCACGCTAGATTACCTGGGATGTATAAAGTAACCAATTGTCTTATCTCTGCACTACAAAGAGCACATACGTGCCAAGTGGAAAGACATTTGTGACGATTACTGTCTATAAGGGATACATTGACTACTTGCTTAACTGCTGGGTAGTACCTAACTCTAAACATGTGTTAGTGAAAAAGTACCTAAGTCTAAGTATGTGTTAGTAACTAAAATGTAAATGTTGGTGCCTTTTTAATTTTCACTAGACATACAGAGTTCTATAAAATTTTTTTAATTTTAATTTATTTAAATTTTCTTCTATTTTCAATACCAAAAATTTAAACTCTGTTCTATAGTTTAAATTACACCACAAACAAAATAAAATGTCAAAATTTAATAAAAAAATATATTTTCAGTTTGTACAAAATGGACGTGTTTCTGGAATGAAAAAGTGCTAAATGTGCCGAAAAAAATTAGGAAATAATGTGTGTTAATGATTTAACGTGTATTGAACTATATTTAATCTATAATTTCTGGTTAAAATTTCGAGACTTTTGATGTTTAATTCTCTCACAAGGGTGTTGAATTCACACGGAACCCGTACATGTGTCATATAAATATACTAGCTTGACCCAGTGCGCTTCGCTACCTCTGTCGTACTCTATGTTGGAAATTTCAATAAAATCGTTTCGGCCGTTTAGTATTTTTTGTTTAAGAACTAAAAGTACCAATTTTACCAGTTTTCCCCTGTTTACCCCTTTCTGGTCCAAGTATTGAAAAAAATTATAGCCAAACAAACAAACAAACAAACTTACAAAGACATTTATATATTTATATAGATAAATGTCTTTGTAAGTTTGTTTGTTTATTCACGCCTAAAAGGCTGAACTGATTTTATTGAAATTTGGAACGTAGATAGATTCTTACTTGGAAGCGTCAATAGGCTATAATTTCTTTTCAATGCTGGACCAGAAAGGGATAACAGGGGGAAAACCGATTTTTTTAATAAAATCCTTACATATTTTTCTTACTACGACAGGGGTAGCGAAGCGCACCGGGTCAAGCGTTTCGTTATATTTATACTGTAATTTCAAAAAAAAATTTCCATGCGTAAAGAGGAAGTGTTATCGAGTTTATGTTTTGAATTTGGACAATACTGGCCCACCAGCGGCGCGGCCAGGGCTCCCCAAAGTAGGACACCTCGGTTATGTTAAGTTTTTATTCCGATTTGCAAAAAATTACATACCTAGAATCTCCTTGTCGAGCACTGTAAAAAACCTTGTCGCTGCTATGAATTATCTCTTATAACCTTGGAGATATTCGCATATAAAAATTCAATTTTCAACATTTGTACCCACCTTTATCAAGTTTTTTGATAACTCCGGATTCAAATGTCTCCATTTTTCCTTTATTGGACTAACAACAAATGTATGTGTCAAATCAAAAATAAATTGTTTAAAAATCATGACTGGATCTAAAGTTGTTCAAAACTTAAACTCGATAACACTTCCTCTTTGCGCATGGAAAATTTTATTCAAACTTGGCTAGCCGTTTAGATATTACAGATTTTTTTTGATCTTTTCTGTTTTTCTACACCACTGTGCAGCACCCAGTATAATAATTGGATTCCTCGGCCCCAAAAACAGTAAGATACCACAACTTTCCAGGATAATAAAAATAAAAAAGCATTATTTTATCAAATTTTTAATGATTTTTTCTTCCAAAATCACCAACTTCAAATGCGTGTAAAAAAAATTTTGCGCATCAAACGGCTTTTTTACAACCTCATCACATATAGGCACTTTTTTTAAGCAAATTCCAGTTTTAACCATTTATTTTTATGCCATGGACATTACTTAATGTTAAAAATGTTCAAGAGAGCGTTGAATTGATCGATAATTATTTTATTATTTGTCCTTAAAAAGAATTTCGAAAGCTTTGTATAATTCTTTGAGACAAATAATAAAGTTCTTCAAGGACAAATAATAAAATAATTATCGATCAATTCAGCAGTTTATAAAGTCTACAGATATTTTCCAAAAACAAAAAGGTAAAATATTTTCATCATAATTCAATTCAGAGTCGGCTTTCGTTATTTTGATAAACGATTAAAAAATGTCAAATTCATTTTCAGCATGCAAAAAATAGTAAGAAAACATGTATTGCAAAAAGAAATTATTCCAAAAAAATATTTGAAAAGACAGAGGGTTTTGCATTCAGAAAAATTAATTGTGATCGAGAAATCGAGATATAACAAAAATGCTAATAAAACAGCAAATAAAAATATGTTTGTTATGAAATTCACACCATAGACGAGGGATGTTTTACTGAACATTTTTCAATGAAATAGTCATTTTCGTGAAAATCAAAGATAGAGGGTTTTGAATATAGAATATAACTGTGTTAATGACAAGTAAAAGAAAATGTCTTCAATGTTGTCTGTTATATAACCCTATTGACATATGATGACAAGAAGAGCGACATTGTCTTGCATGTTGTCTAATATTTAATAAGCGAAAATCTGAACATGTAAGAGTGATTTGAAATTGTAAAATAAGTGTGAAAAGTGTAATAGAAACATAACTAATAAAATGTTGTATTAAATAAGTATAGTATAGTCAAAATATAACAGTTTTTTATTGATATGGCATCACTAAGATACCATTGCAACGAAAAATTGCTCCGTTTATTTAATGTCATTTTACTTAACAATAAACAAATCGTTTTAAAATATATTTTAAACAGAATCTACAAAATTTCAACCTAAAATGAATAAATTTCATTTAATTTATTTACAGTTAGTTGAGCTTGAGGTCACTTTTTTAAAACCCTTCACCATGAGTGGCAAAGGTATATAAGTTTGTCATTCCGTTTGTAATTTCGACATTTTTCATTTGCGACCTCATAAAGCATATATATTCTGAATCATTATAGATAGCGGAGTCGATATAGCCATGTCGGTCTGTCCGTTGAAATTGACTTTCCAAATCCCCTAAATAACTTACAAACATGATTGATACATCAATATATCGGAAATTCTTCCAATTTGGTTGCTATTTGAAATCGGGAAAATCGAAATGGTTGAGATATAAGGAAAAAACCAAAAATCAATGTAATTTGTTATTGTATTTATGAAGTCATGTACATTAGGGATAACTAGTTTTGGCGAAATTTTTGGCATACCACCACGTCATGGCCAATGTTGTATAAGTAATGAAAATCATTTTTTAGGTCATTTGGAATCAAAAACATCAACCACCAACACCAATTTCTAAAATAAACCAAATTTTTTTTCAAGTTTTTATTTTTTTTAAATACATATACATATGTATAATTTAATTGTTTAAAAATATAAGCTTTAATTTAAAAGTTCTTGGCGATTTACATAATTGAAGTATGTCCTGCATCACTTTTATTGCTATATGATTTAATTCCGAATCCACATACAATTTTTGCAAAGTGAAACAGTGATTTACAAATTCATTATAATTTAAAAGTTTCTAAAGTCAAAACGGGTGTACGTGTTATCCTTCCCACTCCTATATTATTATTTTATTTTTATACCCTACACCACCATAGTGGGGAGGGTATAATGGATTTGTGCAGATGTTTGTAACGCCCAAAAATATTAGTCTAAAAGTATACCGATCGACTCAGAATCACTTTCTGAGTCGATTAAACGATGTCCGTCCGTCCGTCTGGAGTAGAAGTAACTATGCTGCAAATTTCATCCCAATCGGAAAACATCGATTTCAAAAGTTGGTTCACTTATATATGTATATGTATTTAAAATAAAAGCTTGAAAAAAAATATTTGGTTTGTTTTAGAAATTGGTGTTGGTGCGTGATGTTTTTGATTCCAAATGACCTAAAAAAATTATTTTCATTACTTATACAATATTGGCCATCACGTGGTGGCCAATCCAAAAAATTCGCCAAAATTAGATTTATCCCTAATGACATACATAAAACTAAAGCTTTGTTTTCGTTTTATGTTATTATACAGTATTGGTCATAACTAAAGCACCTCCTCAGTGAATTTTTTTAATATTATATATGTATATTTTTTTTTTATAAAAACAAAGTTTTAAATTTCTATTATGATTATTTTCAATTGTTAATATATTTACTATTGATAAACAAATACTTTTAAAATTAATCTTTCTCTAAGAGGTAACTTTAAATCAAAAAATATTTAAAGCTACAAAATAAAACGGACAAAACTAAAGCACCCCTTCATGAATATAATATTAATATTTTTTTAATTTATATTTTTTGCAAATCCTTTGTTTTGGATATACAAGTAGAAGATATTAAATAATAATAACGGCTTGAAATAAATCGTGAAAATTACCGATCCTTATTTCGGCAATTTTCACGATTTATTTTCATTTTAACAATCTCCCTCAAGTTCTCAATAGGGTTGAGCAGGCCAATGAAGAACTTGAATCTTAACGCTCTGTAACCAAGTCTTACAGACTTTGGAGGTGTGCTTAGGATCGTTATCCTGTTGGAACCTCCATATAAGTGGAATCTCTTCACTGGCATAAGGCTACATCACATCTTTCAATATATCACGGTACATGAACCGATCCATTATCACGTACGATGAAATGGAATTGCCCATATGTATAATTATACAATTTTTTTATAGAAAATATTCTATAGGAATTACTGTTATACACAAGATTTGTTTTACACAAAATTCTCTATAGAAAATATAGCTGAAGTTATGTTGGTTGCTATAAAAATCGGCAATTTTTTTAACCAAATTTCTTAAATATAACTTCATTACTAAGTTGTACACAAGATTATCTATTGAAAATAAAACAGATGTTCTATAGAAAATATTGTTATACACTAGATTTTTAGTAGAAAATATTGTTATACAGAAAACTTTCTGAAGAACATATCAATATTTCACATGAAATGTGTTCCCTTTTCCCATTTTTCGTTCATCAACTTTGTTCACGGGAAAAAATTCCCCTACATGGGAAATTTTTAGATGGAATTTTGTAAACAATAAACATCTGTTACAAACAAAGTTAACTATTGTGAATGAAAAGTTTAAGAGAATATCACGATTGCAAATTCCCCTTCGAGGGAAATGGATATTTCACGGGAACATAAATTTCACATGTTTTGCCGATAGGGGTGATTGTTATACAAAATTATTTTTCCATACATTAGATGTTCTATAAAAAATTTTGTTATACAAAAGATTTTCCGTAGAAAATTTGGATTTTCTTTAGATTAGGCCTAAGTGTAATTTTAATCTCTATCTTAAGGTATACTTTGGTGAAGGGTATATAAGATTCGGCACAGCCGAATTTAGTTCTGTTACTTGTTATATATATTTTTATTTATTTTCAATACAGTGCACTCGCGGGAAGGAAGTTCATGTTAGTGAAATTGTTCACGTTATCGATTGTTGAATTTCAAGGAAAAAATATCAAATTGTATAATATAACCCTGTGTTCTGCACACTTGAACGTGAACTTCTTCTATTATTATTTTCATTATTTAAATATAAAACAAAAATTATTGAAAATGCATTACAAAACGAGATCAAGAGAAAATATACTTTGAAATAAAATTACATAGCGAATAAAATTACTCATTCGTTGCCATACAAAAATATTAATTTAGAGGATACAAACACATTTTTAATACAAGGAGATTCCCTAAACCAAAGAATAACAAGAAGTGAAGCCTCTCAATTTTTTTACAACAACAAGTTCTCTCTCTTCTCACATACAAGTAGTATGTGAATTCAACACACTTGAGATAGAGATTTGACTTCAAAACTTTTTCTTGAAAATTGCAATAAAATTGCAATTCTAACATACTCTTTCACAGACACATTATCTTCTTTTATTTTTTTCCACGCATATTAACTATTAAAATAACCGAAACATGTATATTTTGAACAAACGAAAAATATTTTTTTTTAATTTTTTTGACTTTTAATTTTTGGGGGTTGAAATTAAAACTGAAAAAAACACATTTGTAAAATTTCGTATTGAAAATTAATAAAAAAGTGCAAATAAATTAAAATTTTGCAGAAATTATGGAATAAAAAGCAGAAAAATTTATTTATAAAATCTTTCCAGGTCAAATATACATTAAATGATTTGAGAATTGTTTGAATTTTTAAATTTAAGTGTAATAAAATTTTGTTATAATTTTTAAGGTCGCTTTTTTACAACTATGTGTGTTTGAGGAGTGTGGTGAAAATGGTTTGAATACCAATACATATAAACAAAATGTTACCAATACATTATTAAAGTTAGGTTTTTTTTGACAACTGACTTAGGTTTTTTTTGACAGCGTTTCACTTCTTGTTATTATTCTTTGCCCTAAACTTTAAAAATCGAATTTAATGTATGTATTTCAGTGTTGTCTACATGCTTAGAAAACAAATGCAGTGAACAAAATTGTTCACGTTATAAAGCTTTCTGAGTTTGTTCACGTTACAGAGTAGTCAATGTAAACAAAAGCTTGTTCACGTTAGGCGGTGTTCACGTTAGACGGTGTTCATGTTACCGCGAGTGCACTGTATTTCGGTACTCTTTGTGTAGCACCTTCAGGAAAAATGTTTAACAATGAAAATATAATAACAATATTTTTCAATTAATCCATAAAAATTGTCAAAATGAAAAATTTAAATATTACACAAACAAACAATAAAATATACATATTTTAACAATATTAATTTTATTTTTAGTTAGTTTCCGTTTTTATAAACTAAGGCCCTAATTCTGTAAATCACGTCACCAATGTGATATTTATGTGGAAAGCAAAAACAAAATTTCAAAAATTAGTTTTTGTTTTATATACAAAGTTTTCAAATTATGTAACGCTGCAGCCACACGACCAAGTTTTTCTTAATAGTCTTTTACATATACTGTTTGTCAAAATTAACAAAAGTCGATGCTGTGATGAAAGATTTTTATTTATTTGTTACCTTAAAACGTTTATAATCCGGATAATTCATTGCAGACCCTAATCCGGATAATTTTAAAAACATTGTTCTTGTATTAAAAATGCCTTTAAAACAAATATCTAATGATTATATATTATATTTATGTATCATTTAAATAAATGATTACATTTAAAAAGAACAAATCTAACAATGATGAAGATTTGTGTGGTCTCTTTACTGAATGCATCTTGTACAAACACTGAACTTCAGAAGAAAAAACTAGTTTGTGTAAAACCTTCTAAATTTAAAAACAAAAAAAAAAAAATCACAAAAACGCACTTTTTATGAAATGAAATATTTTTTTTAGCACTTTAATTTTACGACCCTATAAAGTATATATATTCTAGATCCACATAGATAGCAGAGTCGATTAAGCCATGTCCGTCTGTCTGCTGAAATCAATTTTCTGAAGACCCCAAATAACTTACAAACTTACAAACATCAATATATCGGGAATTATTCCGGCTCCCGAGAAAATCGCCCCACAAATGGCTGAGATATAAGGAAAAAACCGGGCCAATATCGATTTTTGGCCTATTTTTGATCTATATCTGGATTACTAAGTCATTAATATAGAAAATATGGATATTTAATGATAGATATTTCAAAGTCCATTGCAACGATCTATATAAGGCTATAGTAATTTGGACCTACAATGGGTCAAAATCGGAAAAAATATTTTTTACCTAATTTTTTTTTTACCAAACAAATTTTTTGTCATACATACTAGAAAATTTAAAAAAAAAAAAATTTGGAAAAATAAGAAAAAACTATTTAAAAAAATTTTTTTTTTTAATTTTGAAAAACAATTTTAAAAAAAATTTTTTTGTTAAATACATTTTTTTATAAATAAAAATATTTATAATTTTTATTTTAAATTATAATTTGGTGAAGGGTATATAACAAACTTAAAAATTTTTGTAAACAAGTTTTTGACATTTTAAAAGTTAAAACATGAGTAGAGCAAAAAATAGTCAACTGGCGTTACGCTGCCACCTGGTTAAATATGCCTTGCTTGAACGGTACTTTTCTATGTTTTAGAAAAAATCATGGAATTACGTTCAAAATAGTTAGATTTTGCAGAAAAATGCTTTTAGAGTAAAAATTAATAGAGATTACACTACAGTTTGTATGCAATTCAGATTATAAAGTTATAAAGATGCAATCAATCCGAATTATAGAATACACAATGTAATAAAAACTGATGTCTGGATTACCGAATAATCTGGATTAACGAGGTCCGGATTATCATTGTTTTACTGTATTCCATAATCATTATAAGTAACCAAAAAGTATTTTGGAGAATGATAAATCTGTTCAGAATTTCATAAGAATCAAGAATATCACCAATGCCACGCCTATGCTAAAATCAAGCATGATTCACCTAAATTGAACGAGTTTGTCAAAAGAAAAATGATAATAATAAAAAATATTTGTAATGTCTATAGTCTATAGAAGATCGAAAAATATAAAAATCTTTCATAATGGTTACAGAAGACCGGAAAAAATAAAAATGTTTCATAATTTAATCCTTGTAAAAGACCAAAAAAAAATAAAAATCTTTCATAATGCTTATAAAAAAACCAAACAAAAATAATATGTACTGTTATTATGGGAGGACAAAAATTTTTGAGTTATTTATAATTGTTATTACGCGACCTTTTTTTGCAGTTATATTTTATAATTGCTTATTTAAAAAAAATAACAGTTATTTCGGGTCCCTGCTAGTAGTCCATGTATTCTTTATTTTATTAATTCATCGTAAGTATAGCCCTCGGTTTTGATTGATTCTGTAACAAAACAAAATTGTTGCTACTTATTGTTATTACATACTATTGATACTTTTTTAAATGCTTACATTAAGGACCATTTAATATATTGCAATATTTTTTTCAGAGATTTTTCCCCTTAACGCCATCGTATTTATAATTATTAATAATATTTACACCCAGTATTCGATGAATGTTTTTTAAACTACCAGATAATATTCGTTTCATTACAACGATCTAAAATATATAAAAACAAGAGAATTATTATACAAATACTGAAATAGTAATGATAATAATAATAGTAATAATAATAACACAGAAAAAGTATAGTAAATAGAATACAATATATTTTTCTGCAGAAATATACCTATACTTACAACATCGATTATTTTGTATATCTCTAGTTCCCTTTCGATTTTTTTAAACTGCTTTGGATTCTATTGGAAACATATATTGGATAACATCGAAAAGTCCAATATTTCTCCGAAGTAGCACTTTATGTTCAGCAATTAATTTGGTAGTTTTTTTCTTGGAGTTGTAAAACTAGTTCTATCTTAGCCTTAAGTAAAATAATTCCCGCATTGATTTGATCCATTTCAGATTTTTGTATTTTTTGGAATAGCGGCAGTCCGTCTATTCCGATATCCAGTTCAATTACGTCGATGTCAATTACAGTTTTATTTCACTTTTACAATTTGTTTTTTAATCCGAAATGGTAGTAACTACTTGGATTAACCGTTCGGACAAATAGGGTTTTTCGTTTTTTTGAGGTACTTGGTATAATTTACACCATTTTCATACAATGCTTTTAGTATTTCGTCTCCTAGTTTTCTACCAATTGTGCACCTAAATCGTGCTTCTGAGGAACACTATACAGTGCACTCGCGCTAACGTAAACACCGTTATATCCTCTAAATTAATTTATTTTAATGGCAACGTATGAGTAATTTTATTTGTTATGTAATTTTATTTCAATGTATATTTTTTCGTGATCTCGTTTTGTTTTGCAATGCATTTTAATCAATAATTTTTGTTTTATATTTTAATAATGAAAATAATAATAAAAGAATTTCACGTTCAAGCGTGTAAAACACGTGTTTATAAAATAAAATTTTATATTTTTTCCATAAAATTCGACAATCGCTAACGTGAACAAATTCACTAACATGAACTCCCTTGGTTTTAATTAGTTCACGTTACCGCGATTGCACTGTATTCAAAAATATTTTAATTTTCATGTACATCGATAGAATTTTCACCTTCTTCGATAATATTTTAGATTCTGAACACGGCATATTAATTCTTTTAAAAAATACCTGCCGTTTGCATGTTATTTCCCTATGTAATGATCTTGGGATTTTTACTATGTATATATATGTATACACTTACCCAGGAGCGGATCCAGGGGGTGAAAAAAAGGAAATTACCCTCCCCTAAAATCGAAAAGTTTTAATATAAAAAGAAAAATGTAAAATATTGGGCGTATGACTTAAAAATTCGAGATTTGCAATAGATGGCGTATCTTTTGAATGCGGTTTTTTTACATCTAAGCTCGCTTTATTCGAGAGAACTTTTCTCATTTTATTATGTTTTTTCATTCTGAGATAGCTACCAAATTGCTTCTTTTTCAAGAAACCCCTGATATAGAGCCGATGCAGGATATTGATCTCAATAAATTAGAGAACGTGAACATATTATTTGGAAAAATCCAGACGGAAAACGAAAGAGATGCAGTGAATGTCATTCGCAAAGTGTTTATCAATGCAAAAAATGTAATGTCACATTGCATCCAAAGTGCTTTGATAAATATTATAATAATTTAAATGCAAAAAAAAGTTCTTTTATTTTAATTCCAACCCGATTTTTATCATTTTCGGTTTCAGTAATCAGGAGGTTAATAGGAACCAGCATACCAAAATTTGTAAAGAAATGTAAACGATTTCAGGTAGTGGTACAATAAGGGTTAAAAGCAAATCAAAACTTTACCATTAATTTTTATTTGTTTGCTCTTTTGCATTTATTTTCTGGTTAGGTGTTGTTATAGCAATAGTTTTGCGGTAAGAGAGCATTTGCACAATTACTCCTGGAAATATAAATTGTAAATTAGAAATAAAACATAAGCCCCGAACTCTTTAATTTAATTAATTTTGAATATTTATCTTATCATCTTATAATACAAGAAAGGAAATACTGTTGGTTATCTTTTATTTTTTCGTTCTGCGTGGACCTTTCGGCGGAAATGCCCATATGTCATTTTGAAGTTTACATATCTGTCATTTATTCTCTCATACACACATACCTAACTTGGAGCGGAAGGCGTTTTTTACTTGTCAAAAATTCTCATGCCCATACAGCAAACCGAAATAAAGCGGCGGCAAAACTTTGCAATTGGAAATTCCGATTTTGACAGCGCGTTTAATAGTGAAGTTAGTTGCAAAACACAATAAATGTAAACATATACATACAAAAGGAGAAACAAATATGTAAGAAACTCATTTTTTAAACTTTAATATTTATTTTTTTTGATAAAATTTTAGTTTACAAATCACAAAACAAATAGTAGAAAAATAAAACGTAGTTTCAAGGCGAATTTATTGTACAGGTGGCGTTGATATTACAACAAGTACAACATTGCAAAAACAACATTGTGTTTTGTTGTTGCTTGAGGGGCAAATGTGTCAAAAACAAAAAGAATAATCAAAAATTTTTTGATGAAAACATCGTCAGTGCTGATTTAAACATCGTAAGTGCTGATGAAAACAACGTCAGTGCTGACTAATCAGTGCTGATGTAAATATCGTCAGTGCTGATGAAAACATCGGCAGTGCTGACTAATCAGTGCTGATGTAAATATCGTCAGTGCTGATGAAAACATCGTCAGTGCTGATTTAAACATCGTCAGTGCTGATGAAAACAACGTCAGTGCTGACTAATCAGTGCTGATGTAAATATCGTCAGTGCTGATGAAAACATCGGCAGTGCTGACTAATCAGTGCTGATGTAAATATCGTCAGTGCTGATGAAAACATCGTCAGTGCTGATGAAAACATCGTCAGTGCTGATTTAAACATCGTCAGTGCTGATGAAAACAACGTCAGTGCTGACTAATCAGTGCTGATGTAAATATCGTCAGTGCTGATGAAAACATCGGCAGTGCTGACTAATCAGTGCTGATGTAAATATCGTCAGTGCTGATGAAAACATCGTCAGTGCTGATTTAAACATCGTCAGTGCTGATGAAAGCAACGTCAGTGCTGACTAATCAGTGCTGATGTAAATATCGTCAGTGCTGATGAAAACATCGTCAGTGCTGATGAAAACATCGTCAGTGCTGATGAAAACATCGTCAGTGCTGATTTAAACATCGTCAGTGCTGATGAAAACAACGTCAGTGCTGACTAATCAGTGCTGATGTAAATATCGTCAGTGCTGATGAAAACATCGGCAGTGCTGACTAATCAGTGTTGATGAAAACATTGTCAGTGCTGATGAAAACATTGTCAATGCTGATGAAAACAGCGTCAGTGCTGATGAAAACATCGTCAGTGCTGATGAAAACATCGTCAGTGCTGATGAAAACATCGTCATAGCTGATTAATCAGTGCTGATGTAAATATCGTCAGTGCTGATGAAAACATCGTCAGTGCTGATGAAAACATCGTCAGTACTGATGAAAACATCGTCAGTGCTGATGAAAACATCGTCAGTGCTGATGAAAACATCGTCAGTGCTGATGAAAACATCGTCAGTGCTGATGAAAACATCGTCAGTGCTGATTTAAACATCGTCAGTGCTGATGAAAACAACGTCAGTGCTGACTAATCAGTGCTGATGTAAATATCGTCAGTGCTGATGAAAACATCGTCAGTGCTGATGTAAATATCGTCAGTGCTGATGAAAACATCGTCAGTGCTGATTTAAACATCGTCAGTGCTGATGAAAACAACGTCAGTGCTGACTAATCAGTGCTGATGAAAACATTGTCAGTGCTGATGAAAACATTGTCAATGCTGATGAAAACATCGTCAGTGCTGATGAAAACATCGTCAGTGCTGATGAAAACATCGTCAGTGCTGATGAAAACATCGTCAGTGCTGATGAAAACATCGTCAGTGCTGATTTAAACATCGTCAGTGCTGATGAAAACAACGTCAGTGCTGACTAATCAGTGCTGATGTAAATATCGTCAGTGCTGATGTAAATATCGTCAGTGCTGATGAAAACATCGTCAGTGCTGATGAAAACATCGTCAGTGCTGATTTAAACATCGTCAGTGCTGATTTAAACATCGTCAGTGCTGATGAAAACAACGTCAGTGCTGACTAATCAGTGCTGATGTAAATATCGTCAGTGCTGATGAAAACATCGTCAGTGCTGATTTAAACATCGTCAGTGCTGATGAAAGCAACGTCAGTGCTGACTAATCAGTGCTGATGAAAACATCGTCAGTGCTGATTTAAACATCGTCAGTGCTGATGAAAACAACGTCAGTGCTGACTAATCAGTGCTGATGAAAACATTGTCAGTGCTGATGAAAACATTGTCAATGCTGATGAAAACTAATCAGTGCTGATGTAAATATCGTCAGTGCTGATGAAAACATCGTCAGTGCTGATTTAAACATCGTCAGTGCTGATGAAAGCAACGTCAGTGCTGACTAATCAGTGCTGATGTAAATATCGTCAGTGCTGATGAAAACATCGTCAGTGCTGATTTAAACATCGTCAGTGCTGATGAAAACAACGTCAGTGCTGATGAAAACATTGTCAGTGCTGATGAAAACATTGTCAATGCTGATGAAAACATCGTCAGTGCTGATGAAAACATCGTCATAGCTGATTAATCAGTGCTGATGAAAACATCGTCAGTGCTGATGAAAACATCGTCATAGCTGATTAATCAGTGCTGATGAAAACATCGTCATTGCTGATGAAAACATCGTCATTGCTGATGAAAACATCGTCAGTACTGATGAAAACATCGGTATTTTTCGGCATCCCGGGATTTTTCGTGATTTCGAGATTTTTCGGGACTTCGGGATTTTAGTTAAACGTAAAAAAATACAAAATTCAACAATAAAAACTATTTTTTTTCGTTAATATATATATATTAAAATATATCAAAGAAAAAACTAATTCATTGAATTAAAATAAATTTGGCACAAACGATATTTCATATTTATACCCGTATTCTGAACTTTATAACAGTGAGAAATCCATAACAAAACTGTATTGAGTACATATGGTAGTTCATAGTAAAAGGATTTTTAGGATTACTATGAGACTAATAGTGTAAAAATTGGTAAGGCAGTTTAAAAGTTATTTGCAATTAAAACCTTTAGTTCTTAATATACTAAACGGCCGAAACGATTTTATTGAAATTTCCAACATAGACTACGACAGGGGTAGCGAAGCGCACCGGGTCAAGCTAGTATTATAATAATTTAAATGCAAAAAAAAGTTCTTTTATTTTAATTCCAACCAGATTTTTATCATTTTCGGTTTCAGTAATCAGGAGGTTAATAGGAACCAGCATACCAAAATTTGTAAAGAAATGTAAACGATTTCAGGTAGTGGTACAATAAGGGTTAAAAGCAAATCAAAACTTTACCATTAATTTTTATTTGTTTGCTCTTTTGCATTTATTTTCTGGTTAAGTGTTGTTTTAGCAATAGTTTTGCGGTAAGAGAGCATTTGCACAATTACTCCTGGAAATATAAATTGTAAATTAGAAATAAAACATAAGTCCCGAACTCTTTAATTTAATTAATTTTGAATATTTATCTTATATAATACAAGAAAGGAAATACTGTTGGTTATCTTTCATTTTTCGTTCTGCGTGGACCTTTCGGCGGAAATGCCCATATGTCATTTTGAAGTTTACATATCTCTCATACACACATACCTAACTTGTAGGGTTCTATAAGTCGATTGTTCGATTGTTCGAACAATCGACTTTTTGCTGAAAAAAGTCGAAAAGTCTAAGTCGACTTTTTGGTCTCAAAAAAGTCGAACATTCGATTAGTTATCACAAAAGTCGATAAAAGTCGAAAAAAGTCGATAAAAGTCGAAAAAAGTCGAATAGTCGATAAAAGTCGAAAAAAGTCGACTTTTAAGATTGTTAAAAAAATTTTTAATTGCAACATTCATACTAAAACAAAATATGCACAGAATAACATAATAATTTTATGTTATTGCAATTTGGTACACTTACATTTTTTCTAGTGTATGCAAAAATAAATAATAAGTAAATGTTCATAAAAAATGCTCTTTCTACATATTATATATTATCGCCTTAATACATTTAATTTTTATTGCTAAACATTACACAAGGCGCATCAATAAATGCAGAAACCATGTATTTTTTACAAAAAATGGTAAAAAGTGGAAAAAAGTCGAAAATAGTCGGAAAGTCGAAAATAGTCGAAAAAAGTCGAAAAGTCTAAAAAAGTCGATTTAACTAAAATGTCGAAAGTTCGAAAAGTCGACTTTTCATAAATTACCAAAAGTCGAAAGTTCGAAAAGTCGACTTTTTAAAAATCGAAAAAAGTCGAAAGTTCGAAAAGTCGACTTTTTGTTTCAACTATAGAACCCTACTAACTTGGAGCGGAAGGCGTTTTTTACTTGTCAAAAATTCTCATGCCCATACAGCCAAGGCGAATCTAATAAGGTGAGAGCGCCACGGCAACAAATACAACAAGGCAAAAACAACATGCTTTTTGTTATTGGAAAAAAAATCGGCAAAATGTCAAAATCAGCTGGTAATAATTACAAATTGTAAACAAAAACTTTATTTTAAAAATAATTAATATTTTGTAATTTGTAATAGTTTAAATGAAAAACCAGTCATTTTTACATTTGCGAGTCATTGAACTTCATATAATTAACATGATGCTGTAGAATTTCGATATTTGGATGTTGTTTTAAATATAAAAAACTACCATATAATTCTTGTATGTATGTGCACCGGCCAAAGGCCGCCTATAGAAGATCAAAGTTATTGCCAATAAATAAAAAACCTATGCATTTTACGTGTCATTAGCAAGATGTTTTTAATTTTCGACAGCTTTGTACTGCATTCAATCCAAGCTTCTGTATATTTCAATGAAATTTTTAAGTATTAGAGATTTGCGTCCGGCCAAAGGCTGCCAATACAATACATGAAAACTGGCACTCCACACAGACTTGAATCGTCATGTTTCCGAAGAAGTCACCGGGCCTCGTTATTGTCCATCTATAGAATCAAAAGTATTACCATTTGGTGAAAAGCAACATCAAATATGGTTGGAACCAGAAGGTTTCAATAGTGATTTAATTTATCCGCAGGGTCTACCCTACCTTACGAACAACAAGTTGAACTTGTTAATTCCATACATGGACTGGAGAATGCCAAAGTTGTGCAACCCGGATATGGCGTAGAATATGATTTTATAGATCCAAGAGAACTTTATACAAGTTTAGAAACAAAGACAGTTAATAATCTTTACTTTGCTGGACAATTGAATGGTGCAACGGGATATGAAGAGGCGGCGGCTCAAGGTATTATAACCGGTGCTAATGCTGCAGTCAAGACGAAGCAGTTTGATCACAATAATGAACCCCGACAATTAACTGTAAGTCGGATGGAGGGTTATATTGGCGTTCTCATAGATGATTTAACCAGTCTTGGAACGAATGAGCCATATCGCATGTTTACTAGTAGAGCAGAATTTCGATTATCATTACGTCCTGACAATGCCGACCTCCGATTAAGGGAAATGGGTTATAATTTCGGTTTAGTATCAGATGAGCAATGAAATTTTTAAGTATTAAAGATGTGCGTCCGGCCAAAGGCTGCCAATACACGCAAGAAGTTATTAACAGTAAAAACAAATTAAAACTGTGCTAAATTGATTTATTCAATAATTCTTTAATTTTCTAGTGACAAATTAATCATTTTAATTCATTATTGTGCAAAAACAAAAATTTCACAAACTAAAAACTAAAATGATTATTTTATGACAGCTAACAATTGTAAACAAATAAGCAATTTTGACAGTTTAACGATGCCGGCGAATTCAAAAATAAAAGTCAGCTGTGCTCGTGAGGTCACCTTATTAGATTCGCCTTGCTCACAAGCAAGGCGTATTAACAAGGTGAGTGCATAAGATCAGCTGTTTCTTAATTCGCCGTGGTTTAATGTAAGTCTTCTGTCAAACTATGTTTATGTTTACATTTGTTATTGTAAATAACATAGTAATATTTTAATTCGCCTTGATTTTGACATTCGTTCTACATTTTAACAAAAACAAAATGCCTGTTGTTTTTGCATTGTTGTAGTTGTTGCCGGGACGCACTCACCTTGTTAATTCGCCTTGCTCACAAGTATTTTCAAAGGAGAAAAAAATTAACAGCTGATCACTTGCATGTACTTGTACAAGGCGAATTCATATAAGGTGTACTCGTTAGCCCAGCTGATCGTCAGCTGTTTCATCTCAACTGTCAAAATTTGTGTTAATATTGGTGCGCGTCATATATATGTGTGTGTTTGTGTTTGTGTGTTTTTGATGCGTCCACTTTTTTGCTATTGTTTTATATTCAATTTCTTCTGTTTCTCCACGCGTTTGAACTCTTAATCGAACATTTTAACATCCTCCACATGAAATAAAGCAATAAATATAAAACTTACACTGGTTTGTTGTTAAATTCCAGTTTAATATTGAATTCGCCGTACTTGTATTTTTTGACAGATGGGATGAAAAGCAAAAACAAAAATGTATGTTGTTTTTGTATTGTTGTATTTGTTGTAGGGACGAGTACACCTTATATGAATTCGCCTTGTACTTGTATAAATATACTTTGGGTACAACTAGAGGCGCAACTGAGAGTAAGCTGAGAGTAATACTAATTACTCTCTTCACACGTACTCGTGATATGTGAATTCACCATACTTGTGAGAGAATTTAACACATTAAAATACTTGAAATCAAGGCGTATTAACAAGGTGAGTGCGTCCCGGCAACAAATACAACAATGCAAAAACAACAGGCATTTTGTTTTTGTTAAAATGTAGAATAAATGTCAAAATCAAGGCGAATTAAAATATTACTATGTTATTTACAATAACAAATGTAAACATAAACATAGTTTGACAGAAGACTTACATTTAACCACGGCGAATTAAGAAACATCTGATCTTATGCACTCACCTTGTTAATACGCCTTGCTTGAAATCAAGGCGAATGAACAAGGTGAGTGCGTCCCGGCAACAACTACAACAATGCAAAAGCAACAGGCATTTTGTTTTTGTTAAAATGTAGAACGAATGTCAAAATCAAGGCGAATTAAAATATTATTATGTTATTTACAATAACAAATGTAAACATAAACATAGTTTGACAGCAGACTTACATTAAACCACGGCGAATTGAGAAACAGCTGATCTTATGCACTCACCTTGTTAATACGCCTTGCTTGAAATTTTAACTTCGATTTTTCGACAAAATCAAGGCGAATTTATACAAGGTGGAGTCAGTCAATCAGCTGATAACTTTTTTTTCGCTTTTTGGTTCTAACATATGTCAAAGCTTGTTTTTATATTTAAATATCTACATATTCTAAGCTTATTAACAAACTATTTATTTTTTATATAAATAAGTAAAGCCATCACTATTCATTTATAAACACTATATTAACCAAAGAATAATAACAAGAAGTGAAACGCTGTCAAAAAAAACCTAAGTCAGTTGTCAAAAAAAACCTAACTTTAATAATGTATTGGTAACATTTTGTTTATATGTATTGGTATTCAAACCATTTTCACCACACTCCTCAAACACACATAGTTGTAAAAAAGCGACCTTAAAAATTATAACAAAATTTTATTACACTTAAATTTAAAAATTCAAACAATTCTCAAATCATTTAATGTATATTTGACCTGGAAAGATTTTATAAATAAATTTTTCTGCTTTTTATTCCATAATTTCTGCAAAATTTTAATTTATTTGCACTTTTTTATTAATTTTCAATACGAAATTTTACAAATGTGTTTTTTTCAGTTTTAATTTCAACCCCCAAAAATTAAAAGTCAAAAAAATTAAAAAAAAATATTTTTCGTTTGTTCAAAATATACATGTTTCGGTTATTTTAATAGTTAATATGCGTGGAAAAAAATAAAAGAAGATAATGTGTTTGTGAAAGAGTATGTTAGAATTGCAATTTTATTGCAATTTTCAAGAAAAAGTTTTGAAGTCAAATCTCTCTCTCAAGTGTGTTGAATTCACATACTACTTGTATGTGAGAAGAGAGAGAACTTGTTGTTGTAAAAAAATTGAGAGGCTTCACTTCTTGTTATTCTTTGATATTAACTTTAAATACGTATTTGTTTAATTTTTGTTTTTTGACATTTGTTAAGACCAATTGTTGTTTTTGTATAACTGACACCACCTTGTATGAATTCGCCTTGGACAAAATAAAGACCGAACCGCTTTATTACACTTGTACACAATCATTGGCAATTTTTTTTAATACATTGCAGGACACTTTTATTTACAAAACGCGTTAATTTTGTTCAAATGAAAAAATTTATTTCTTATTAATTGTTTACACTTTTTTTATCTGTGGTAGAATTTAATTTATGGAACAGAGTTTCTATTTTTGGTATTGAAAATAGAAGAAAATTTAAATTAATTAAAATGTAAACATTTTTATAGAACTCTGTGTGTCTGATGAAAATTAAAAAGTCACCAATACTACCTCAAAAATATGTACTAATACATCCTCACGACTTAGGTTTTTGACAACAGACTTAGGTTTTTTCCCTCTCAGTAACGCTTCTTTGGATATATTATTCTATGGAGTGTACCAAAGTATAACAAGTAGTCCGACTCTCTATTTTTTAAAATTACTCTCTCACATATACGGGCACGGTGTGAATTCAACACCCTTGTGAGAGAATTAAACGCATCAAAATACTTCACATTTTAACTTCGATTTTCCCACTAAATAATGGCCGAATCGCGATATTATACTTCTATACAATATTTTACGAATTTCCTGAACTCTTTGTAGCACACTTTTATTTCCAAGAAGCTTTATATATGAAGAAATGAAAAACATATTTTTTTTCTAATTTTTGACACTTAATTTGATTTGTGGTAGAATTTCAATTATAGAACAGAGTTTCAATTTTGGGTACTGAAAATCAAACAAATTGAAATTTAACACAATTTTATAAAACTCTGAAGGTCTGGTGAAAATTAAAAAGGCACCAACACATATACATTTTTGTTACTAAAACATATTTAGACTTAGGTACTTTTTCACTAACACATGTTTAGAGTTAGGTACTGCTGTCAAAGAGTCGGACTACTTGTTATACTTTGGAGTGTACCTTATATTGTTGTGTCATGTTATTTTAAAAAAAAGAGAGGGACAAATATATAATATTTGTTTGTCCTTCTTTTCAAAATACGTAACAAAGTATAACAAGTAGTCCGACTCTTTGACAGCAGTACCCATGATAAAAATATAGAAGGTAGTTCCAATCAAAAACTTTTTTTTAAATAAGGTTTTTTGAAGTTTCGTTTTTTTTGTGAGCATTATAAAAAGCGTTGCCACATTTCTAAAAATGATTTTGATTTTCGAGACATTTTTTACAAAAAATGTGTAATTTATAATTTAGTTTTTAAATACATATGTATTATGTTGTGTTGGAAGTTATTGATTCAATTCCTAACGTTCGCTTACTTATAATTAAAACGCGTTGACTATTTTTATAGGTATATAAGTATGTTTTTTTTTAATTTATTCTATTACTATTCAAATATTTTATATCTTTTAAATGGCGGTTTAATTATAAATAGCACACGCAATAATGTATTTTCAAGATCTAGCCGCGCACTTTCAAAAAATATAAAAAGTCTTTGAAATCGGATGGAAAACAATCGGATGGCACGCGTTTACAAAATTTATATGTCGAAGGTGCCCTATTTTGAGTTCCCTTAGCGCCGCCACTGAAGCACATGTGGGGTCCATTTTCTTAAACTTGAATACTGCTTGGCTATGCCCATGTCAAATTTTATCCCGATCGGAGCAGTCATTTAGACTGAAATATTACTTTTAAGGAAATGGAGCACACCATCGACCATAGGGTACAACTAGAGGCGCAACTGAGAGTAAGCTGAGAGTAACAATAATTACTCTCTTCACACGTACTTGTGATATGTGAATTCAACATACTTGTGAGAGAATTAAACACATCAAAATACTTGAAATTTTAACTTCGATTTCCCGACTAAATATAGACCGAACCGCTTTTTTACACTTCTACACAATTTTTGTCAAATGTTTTTAATACTTGCAGGACACTTTTATTTCCGAAACACTTTTATTTTGCTCAAATGAACAAATTTATTTTTTACTAATTTTTGACACTTAAATTTATCTGTGGTAGAATTTTATTTATAGAACAGAGTTTAAATTTTTGGTATTGAAAATGGAAGAAAATTTAAATAAATTTAAATTTAAACATTTTTATAGAACTCTGTGTGTCTGGTGAAAATTAAAAAGGCACCAATACAACCTCAAAACTACGTACTAATACATTCACATGACTTAGGTTTTTGACAACAGACTTAGGTTTTCTCCCTCTCAGTAGCGCTTCTATGGATATATTATTCTATGCCATCGACTGTTTTGGGAAGCTTGTCAGATATAGAATTTGAAAAAATAATGAGAGAATGAAACTACCTTCTATTTTTCTACTATGGCAGTACCTAACTCTAAAGATGTGTTAGTGAAAAAGTACCTAACTCTAAACATGTGTTAGTAACGAAAATGTACATGTGTCGGTGCCTTTTTAAATTTCACCAGACACACAGAGTTCTATAAAAATGTTTAAATTTTTATTTATTTAAATTTTCTTCTATTTTCAATACTATAAATTGAATCTCTGTTCTGCATTTTAAATTCTACCACAAACAAAATAAAATCAAAATTAATAAAAAAATATTTTTTTTAGTTTGTGCGGTAAAGAAAAAGAGCTAAATGTGTTTAAAAAAATTATAAAATAATGTCTATTAGTGAATTTACGTGTATAAAACTTTATTTATTCGACAATTTATAGTCAAAATTTCAAGACATTTGATGTGTTTAATTCTCTCACAAGGGTGTTGAATTCACACGGAACCCGTATATGTGAGAGAGTAATTTAAAAAATAGAGAGTCGGACTACTTGGTATACTTTGTTTAAAACCATGGTACAATCAGTTACCAGGTACAATTATTAGAGAGAGCTTCCAATGTTCTCCCCTAAAACGTCAAACTATGTATTAATTACTTAACTTTTTTTAATTTGTTACCGCGATATTTTATAAATTTGTAACGTTTTAACTGAATTTATACACACTTATTTCACAAAAAATTTAGTTTTTCTTCCATTTTTAGTAAATTTATGTTTGAAATTGAATTTTTTTTGTAACAAAAATATAAATTCAATTATTTTTTTAGACATTTTCTTTTTATATTTTTTCATTTTCTTTTGTTTGACATTATAGGGAATGTATAATTGAGAACATACTTTCTAATAATTGTACCTTGCTAGTTCTGCCATGGTTTAAAACAATTTTATTATGGTCGTGATTTACAGAGCATTTTCTATATAAGTAATGATAAAAAATACAAAAACAATAAAATTATTAATTAACTATTTTTTTATTTTCAAAATTTAATATAACCTCCTTTTTGATCAATTACAGCCTTATAAATGTTTTTTTTTCAAAAGGTTTACTACAGCAACAAACAACACTATAATCCCTGCAGTTCATTGAACTAGTTCCGCTACGTCGAATTAGTTAGACACTGAAAACTACCACTAGTGAATTTTCAACCAGGGTTTAAATGAAAACTGCAACAAATATTTAACAAAATAATATTTCATTATATACATACTATTCAATCAATTAACCGTTAATCGGTTAACTGTTCGAATAATTTAAAATTGTTGATTTTCAAATAACAAATATACCAATTAATTTGTGTCGATTAACCGATTTTTTTTGCACTTTATATAGAAGTATAGTTTTAAGCACACAAATTTTATTTCTTAACACATGTATTGGAAAAGAGAATAGTTTTGTAGTGGAAAAAAGGAAAATATTTCTGTTACAAACTATTTTTCACCTGCGGCGCTCTTCTTTTTTCCACTACAAAATTTGTATCTTTTAAATTACTAAAGCTTTGATCATTAGCGCTTAATGTCATTACTCAAATGTTAATGTAAATTTGTTCATGTATTTCCATTTGCATTTGTTCTAATCAACAAAAAATCCTGCAAAGGATAAATCAACCTATTTAAATATTAAATTTATGAAAAATTAATGAACACATTTCATTACATTTAAAATATTAGGGTTTTGTTTAATTTTTTCTGGACTTTATTTCCATTTTTTTTTTTTTTTTGGAAATTATTTCATTATGAAATACAACCCAAATATAGGGAATTTTGTTGTAATTTTAATTGGGAAATTTTGTGTTTATTCATTTTTTTTCATTTGGGAGTTAATGTATTTTTTTGGGTTTTAATTTATGGGACTTATTTCATTTTCCTAATTGGGCGTTATTTCATGTCGCACAGTGTTATAGAAATAAAAAAGATGAAAATAAATCTGTAACTTCTACACCCTTAGTCGAGTTGACGTAGGTGTCTACATTCGGGAATTCGACATTAGGTTATCTTTTAGACATCCAAATGAATGTAGCATAATTCAGGCTGAAATCAGCCATCAAAAGGGCGGCTAACTGGCTCAGTTATAACAAGATATCAGGCAGGGATATTCGTATATATATACTGACAGTCAGGCCGCAATAAAATCTCTAACAGGTGTATACACAACATCTAATTTGGTCCAGGAATGCCGAGCATCCTTAAACAGGATGGCGAGACATTCAACAATCGTACTCAAGTGGGTACGGGGAGACGGAGATACTACAGGCAACTGCGTTGCTGATGAAAAGGCGCAATGTTACCTGACGGAAACATAAATTTCCTATGTGGAATTTCGCTATCCAAATGCAAGCTACAAATTAGTAATTTCTACTATGAGCTCGCTCAGACAAGATGGGGTTGTCAACCCACATGCACTATACCCAGAATGACATGGCCCCGACTGAATCGTGGGCGAACAACATATCTTCTTGGCTTGCCACGCTCACAATTGCGTGGCATAGTGGTGGTCATTACCGGACACTTTTGGCAACCACGCGAGGAGACTTGGCTTGCCCTACAACGACTTCTGCAGAAGTTGTCAAAACGAGGAGGAGGATGAGACCATTTTTCATCTTCTTCGTCACTGTCCGCATTAGGAGATCTACGCTTACGGTTTCTGGGACACCGTTCCATAAATAGTCTTTCTGAGCTCTCGAATATGAGGCTTGAGGGTATTAATGCCTTTATAAGGAGTAGTAACTGGTTAAAAAGACCAGACATGGGAATCTCTCTGGAGTAACCTAATCGCTATCTTATTGATACGCAATTTTTGTAAATCTCCTTCTCTCTTTCTTGAACATCTTCTTCTTAACTATTCAATCTTCCACATCTATCTGCCCCTCTTTCTTTCTGACTTTCTACTTTTAGGTAACACAAAGGGACCATTGCTTGGACGCATGTCAGCTGTTCTTCTATTCTTCAAATTTCGCGGCTGCCTGGAAACCTAACCTAACCTAAACCCTTAGTCTAAATTGAATAAATTTTAACATGCGCAAAGGGGCCAGGGGTTCACAAAGTACGAGACCTCGGGTATGTTCAATTTTTAAAACGATCCTATTTCTTCGTCTGACTTCCGATTTTAAAAATATTACATATATAGAAGCCCCTAGCCCTACAAAAAATCTCGTCGTAGCTAGCAATTATCTCTTATAACTTAGGAGATATTCGTATGTTCTATAAACTATCATTCAAAATTTTTCAATATCTGGTTTCGTTTCGAAATTATATGAGCTTAATTTTTTTTAAGGTGCTGGTTGAAATAAGAAGTTGAAATAAGCGGTGAGGATATATAAGTTTGTCATTCCGTTTGTAATTTTCACAATATAATTTTCAGACCCTATAAAGTATATATATTTTGGATCCTTATAGATAGCGGAGACGATTAAGCCATGTCCGTCTGTCTGTTGAAATCAATTTTCTGAAGACCCCAAATAACTTACAAACTTGATTCATACATCAATATATCGGGAATTCTTCCGGCTCGGTTGCTATTTAAAATCGAGAAAATCGGCCCACAAATGGTTATATCTCAGCCTGGCCAACCTTGATTTTTTATCTATATCTGGATTACTAAGTCATTAATATAGACAATATGGATATCTAATGATAGATATTTCAAAGTCCATTGCAACGATCTATATAAGGCTATAGTAATTTGGAACTACAATGGGTCAAAATAGGAAAAATATTTTTTAACCCGATTTTTTTTTAACAAAAAAATGTTTGTCATACATTTTTTTTCGCTAGTAAATTTAAAAAAAAAAAATTTAAATGTTTAAAGAAATTTTAAAAAACTATTTCGAAAAAAAATTTGTTTGAAAACTAATTATTATTTTGTAAATTTTGAAAAAAAAAAAATTTTAAACTGAAAAACTATTTTGAAAAAAAAAAATAATTTTGTTACCTAAAAATATTTAAAATTTTTATTTTAAAGTATAATTTGGTGAAGGGTATATAAGATTCGGCACAGCCGAATATAGCTCTCTTACTTGTTTTTTATTCGATTCGAAAATTTCAGGAGATTGTTTGTAAAGAAAAAAGTCAACAATTCGGAAATTTTTAATATATTGCCTCCTTTTCAATTCTCATTTTTCTTTATAAGAGACATTTTTGAAATTTCAAAAATTTTATAGAAATTCGTTTGCACAACTCTGATAAGATTGCACGACAATTTAGGTTCGCAAACTTAAATTTATTGTGTATTTGATAAATCAGCTGCTTTTGTTTACTATTATTTATAAAAAAAATACAAATATTTTGTACATGTGAAAATTGTGTGACTTTGGAACCGATTGAATGGCATTATGTATGGAAATATTAAACAACAGTTAGAATATAAGCAAAATCTTTCAAACTATGTTTACCATTATTTGTTCCAAAGATTTCAGTTTCTTTAGAAATTTTTAGAATTTCAATTTATACAATTTTTAAAACTTTTTTTAAGCATTTGTTGAATTTATTGGAAACTTAAGCATTTAAATGAGTACCCTTATTGAAATTTAAAAAGCACTTTAAATGTGCTGAATGTGGCACGTAATGCGTGCCGGAAGCCTTGTTGTAATAACATAAATAATACTTATTCACAAATTAACACATTTGTCGGAAGAGGAAAAAAGATTCCCTTCTAGAAATGTGGTAGAGTTGGGTTTATTAGCTCAGTGAAGTGACCGCTCTTTTCAACTCAGCTCACTCAAATGAACTAGGTCGCTCTTTTAGCTCATTAGTTCAGTATGATGTAGGTATAATGACCATTTCATTTTGTGAATTGCTTGTGTGAATTGAATCAAACATTTCTGTTGTTAGTTGTAAAAACAAACAGTATTTTGACAATTAGAGATTTATTCGTGAAATAACTGATAACAATTAAAATTTTAATTTCAAAAAATAAAATTTAATTTTTTTTTTTAAATTAATATTTTTCGGAAATAAAAGTTAATTTTTGTATTATTTATAATTTCCGATGCTAACCAAATGTTCAGACAATACATATTTGTTAAAGAGAATATTCATTGTTTTATGTTCTAACTACTATTCTGTTTTTCGGTAGATATGTATTTTTGTAATAGTATTTTTTTTACTAATTACAAACTTTCAATTACAATTATTATTTTAAAAACAACAATTATGTATTTACCTTTTTCATATTTGTTTTCCAAAATATACCTACAAACTGTATTACAAACTTTATTTCTTACTGCCTCACCATACCATAAATAAATTCACACACCTTCAATACCACACATAGACAAATTCATTCAAGAAAACAAAAATCATTTGAAAACTCTAATAATTCTTGAAACATTGCATACAAACGTTGTATCATATCAAAGCAAAAATATATACGCGGCAGAGCATGGCAGTATATGATCATATACATACAAACATAACAAACTCACAAAAATAAAACGATCGTTTTATTTTTGTTGTACACAATGCTCACTTTTCAATGAGCGAATGAAATTTACAGCTTTGACGAGTGAAACATTGAAACAAAATGAATATGCTTGTGCAGCTCTTTCATGAGTACTGAAAGAAATATGTGCATACAACAAAACAGCTCAGTTGAAAACGCTCTGAGCTCAGTGCTCAGTTGGAAACGCTCAGCGCTTAGTTGATAACGCTCAGTGCTGAGCTGAAAACGCTCAGTATGATGAATGATTCACTTCGCTCTGTTGAGTGAATAGTTCAATTGAACTAGGTCTTTCATGAGCTACACAACTCTAAAATGTGGGACGTCACATTTTAGAGTTGTTGGGACGTCATTTACTTTAAAAACTTAAAAAATTATAATATGGTGAATTTCCATGAAGAAAAAAATTTGAATTATTGTAAAATTTTAACGGTTAAAGTTATCATAACGAAATTTGGAACAAATATAGACTCAATTATCCTTAAATCAACGACATTATAATTTTTGAAATTTTTTATTTTCAAATACCAAAATTCCTAAGCCGGGGAAAATGTGTTCCAAAAACGAAGTTTTTTTTAGAAAAGTTCCTACTGCGACGTTATTTCCCGTGTGATAGTAAAAAAAAAACTATGAAGATATTTAAGAAGCTAGAGATTTATACAAATATGAAGCTTTTTCGTGGATCGGAGCTTTGCCTTTTTAGAATTTTTTACTTAAATCTAAAATTTTTTATGAATTGGCCAAGTTTGGATAGGTCGTGTACGCTTAAGGGATGTTGTGTACGCTTAAGTGAGCCAAAATTTACTTTACACGTTTTTGCATTAAATTCTCTTTCCTGATCATATAAAAATTGTATATAGACCCGAATAAAATTTTTTTCTACAAAAGAAAAAATATATGGGCATTTTTGGGAAAAAACTTAAAAAATACGGCACTTTTTACATGCGTTTAACTTTTAATAGGGACAAGATAACTATTAGCAAGTTTTTTATTTTATTTAGAATTTTTATCACCAATATAGGTGATATTATAGAAAAAAATTCGACCCTCCGTAGGCTTGCAACATCTAAAAAAAACATAAAAAGATCGAGCAAAATTAAAAAAAATAAATAAACCTAAATATCTCGTCAACTAATATGTAAGCTTTTTTTTGTAGCTCTTCTTAAACACTGTATATATTTTAAATTTCCAATCATTTGGATCATAAATGGATTTTTGGAGATTTTTAAAAAAAAATTGCGACCCGAGGTGACCAACTTTGCCTTTTCTTCCTATTTTAATGTAACGAATATAATATATCAATACATCTAGTAAACATGTTATGTTTGCTAGATGTATTGATGAGAAAGGCGCATTATATAACATGATTTTTTTCGACTTTTTGGGATCAGCATATGCTAGAAAACTATAGTTGGAGTGTCGTGAGGAAGACAAATGAAAATATTTATAATAACATAAATAATACAGTTTGTTCCAATTTAATGGTATTTTTAGTATTTTCTTTCTTAATAAATATCTCAAAACTTCGAAGTATAAAAATCTTGTAACTTGTGTTATTATTTATTAATGCGATTAAATACTTAGGTTCATAAACCAAACTCAACATATTTGAAAAATGGATGAAAAAAATACTTTCCTTCAATTTAGAGTAGATTTCAAATAACATAAAAAACAAATGTATCAATCGAAGGTTAAATATAAATTAAGTAAAGAAATTAGCTAAAAAAAGTGTACATTTTTATTTCTGAATTAAGCTAAAATTTCAGAAGCCTTTATGTTTATATTACTTAATTCGGATATTTAAAATACTTACTGTTCCCAAGAGAGACATTTTGTTTGCGTTGTTTACGAGTTTCTTCAAATTCTTTGGGGTGCACTTTTTTGCGATGAGAATGCATATTTGCATTAGAATTGAACGTTTTAGGACAGTGTGGACAATTATAGAGAACTTCTCCAGTATGTGTTGTCATGTGCTCTCTCAATGATATTGGCTTCTTAAATGTCTTTTGACAGACACTACATTCATGTATACGATCTGTCCCGTGTGCATAACGCTTGTGACTCAACATCGCACTGCGACTGGGAGATATTTTTTGGCATATGTCACAAACATGAGGTTCCTTTGCTTCAATATGTTTTCTTTTGTGTCTCTTTAACCCTCTTTTATCTTTATACCATAAGCCGCATAAATCACATTGTACTTTTGGTACCGCAACTCCCTGATGCTCAAGTTGGTGTCGTTTGAAAGCAGCGGTTCCCCGAATACATTTTGCACAAATATCACACATTGTCCCAGGTTGACAGTCTTCTTTATTAATATGTTCAGTCAACTCTTCCACAGTTTTAAATCTAGTAAAAATTATTTTTTATAAATTTTATAAATTTTAGTTTAAATTCAAAAATACCTTTTGCCACAATTTTTGCACTTGGGTATAAAATCTCGATGTGAAAATGATTTATGCTGCTCCAGAAGATATTTCCTTACAAATTTTTTCGAGCACTGAGAACATGCGTAAATTTTATCTTCATCTTTTTGATGTTTAACCAAGAAATGATTATGTCTAGATTGACGATCGGAAAATGTAAAATCGCATTCTTCGCATCTAAATAAATTTATTGGATTTATTATAACTAAAGTAATTACATTATATTTTTATAAATTTTTCGAACACAAAAGTATTAATGAAAAACTTACAATATCGGAGTTCTCATCTAAGTATAAACGAAATATGACACACGTTCAATGCTGTACATATGTTCATCATTGTACCCTTAACCATGAGTGGCAAGGGTATATACATATATATATAAATTTGTCATTCCGTTTGTAATTTCCACATTTTTCATTTGCGACCCCATAAAGTATACATATTCTGAATCGTTATAGATAGCGGAATCGATATAGCAATGTCCGTCTGTATGTTGAAATTAACTTTCCAAATTCCCTAAATAACTTACAAACATAATTGATACATCAATATATTGGGAATTCTCCGAAAAATATTGATAAAACATATATGGGACATTTCATTTTCAAAACAATATTTAGTATTTTTTGAGCAGCTCTTGTTTTTAAGAAATAGCGGTTTTAATTTTTTTGATTATTCTATTTTTTTCTTATTGGTTTAATATTGCATAACTGTAGACTAAAATTAAAAAATATTTCAGTACTAGTATGTTACACAATTTTTTTTAAATACATATAAGAAAAAACTAATTACACAATCAATATTTCTATTTTTCTGTAATTGACAGCGAACGCCTCAAAAATAAAACTGCTTTAATTCCCTGCTTTTTTATACCCTTCACCACGAGTGGTAATTTCTACATTTTTCACTTGCGATCCTACAAAGTATGTATAGTATCGGCCATAACTAAAGCACCCCCTCAGTGAATTATTTTATATTCTATTTTCTTTTATAAAAACAAAGTTTTAAATTTCTATCATGTTTTATTTTCAATTGTTAATATATTTAGTATTGATAAAGAAATACTTTTAACCCTCCATGATACACATGTTTTATTTTTCACATTAGTAACACATGAGGCCTGGCCAGACCCCATAATAATATCAGTATAATTACATAAAAAAAATATCTTTTTTTCCAACAAATAATTATAAAAATAGCTTAAATAATCTCAAATCTAAAAGCTATAAAAAAAAATTTATTTAATTTGTCAACTTTTTAGCAAAAACTCCCGAAAACACTTTCAAAGTTTGTAACAAATAAAAAAAGAACACACAAAGACTATTTCAACAAAAAAATATAACGGCAAAAACGTGATGAGAATTTAACTTTTATTTTACCGTACAAAGATGATTTTGTTACTGAAAACTTTTTTGTGAATTGGCAAATAAAATTAATATAAATAGAATTAAATACAATTTTTTACGAAATCGTAAAGGATCGTTATCCTTCACATCTTTCAATATATCACGGTAAATAAATCGACCCATAATCCCATTAACTTTATGAATTGGCCCAATTCCTTAACCAGAAAAGCAACCCCAGACTACTACATTGCCCCCTCCATGTTTAATTGTTCCTTTGCAATACTAAGGATTCAGTCTTTCTCGTTTTCGCATGCGTACAGGTCTTATTCCATCGGAACTATTTAATTTGTATTTGAATTCGTCAGGGAACAGTACAGTCTTCCATTTTTGGACACTCCAGTTGATGTGGGCTTTGGCAAACTCCAGTCTAGCTTTCTTGTTCTTAGCTGATATAAACGGTTTTGTAGCTGGTCGTCGGCTGAATAATCCTGCTTCTAATGCTCTTCTAAGGACTGTTATTTTGCTAACGCATAATATTAAACTTGTTCTTACTTGACTAGCTGATGCTGTAGGATCTTTTTGCATTGCTCCTTTGATCAAGGAATCATCATATCGTGTGGTTTTACGCGGGCGTCCTCCAGAATGCCCTGGTGATATACGACCATTCTGCAAAAACTTTGGAATCAGCCTGGAAATAACAGATCTGTTAATTGAATATTTTTACTCAATTCATGCCATGAAGAGCCCGCCTTCCAGTCTTCAGTAACTTTAATTTTAAATTCACTGGAGTACTTGTTCCTAGACATACAATGTTTTTTCACAATAAACTGTATAAAACTTAAATTATACAGACTACGCCTTCCTTTATTTTTATCTTCTGGAATTTTTAAATCCATCCGTTGTGAGTCCCGTTAACTGACATTGGAAATATGCAGAAGCATAGTAAAATTTTTAAACATCTTATAAGGGGGTGCTTTTTTATCCGTCGAGTTTTGTGTTTTTATATGTTTTATCATTTTAAATTAATTGTTCATAAAATTATCCTTTACTATATGAACATTAACAAATATAAGTTAATTAAATACATACAAAATACATCCCAAAAAAAATTTTTTTTTATCAAAAAAATTATGATTTGAAAAAATCCATTGAGGGGGTGCTTTAGTTTTGGCCGATACTGTATATACATTAGGTCTATAACTTTTTTACAGTTTTTGCAAATATCAAAATGTCCCTAGCATAGTTGAATAGACCGTTGAGATTTATTTAAAAAAATGGTATTACTTTTTCGCGGTTGTCAAAAATTTACCCACAAAACGCGATAAAGTATTTTTTATTCAAAAAAAACGCAAATAGATTTTTTTTTAATACATCAACTTTTTTTTATCAAAAAAGTTATGATTTGAAAAAATCCATTGAGAGGGTGCTTTAGTTTTGGCCGATACTGTATATACATTAGGTCTATAACTTTTTTACAGTTTTTGCAAATATCAAAATGTCCCAGCATAGTTGAATAGACCGTTGAGAGTTATTTAAAAAAATGGTATTACTTTTTCGCGGTTGTCAAAAAATTTACCCACAAAACGCGATAAAGTTTTTTTTATTAAAAAAAAACGCAAATAGATTTTTTTTTTAATATATCAACCTGGCTCGAATCTATACTTAAAATTTGCGGTAACGGGAAAGAATCCGCTTTTTACTATAAAAATAAAAATTTTAGAAAATTTTGACTTTAAAAAATCGTTTTTGTGGGTGAGCTTTATATTCCAAAATGCCCCGAAAAAAATGTTATCGTAAATAAATCAACATTTGCCATTTTTTAGCTCTAAAATTTGTTTCGCTTATAAATTAAAAAAATTTTTCGCTAATAAATTAAATAACAAATTTAAAAATTTTTTTTTTTAAATTTTGTTTACCTAAAAATATTTAACTTTTTTAAAGTATAATTTGGTGAAGTATAATTTAGTTCTGTTACTTGTTTAAATATCATTTATATTATATTATTTCATTATGGCTAATAAGAGGCTGTATTAAAGATCCTAGTATGTTTAATTACATTTGTGGCGAATATAAGTATGTTAAAATCTCAGCGAAATCAATATGTAAAAATGTATTCTTTTCTATAAAATAAACTAAATCTGATACAAAAAATAGTAGAGTTTTTGATATTATAATTTTAATAAAAAATTTAAGATATTTTCACCAAAAATGCTGTATATCACGTAAATACAAAATTCGCGATATTTAAAAAACTGCAATTGAAGTATTTCTATTGCTATAGTTAGATTCAAATGTGTATTAAGAAATAAGACAAATGATTTAATTACCTAAGAAATTAGGAGAAATATTTTATAAGTAGTCAGTGTTTTCTAATCAAATTAAGAGCTAGCGCTCATTCAGACTCTCTAACGACTGCAGCGTCTTTCAGGCAGATATCTTCGCGATCTGGAAAGCCACAGAGTTGATAAGGGCATACGTACAGGGGGGGTCTACGGTGAATATATACGTTGACAGTCAGGCAGCACTAAAGGCTCTGGAATGTCATTTAATTCATTCCAGCATAGTGGAGGACTGCAGGAGTGCTCTTAAGGAGTTATTGGTAAACTACTCAATAAGATTGTGTTGGGTGTCGGGGCACTGTACAGGGAAATGAGGTAGCGAATGAATTGGCTAGACATGGTTCTGGCCGAGATCATGATACCAGGGAAAGGTGTGTTAAACCACCTATTTCTCACTACTACAGGTTAATTTATGAAAGATTCCGGAATTATACCGACAAATCCTGTAGCATTAGGACGGGTTGTAGAGTGTCCAGGGCCATTTGGCCAAAACTGAATGCTAAAGCAACCAGAGCACTGTTAGAGTTGGATAGGTATAATCTAAGGATTCTAGTAGGAGTGATAACCGGCCATTGCGCATTTGGGGCCTTCAAAGGCAAATGGGATAACGACACACAGGATTTTTGTAGGGTGTGTAGAGGAACTAGAGACAGTGGAGCACATCATATAAAACTGCCCTTGGTTACAGAGTCTTAGACTTAAATGGCTAGGAAACAGATTTCTGGACGAGCTAAGTAATGTCGCTGGCTGTGAACTGTGCAACATACTGGGTTTCTTTAAGGGAAGGAACGATCTATGGCACATCCGAACCCGCAATGAAAATCTTATTCTTACTCTTCTTCTCTTTCTTTTTTCTCTTAGGCGGTTTTCGGACTCAACTCTTCTCTATCAATTTAACAACTATCTACCTACTGAAGGGAATCACAATGGACCTTATGGTCTCCGAGTGGAAGTACACAGAGTGTACACCCCTTCCTAACCTAAGAGCTGTTATTACCTTCGTGCTTCATCTTCGAAGTACAACCCGAATCTAACCCAATACCTGCTCTTGAAGTTTGACGATTGTAAGAACTACCGAATTTTTCATAAATTCACACTTAGTAGCCAAATTCAAGAGCTTCCGAATTCTTCTTGAATTAGTTGTAGTTTGGCCGATTGTTTTCTTTTTTCACTTAGCCGAGGATAACCCGTTTTTCAGCATCGTGTTACTAGCACCCTAATGTTTCACCAGTCAACTAGTACACCAACTCCGCCGTTGCATCATCGTATAAGTTCTATCGTCTCGTCTCTACTACGTTTTATTACATTTTAACGCTTTTGAATTGCTGAATAACTTCGTAGATTTAAGTAGATTTAAAAATATTCGTGTTTTTTTAAAGGAATCACACCTCTGAATCTAACTTGGAAAGACTGACTCATGCATCAGATGGAAAACTAAACTACATTATATGGTCCGATTCATGTGTTAAAAATACCGTTGTACTGTATTGAAGGCATAATAAGTTCAAAATTTGATGATATTATCTGCAATATATTTAAAGAAAATAGCAAAACATTTTTGAAAAATATCAACATTTTTGTAGATTGTCTCACATTTTCCTCCATAACTCTGGTACAACTTGACCGATTTTGCCCAATATTACCATCAATTTCTGATCAACAAATAATATTTGATGCAATTTTGAGCACCCCAAGTACTTCCTTCGAGGCCATATTGTGGTTTCAATAGACGGACGTACATAGGTAATCGTCTTAGAATTTTATAAGGACCAAGAATATATTACAAGCGGAATGACAAAATGAATATACACCCATCTTTTTGGTGGTGTGTATAAAAAATTGACTGTAGATGAAGTCAAACTGATTTTACATTTAATTCAGATAAGATCTCAGATACTATAAAGGTAGCTTATTCATTTTATAATTTATTATATTTAGAAATGTTTCTGTGGACTTTTGCACAAAGCGTATGTTTATCAGGTAGTCAGTCAGGTTGTAAAATAGTGTTTTAGATGTCTGGAAATATTCAAAACAAAGAATAAAATAAATAATCTGATTTCGAAAATTGTGCTTATGTCAAAAGTCCACAGATTTTCTATATATGAAAAGAAACTAACCGATAACAACTGGGATTTAAATGTTGCCGTATGTGATACAAGAGAAGTGCTCTTTTATTAAACTTTTTTTCGCAGCAAGTCACATATCCCTCTTTAATATTATGAGTATCGCGCATGTGAACTCTTAATGCAGGAAAATTTTCGGATTTACTATTGCAAATATCGCAATACAATGACATGTACTTTGCAATTTCAGCATCATACTCTTTTATCTTAGCTTTGTATGTTTCTTGTTCATCTGTATTCTTTCTTGGCTTCATTAGGTCTTTCTCTTTTTTTGGACGACCTCTCTTTTTTCCGATTGAACCTTTGGCGTTGCTTGCAATTGTATTTTTATTTACCGAGTTAGATAGAACATATTTGAGCTTACTCGACTTATGTGAAATTTTCTTTTCAATAGATGACTCAGATTCATTAATGTCCCTAGAAATATTGTTAGTATTTTCTTTTTTCCCAATAGCTACAATAATTTCATTGCAAGATGTATTCGTATCCAGATGGTTCTCGTCGCAAATAGAATTATCAGATAAAACATCCCGAGGTGCTATTTTATTGTTTTTTATATAAGTTTCTTCGAGTTCCTTGGATGGCATTTGAAATGGCAATTCTCCCATTTCGGAAATGCTATCATAAGTTTCACATTTGTAGGGTACAGAACAATATTCTTCAAATTCATTTGTAGAAGAATCACAGTGGGTAATATTTTCACCTTTCGCTGTAAAGCCATCTTGAAATACTCTGTAAGCTGTATGTACCATTTTATAAAATTCATGAAAATCATATACTTTCAGCCAACAATGTTTACAAATAACAGTCGAAATTGGATCATCCTTCTTTGGCTAAAAATATATATTTCTAGTTAGTTTATTTATACGTTTTGACTCAGGTGGGTCCAATTTTATTATCTGTATCTAATTTTACAAACAAAACTGGACCCATCTATATCAATTATTTTATGATAAATTTAAAAATTACGGAATAGTGTATCATCCATAGTATCTATTCAATTTTTAACATTGTATAATTTTTTTTTAAGTTTCTATAAAGAACTAGCAGCTTTGGTTACTAGTATTAACCCGGCCTCCATTAACAGCTGTCAACTAAATGACCTTATAAAAACTGAACAGAAACGAATGAAATCAGAAAAAGTAGAAAAAAACTTCAAACTGAAATTAACTTAAATTACAAATTTTACCATTTAATATAATCGCGTGGAAATGAATTTGCGGTTGTTTCTTTGTAAATGTTTCTTTTCTTTTTGAGACTTGTTGTACTTGATATAGTTATTGTTAAGATTGCTTCTAATATTAATGTTTGAGTATTGGCTAGTTGTTTGGATATTTACTGCCTTGATGACTAAATTCAAGTCATCAGCCTTGCAGGATTGTTCTATTTTCTTTTTCATCTCTGGGAATGGGATTGACCACTTTTTTACCCTTTGAATAATACCTATGTATGCTATCTTGTTTTTGATATTCTCATATACTTATACATAAGGTTGCACGCTGTATTTGCGTCTTGGTTGATTGTTTCTGTTATATGGTTACCTGGAACATTGTTTTTGTAACACTGGAGGAAGTTTTAATTTTATTTTATCATGTTACATGTACTGATATCATTTGTGAAAACACTATAAATATTCGATTATTACTTGGACATAAGTGGAGTTTTGTTTAATTGGTTTCGAAAAATTTTTTATAATTTATACTCATAATTTATATTTTTAATTAACTAAATTTTTTCTTTTTTAAATTACATTTACATTTTTTTAATTACATTAATTTGTTGGTAAAAAATATTATTAAGTATAAATTTATGACCGATTATTGCTAATAGGCTAGGTTATTGAAATAATAAATAAAATTCATACATACGAAAGATGAAAACAAAATGAATATTAAATCATTTAAATTGTACCCTTTTTCAATTTTATGGTGAATATTTCCAATAAAATATGTACATGAATTATAAATGAAAAATATAGTGCACTAATTTTTCATTTTTTTTTTTTTTTTTTGTATTTTATTAGTAGTATTTTTAATACATTTGTGTAACAAATTTTTACACTAATACTTAGTTATATTGCAAAATTATTGCAGTCATGTTATTGATATTTACTGAGTTGAAATTTAGGAGCCTCACTAAACATTAGAGATAGTGGTTAAAAAATTTTGCACTTAAAATTAAATTATTTGATTTTAAAAAAAGCAATCTTCAGTATATTGCATATATTTTTCTGCACTAAAATGAGTGCAACTACCAATTTTGCACTAAATTTTAAGTTCAAAATGATTTTTGAGTACTAATTCAAAACTTAAGACTACTTCATTAAAAATAAAAAAAAAATTAACATTTTTATTATTCGAATTTGGCTTCCAAAATTTCATGACCACTCATTTTTAAAAATTGAGATTACGTAAAAATGCAGCTTTTTGTTGATTGTTAAAATTTATCACTGTCACAAATTTTTAAGTGCTTGTGAATAAATAACCATTATCACTAAAGCTGGTGAAAAATAGTGCCAACTAAATTTTCTGCAATTTTATTTAGTGATAGTCAATGCTTATTTAACACTCCGATCAGTGAGAAGGTACGGGACCTTTTTCATTTTCTAACTGAAATTACTCCATGAAGGACCATGGGAAGTATACCCGAAATTTTATCTAGAATCGTTTAAGGCGATCCGACCAATAGTTTTGTTTTTACTGAGATTTAAAGGTTTTAGTACGGGAACGTGTGAAAAGGTTCGCAGGGACTTTATACATGTTTTATTGTTTTTTGGGCATATTGCCATTCCTGTAACAATGTGCAGAGCATTCAACACTTATGCATCGATGCTACACCTGCACACAAAATATGTTGGACGAGGGACAATCTACACAATAGTTTTTAGGCTTTTTCATATAAAACTCCAAAACAATTAAAATGTTATTAAATAAAACTTTTTTTTCTAAAATTAATTTTACGTTTATAATTAGTAAATAATAATAAAGCAAAACCAAAAAATTGGAGGTTTAAATCAACATTTTGTGCACTACCCCCCAACATTGAAAAATATAATTTGTTATGTTGTATTACCTTCATAGGTTTTAGTATTATTTTAGCGAAATTATATTCTGCTGAGTCGAATATTGTAACCTACCATCAATATGTAGTTTTGGCTATTAGAATTTGATATAAAACTTTAAATGACTTATGTCGAAATTTATGTTAATATAATTACTAAATTACTATCTGAATCCGGTCCGCGTTGCATCTGTTTTATATTGCATCTCGATTTTAATATACAGTTTTGGACTGTATATTACTTCGCATCACCATTGGGAAGCAGGAGCAATAATAATCCTGCATATAGGAAACTACCTATAAGAATTGAAGAAAAGGTCTACATATAACCTTTTTTGGACAAAATATATTTTTTTTCGATAGCATTAGCTGTATAATGTAAAAATTACGCCCCACAGACCGAAAATCAAAAATCTGAATTTTCAGTGTTACCCGATAGATTGCCTGAAAATTTCATCAAAATCGGTCCAGCCGTTTTTGGGAACATACATACAAACGGAACATACATACATATATATAAACATCCAGTTTCATATATAAGATATACCATTTTTACACTGATAAAGTCCAATTTCGGGAGGACATTTGTTTCAATAGGCATCGTCCTTGTTATATAGGTATAACAAATTTTATCAAAATTCTTCAAAATTGCGACTTATACTTTGCGCTCAAGGTTTACATGGACAGCCAGATGGATGGATTGACATCGTTTAATCGACTCAGAATCATTTCAAATCGATACTTTAAGGTGGGTGTTAGACTAATATTTTTGGGCGTTACAAACATCTGCACTAACCCAATATACCCTACCGACTATGGTGGTGTAGAGTAGAAATTATGATAATATAAATTGTTAAGGGGATCTAGATTTGTTCCTTATTTATTTTTTCAATTGAATGTGACATTTGTTATAAACAACAACAAAAAATCCATTTACAAAATAATTATTTTTCTCATTTAGATAATTTATACCAAAGTATAACAATTATGCCATAATCTATACCATGATACAATAATACAGGATATTCTTGTTCCATAATCAATACATACTAAAATTTGTTAAAAGATCTTAAAGAAAAAAATAGTTCTTCTTTGACGACGAAAAAATGCTACCAAAGATAGGGGATATCATCTTTGGTAGCATTTTTTCAAAATATTCCGTACTTTAAAAGGTATCACATGAAAGAGTAAATTTTAGAACACTAATGAACATAGTACATCTACGTACCTCAAACCAAAAATATTTACTGACCACTTCTGACATCTTAAGTTCACCATCAATTTTATTGAAAATATTAATTAAATCATCAAATTCTTTTAAACATAATCGACAAACCATGTTTGTACTACAAACTGTAAACATAAACTTTTTAATTTTTATGCGAATGAAAAACAAAACAATAATTTGCTATATTTTGCACGCACGTGAAGAAATATAGAAGTGGAAATCAACCGCAACTGAAAGAACCTATTTTTGCGGTTGATTTATATTTCTTTATTTCTCAAAAACAATAAAATGTTTTATTTTCTGTAAGGTGAAATCAATAACACAGCTGATTTTTATTTATCTATTTTGAAAGTGCTTGTGTTTTGTCAAACTGAATTTATTTTGAAAAAATAATACATTTTATTTTCAAAGAAAAAAATTTTTAAATCAAAAAACATGAATGAAAATGTGAAAAAAAAGATTTCATATAATGAAATTTGGATAACGCACTATTAAACCGTTGTTCTTTTTCAAATATAATTTAAGTTTAACGGCCGTTTTTTAGTTAATATGCCAAAATAAAATTTGTTTATTTTTTATTTGACAAATTCAATTTTGACAAAACCTATGCTCTTGTCAGCAAGAAATATTGTGTTTGTTGTCGAAACGCTCTCACCTTACTTATTACATCATGAGATTAGTCTTACTCCCAAAGCGAATTTATAGAAGGTGACGACAGAACTACAACATGTACAGAAACACCAGGTACTTTGTTTTTGTTAAAAGATAAGCGAACTGTCAAAGTTGCCTGTTGTTGCTTTTGTGTGCGTGTTCAAGATTAATTTATAGAAGTGACCTCAGAAGAACATTTGATTATTTTTATATTCAGTTGTTTAGACATAAGGTATACTCGTTAGCCCAGCTGATCATTAGCAGTTTTACCCAATCTGTCAAAATTTGTATTTATGTTGGTGCTCGCCATATATATTTGTGTGTTTGTATGTTTTTGATGCGCCCACTTTTTTCCTGTTTTATATTCAATTTCTTCTGTTTATTCACAGGTGAACGTCAATTAACTTATGTTTGTGTTTGCGAAAAATGCAACGAACCCAAAAGTAAAAACAACACGAGAACAGCTGACTTTTATTTTTGAATTCGCCGAATTCGTTCAACTGTCAAAATTGTTTATTTGTTTACAATTGTTAGCTGTCATAAAATTATAATTTTAGTTTTTAGTTAAAAATGATTGATTTATCACTAAAAAAAATTTAGTGATACATAATACATACTTACAGATTTCATTGAAATATACAGAAGCATGGATTATATGCAGTACAAAGTTGTCGAAAATGAAAAACATCTTTATTTCTTGGCATATTTATTGTTGCCGTGGCGCTGTCACCTTATTAGATTCGCCTTGCTATATATATATATATACATTTAAAATAAAGTAATATGAATACATTTAAAATAAAGTAATATGTGGCCACACGTATATCATAATATGACCCCTTTGCGCGAAATTATTCGCTATATTTATGGATTTTTTTTTCTTGATTACCCCTCTTGGGAGGATTTGGCTTCCACAAAGCATCTCCATCTTATACAATTTGTTGCAGTAGATTTTCTCGTATTTCCCATGTGAGATTGCACTGTCCTAGTTAGTGGATTATCGCGCGTCTCCATGTACGATGTTGTCATTAGATCCAGTCTTTTTTGTTATTTTGTATCATTCGTTTAACGGTTGTTGTTCCAGCTAACCCGCTGTAGCGGGTTCTATGATACATGTACGATGTTGCCAGTCTATTGTTATTATTCCGTGTATCGGTTTCGATAATCGGTTGTTGTTCCAGCTAAGTAGATGATCAGAGATTAGCAAGGTTCCCCACCACTACACAGAGGGCGTTGTTTCTAGGCAACGACAGACCAATGAAATATTACTATGTTAATTTTATCATATGTGAAATTTAATTTGCTAAATCGGTTATTATATCGGATTTAAAATTTGGTATTGATGCTACCAGCCAAAGCAAAGAAATTTAATAATAAGAAAGCTCTCCTGTAAAATTAGGTTTTTGTAACATACGATAATTTCGCGCTAAGGGGTCGATATGCCGTTGTTTTTAAAATCTCGTATTTATCACCTGGCCTACAAAATGCTCCTGGCTAAATTTTTATATTAAAGCCAAATTTTAAAGTAACCCTTTGTGATAACTTCGAAACCGATGGAGAATATTTTGATAAGTGAATATATGGCTAATATTTTAATTAGTAAAGGTAGCCAAAATATTTGGTCAAAATATTGGAAATTACGTGTGTGGCATACTGGTAAACAGAAATATTTAGTTTTAGAAAAAAGTTAATTTTTTATATTTGATCAGATATAAATGATCATAGCTAAACTATTATCGATAATGGACTGACATTTTTTTCTAAATTAGTTAGATTTTTGTTTTTAAAAACGGGATACATGGCCTGTGTAAGTGTTATAAAATATTTTTTAAAGTACTATATTTACGTAAATTTTTAATTTTAGAGGAACGTAACTTTCGAGGATCAGAAAATACATCGCTCAGATATAATTTTATAAACATTTTTATAAACCCGGACACGCCCGTACAACATTTTTTAATATAACCAATTTTTATTCAAATAACGCTAATTTTATCTATATTACTTATGGCATTTTTATTTAAATCATGGTAGTTGTTTTCATTTTACCTGCTTATATTTATGAGTTTAATATACGCGAAGCCTTAACTATGGGAGTTCAAGATTTTATCTGCACATTAAATAAAATACTAAAATATCTCAATCGTTTCAAAAGTTTTGGCCGATGAAAAACAATTCTTAGCAACTGTGCGCCTAAGGCAAGAATAGAACATGTATTTTATGTTAAAAAATCATAAAACTCTAAAAAGGACATTTTTATCCTTTGATCCAACTCACCAATTAGTAATGCAAGGACATTTTCTCATTCTCACATGTTTTCATAAAATAAGTCCACAATTTTTGAGATTTAAAAATAATTTTGTTTTAATTAAGAGACATTAAAAGTTAAATAATTTAATTATATAACATTTTTATAATTTAAACATATTTTATTTAATCACAGCAGTCTTTATTTAATTTCTTAAAAAATAATATATGTATGTATGTTTGTAATCACTTAAAAATTTACATATTTTTCATAAAATATATTTGGGCATTGATTGCTTCTAATCTATGGGTGCATTACGGAAAAAACTTAAATATTTATGTATATGTATAATGAAACTAAATTAAAATTAATGAACTTAGGAATACTGAAAATTATACGGTTTCAATTTCAACCAAAAATTATTGAGTTTTTTATAACTCTGGTTATAATTTGTTTATGATTTTAATTAACGGCAAATGAATGACTTATTGAAATAATAACACAGGTCAAATAAAGAAAACTATTTTGGTGCCGAAATACCGTTAGTGGTTTTGTATTAGGTGTTCCTTGTTAACACCAATGTTTTAACATTTTTGTTCCTACATGTAGCTTCGGATCTAGTTTCATTTTTCAATATTGGCTTTCATAAGTAAATTCGTAATCCTATAAATTACATGGTATCAATAAAAGAAAAATGTCATATCCTGATTTACCGTCTGCTAAAAGGCCTCTACTGTACTCAGTCGACGTACATTCTCCTACGAATGAACATCTACGTTTTATTCGGATGAACATGACAGCGATTTTGAAGTGTTAACGCCTTCACTTTTTTCACAAGATGCCTTAAGCGAGAACCCTTAAGGCATCTTGTTCACAAGAACAAGGAAAACGTTTTCATCAAAATTTAAAAGTGATGGAAGATAGATACCAAGGTTGCTGAGATGAACATATGATGGCAGATTATTGTTGGATTGTCACATGGGAGTTTCCTAAGGACCTACATCGTAGAAAAAGAAGCTTATAACGTGTAAAATAATTTAATACAATATTTTGAAAACGTTTGTTTTCGCTTTTAAACCCTGCAATTTCTCGAAAACAAAATACAGGGTATCGAATATACTAAAAAACACTTGTAGTTTTGGCGGCACCAAAATCATTGTAGACCTGTGTAGTATATAGCAAATAACAGCAAAACTGATTGAATTCCCTATAAAATTACAAGTATGTACATAGTATTTATTATTATAGTTTGGAATGACATGAATTAACTAAACTCTGTTGTATCTTTAATTCGTTTAACAGATAAAATAGATAAAAACATTACTGTAAATAGGTTCCTTCTTATCTTATACTACTATTTATTAATATACATAATTTAACTTGTTCATTACTACTACATATTACTTTTCAACTAATTTTATATGCTACATAATTGTGCTTTGCAATTGAAAAATGTATGCATTGCGTAAAGCATGTACACTAGACCTGTTCTTAAAAATAGTTTTGCTTCGGATGGGTCATTGTTCTTTAGTACCTAAAACTAACTGATTAAAATTAAAGGCCAATCGGATAAGGATAACCCGTACTGAACATCTATTGAAAGTTCTAATCATGTGTACAATGGTGCTTTTTCGTCAAATAGTTTGCTATTTAAATAATAATTTTTATACCTATGAAATAAATCTATCTTATACAGCAAATTATCTTTCTAAGCAAAAACTATTAATTTACGCATATTTTACCCGCATTTCAGCTTAGAAAATGTTTACCGATTTCTGCAAGCAAAAAAGTGGATACATAATTCATTTGGTTATTTTTTCTTCGATAATATTTTGAACTTTGTTGAAAAGATTATTTTCTCAAAAATATTTATGTTAAACGTTAATAACAGATTATCTAGATAGCAACAATCTTGAAAAAAATAGCATTTTTTACTCAAATTTGCAATTTTTAATTGATTTCCGGTACGGGTTCTCGTTATTCGAGAGACCCAAAATAATAAATTAGTAAGTTTTAAACATAGAAGAACAAAATTAGACCCATCCAAGATAAATCTATCTACATTTAAGGCCAGGTCTTATGTACATATGAATATTTATTTATACATTGCGTAATGCACGTACATTAGGATGGGTCGATTTGTTTCAGAAAAAATCTTAGATTTTTCTACGAATATTTACCTGATATAGGGGTTATATGGGGTAGGGTTGTCCAATTGATTAGTTAAGAAAATTATGAATGTTCAAGTTATTTTCTGAGGAGGACCTTGTATGCGGACTAGGGATAAATGTTGTCCGAATTTCAGAGTACTTAGAACTAATTTGTGCAAAATTTAATCTGGATTGCTCAAACAGTATTCCGGGGGACATTTGTATGGGGGCTAGGTGAAAACATGGAACGATATTGCCCATTTTCGATACCAAATAAACCTTATCAACAGAGAGTATCTCTGAGCTAGCTCCTTTAGTTTTCAACAGACAGACAGTCGGAAGGACATAGCTATACCAGAGCTGTTAAGTAATGATTACGATTATTTTTGGTTTTGCATATAATTAAAATTGCTGGCAATTACTACAAAAGAATCAAACGTAATCCGATTATTTTTGATAACTTTCAACAATTGTGTATTCTACATTCGTACTACAATTTTTTCGAAACAGTTGATAACCGCATTAAAATTTTCACAATCGAAAAATTTTCATATATTCACTCTAAAATCTATTGTGTTTAAAAAATTTAAATGTTGTCATTTATTGACAAATGTACTGGGCAACACTTTTATCCTCATAAAATTGGACCAAACTTTCTGCAGCTATTTAAATGATAATTCAATTGCTGACGAGAATTGGCAAATATATGATTTGCTAAAGGAAGCACTTATATACTTTAACACGCCCCTAACGTTTTCGGCTCCAGTGGAACTGGAGTCGAAGACGACAATCATTGGCTGATTTTTCCTTTGAGAAGTTAGTTTTAATGAAGGCCAATTGTAAATATATGTAATGATATGTTCACTTTTTTTATGTCATCAAATTTACATTTTATTTATTATTTTATCTTACTATTTGTTTAGCTGTTTTGAATTACGTGCTTTAATTGATGTTGTTTATGTTTTTATTAAAATTAATACATATATTAAAATATATCAGAGACATAACTGTTATAAGAAATATCTAAAAATTTTTGCCATAATTGTTATATTATAGAAATAAAATTTTGTTTCTTTAACTGATAGTTTTGCATTTTTATAAGTGTTATTCATAATATTTTTTTTTCGTTGCTCATAACTTTTATTTTTGATTTTTTTGTTTTTACGTTGCCTAATAAGAGTTATTCATCTATATAAATATATAAATGTCTTTGTAAGTTTGTTTGTTTGTTTATTTGTTTGTTTGTTTGTTTGTTTGTTTGTTTGTTTGTTTGTTTGAGCATCACGCCTAAACGGCTGAACCGATTTTATTGAAATTTGGAACGAAGATAGATCCTTACTTGGAAGCGTCAATAGGCTATAAATTTTTTCAATACTTGGACCAGAAAGGGAAAAAAAGGGGGAAAAACGGGTAAAATTGGTACCTTTACTTTTTAAACAATAATTACTAAACGGCTGAACCGATTTTTACATCGACAGGGGTAGCGAAGCGCACCGGGTCAATCTAGTAATATATATATGTTTTGTTAGTTATAATTTTTATTTTCGATTTATATATTTTTACGTTGCTTAATTAATAAGAGTTATTCTAAAGAATATTTTTTCGGTGCTCATAACTTTTATTTTCGATTTATATGTTTTTAAAAGGATTAAAGCAACAAAGTACAAAAGTAAACATACTTTGTTTCGGTAACTTCTTCTGAAGTAAGTATACTTCCAAAAGTATATTTTCATTTTTACGTAAATTGGTTCATATTGTACATGCAGTGCTGGCTACACAGGTTTCTGTTGAAAGAACATTTTCAGCTTTGTGTCTTTTGTTGACTGATAAAAGGTACAACTTGGCGGGCAATGTGATTGCCAAAACAATGTTTGCGAAACTAAATTCTTCGTAAATAAAAAACACAATAAAAACCAACAATCTCATACCAAGCTTCTTTTATGCGACTTTATAGTTATGGGGAACGAATAAAATATATATTACTAGTTGACCGACCCGGCTTCGCTCGGTAGCTATTTGCTAATGTTAGTTCTTCAAGTTTCTCCAAAAAATTTATCTTATTAAGACAAAATGAGAAGTGAAAATGGCCAATATTTTAAATATATTTACAAACCATCTCATGAATATTTAGAATCGAATTAAAAAATCAGCCAAATCGCTCCAGCCGTTCTCACGTGATGCCATTACATACATGGACCATTTAATTTGTATATACATATATAGATGAATAACTCTTATTTAAAAACGTAAAAATTATTCAATGATTTTTCAGTCTCAAAAAATTTAATAACAGTTTTTTGTTGGTCTCTGATAATAATGATTGTGAAAATTTCAAAGAGGTTATCTATTTCGAATGAATTGTAGTACGATGAATATACAAATGTTGAAAGTAATAAAAAAGAATCAAACATAATCGTATTACTTTTGATTATTTTGTAGTAACCGTCAGAAATCCTGATTATTTTTTGATTACTTGTAATCGTAATCAATTAATAATCAGAAATGTTTTTATATAGAATTCACAATCACTACGATTATTTTTAAAAAGTAATCTAATTGATTACTAATCGTAATCGCAATTTAACAGCGATGAATATTTCGATGTGTTAAATACAGAATGACAAAATCAATGTAGCCCCCATCTTTTTTTATGGTGGGTATAAAAACTATCTTTGCAGTGAAGCACTCACTACTTACAACATATTTTGGAATTTCTGTAATTTTTTTATCCATACTAATCGACACACCGTAATATACATGTTTACAGATTATGTAAAATTTATGCACATTTCGTATGAACTTAGAACAAATTTATCATTTGGGATCTTCTCATTTCGTTGATAACAATTTAATCGATCAAATTGTATTTGCAAATTGTGATAAGCAAATTGATTGCTCTATAAAGTATTATGATAACATTAACTGGAATACAAATAATTAAATAAACTAAAGTCTTAATTTTTAGTCCTATTAAATTTGATTAAGTATAAATTTGAGCCAGGATCTTTAGATTCAGTGCATAGATAGTTAGTTGTTGGTATTTGAAAAACTATAAATATATTTTATAGTATGATGGGATATCATATTGTTAAAAAATCACTTGTTCCATAGAGAGTTGGCTTATTAACAGCCGGCATAACTTTTCATATTGAAATTGATACACATATATGCGTCGCAGTTTAATACCTTTACTAGTTGCGATTGTCTCTACTACAACGTTCACAAGCTAGCACTTAATTTTGCAAACCTCCAAAGTATACCAGTGTTAAATTTGCAGTAGTTGGAGAAGTAGAAATATCCATGGAATACAGTGAAGAACAAGATGTACCTGTAGAGGTACTGCTCAATCTAGCTTCAGGCCAATTGCCTGTACTGGTTGCAGATGATGATGTTGATGTAGTACTGCATTATCATATGCATTATATAGGATAGGATATCATATTTAAGCCGCCACTTGTTGCATAGTGAGTTGGTTTATTAACTGCTGGCATAACTTTCCATATTCAAATTGATCTCCAGAGATGCGTCTAAGTTTAATACCTTTACTAGTAGTCTGATTGTCTCTACTACGCCCTTCACAAACTTGCACTTCAATTTGTAAACCTCCAGAGTATTCCAGACTTAGATTTGTAGTATTTGAAGAAGTTGAAATATCCATAGAATACAGTGAGGAATCAGTTGTGCCTGTAGAGGCACTGCTCAATCTAGCTTCTGGCCAATAACTAGTACTGGTAGCAGATGATGATGTTGATGTAGTACTATCATCTGCATTATGAAGGATGAATCCTTTTGGTGGCATTGTTGAGTCTATAGTCTGTTTTACCATTTGCAATATTCGCGTGGTATCCAAATTTGAACATTCATGTGGTAATGGGACTTCATAGCACATTTCATCTGACATGCGACGTGAGTCACACATTGAATCGGGCGTCAAATGACCTTCGGTTTGATCACCAATTTCTGAATGGGAATCAGATTTAAAACCCGACGAGGCTGATGGTTCTTGACATGGTGAGAGATTGTTAGAATCATTGCTTAATGAGTCATCTGAAAATCCCAAAGATTTATCGCTTCCTCTTCTATCATTTGGTTGATTGGAACTTGTTGTATGTTGCGACATAGTTGAATTAAAATCAGTTTCCAAACTAGTCTTACGCCCAATGCCTCTTGTTATGGAGGGCATATCACTGGAGGGCTCTGTTATTATTAAACCTTGCAATGACATTAATGACATGGCGTTATGATCCAATGAGTCGCAGTCACTTTCTCCACTGTTTTCGGATGAAAGCGCCACTAGAGTAATTTCACTTCCTTGTACATCTGTAAGACATATTTGAGGATGTGACAATTGTTGTCCAGGAGATGTGATGTCATCTCCCAAACTTACATTTTCCGGACAAGGGGTTGGTGTAACACCACCAGTACACCCAGCATAAGGAGTGCCAGTAGATATTGTGTGACACATTTGTCCGTTAGCATTTTCTTCTTGTATTATACACAAATTCGGGGACGAAGGTGGGGTGGAAACAACTCTAACAGGTTGGACAGGTGATAGATTTAGTGGTTTCAATTCGTAGTAAGGCGTTGACGGTACGAACCAGTTTTGTGGAGTTAAAGAGCCCTGTGGCGTTTCTGACTCTTCAGAATTACAGACATCCATTGACAAATCTAAAGGCTGATTTGTAATTTCGCTCGCAGCTGAAGTACCTCGAGTTATGGAACCACCACCGCCAGTAGTGAGATATGAAATACCTTTAGTAATTTGATGTAATGGGGAAGAACCGCCGGCTCCTTGGCCGCTATTACTGCTACCACAAAACAAAGACATATTTGGCACATAGGGATTCGGAGAAGTCGTTCCACTGAAGCTACTATAAATTGGTGATTGACAACCAGAACCACTGCCAGGATAAGTGCTAAGTAGTCCACCACTACTTACTCCAGATAATTGTATTTGCTGAGCATAACCTACGCCGAGTAATTGTTTAGAATGTAAACCTCCCATGCCGTCGCCTTGCGAAATTGTTGTATTCTGTTGGGAATTTTGTTGCTGAACTAAGGCGCCACTGCTAGCCGTATTAACTCCGCTTCCTTGGCCTAATCCACTCATTTGTAAATTACTAGAATTTGCTGAATTTGGTAGAGATAAGGGGGAAACACTAAGACTTAGCATTTGTTGCTGTAAATAAGATCCCACATGATCTATATGGTTACCACTACTGGCGGCCGAACTGTGTGCCAGTAAACCAAAATGTCCAGCTAAATTCATTGGTATTTGTCTAGTTGATAAAATCTTATTTACTAATTCCACGCTAATACGCTGCTCTTTTACTAACTGGTCCAACACAGGAATTATTGATTTCAATGCATCTTCTGGAATTTCTATGTCGTGAACAGTTGATAAGTTACCACCACCAATTCGACGGAAAATATTATGAGAACTAGATGGTTTACCATGTATGGGAGATCCTGATAGAAATATATAGATTATATTTAAATATCCAACATTATAATATTTTCGCTTTATTTCACAATATAAACTTACCAGGTAAACTAATTGAGTTTTCTAAAAGCGGTGGACTGGGAGCTACCAAAAAATTTCGCTGTGCAATACCCTTTTGAAGATATTGACATTCTTGTAATGGTCCTTGGAATTGTGTCTTAGAACCTTCTGAAGCTCGTCGTACGGGGCTATAGCGACCTAAATAAATATAAATACCAAAAATTAGAATTACAACTATTTTACTAAGTTCGACGACACATTATATATCTAGTTAGTATCCATGAGAGGAAAGGCTTGTGACTCGTGTTGAAGTATATAAAATATAATTTTTTTTGTTAAATAAAAATAAATACAAACAAGCATAATATAACAATTAAAAAATAATAATTAAAAATTAAAAAAACGAACCACTTACCAACTTCTTGAACTGGTGGCAATTTGCAAGCTTTGCCATAAATTCGTCTACTTGGGTAATTAACTGCAGAAGTGGCAGAAGATGCCGAAGCTAATGCTAAAGATGGCGGATTACACATTGGTGAAGAACCCACTGTAGGGTATGGAGAACTACTAATTGTTGGAGAATTATAATAAGTACCGCCTACATAAGAATGACCACCAGAGGATTTTGGAGGTGACTGACTTAAACTAACAGAGGTATTGCTCTGCAATTTTAGTGCTGGCGGCAAATAATTTCGATTCATTCGGGATTCAACCTCACGTATAAGCTCAGGACTTATAACTTAATTGAATTTAATTTTAAATTATTAAGTTAATCCCAAATGATAATGAAATCGGCATTAATAATAGCAGCATTTTTGGTTTTGTTTAGTTCAGCCGTCGGTGGTTTTATTTATACACATATACATATGTATAATTAAAAATAAAATCATTGTAAATAAAAAAAATCAAAATAAATAAAAAAAAGAATTAATAAAATCAAAATAAAAAATATAAACAAATTAAAGCTGCACAAACAAACATAAATACAAATTTGATTTCCTAGTTCATAACAAAGTATATACAAGTATTCCGACTCTCCCAACTAACCAGAAACGATATGATAGCAAAACCGATATTACTTTATATATGATATCATAATCATATATTATTATTAAAAACGATATTATCATAATATATCGCACTGGTTCAACAATACTCTATTAACTCAAAATTTTTAAAATTACACTTTTTGCAATAAATCAACAAAAATGTCAATCTACTTTAAAAATTTCAACGTATTCCGATTACTCTTTCATCTCGAAAACCACATTTGAGATCCTTTTCGTGCTATTGTAGGACTACCTTTATATCAACAAAAAGGTATTATTTTTAGTTAATATAAAAATTTAAATAGAAATACATCGTATATATTCATAAAAAAGTTATTATTTTGATTTGAGCATTTATTCATGTAAAAATAATAAACTTGTTTTATTTAAATTTGGCTGTATTTTGATTCATACGGATTTGTTGATAAAATAATAAAAAAACAAAAGGATCATTATAAAGAAAATAAATACAACAAGTAACAAAGCTATAAATGAAAAATGTAGAAATTACAAACGGAATGACAAACTTATATATGTATACCCTTGCACTATGGTGATGGGTATAAAAATATCGAGAAGAGTCAGAAAAATGGATTTAACTCAAAAAATTGATTTACTTTGCAATAATTGCAACATTTTTAAAGAAAAACAATTGGTCAATTCTCAAGGTCTCTTATCAGTCATATTGTCATAATGTCCTAATATACAAGGTGGCGCAAAAGTAATCCTCCTATTAGAAAATGCTATAAATTTTGCGATTGGCCCCTAATGTCAGTTCTGTTTTGACATTTGTGTAGTAAACACATGAGAAATACACGTTAATAAACAATGTTACTAGAGTATCCAAAACCGAAACCGAAAACCGGTCAACCGGTTTTTTCATCTTTGTAAAACCAACCGGTTTCGGTTTTCTTTAACTTTTCGGTTTTTTGACAAACCGGTTTTTTTAAGACGGTTAACCGGTTTTAACGAAACACTTTGTAAAGCTTATTTGAACATATAACTTAAAAATATTTTGATAACATTTTTAAAAATATTCATTTATATTTTTGAAAAAACCGGTTAACCGGTTTTTAGAATAACAAAACCGAACCCGGTTTTTTTAGAATGAGGAAACCGAAACCGGTTTTTTTATAAAACACTGTTTTCGGTTAAACCGGAAACCGGTTTTTTTAATTTGCCGGTTTTTTGGACACTCTAAATGTTACGCTACACTGCTCCAAAACTCGGAATATTGCTGACTATTTATTTGACCAATAATCGGCAAAATTATAGCATTTTCTGATAGGAGGATTACTTTTGCGCCACCTGTTATCATGACTCGGCGGCTCGGTTTAACCGACTCTTAGGCATTCTGCTGGTTCGTTACGATAACACAATAAACATAGCATAGAAAGTAGTATTATTTTAAGCAATAAAAACCATTGTGAAATATTAAGACATTATGACAATATGGCATGATAAGAGGCCTTGTGAATTGACCAAATGCAAATATATTTTCAAATGAAATTTGCTTACTATGATGTATTCAGATTTTCAAATTCTTAAAATGTAACCACACACAGTTTTTTGTCTCTCCTGAACACTTGCAAGTTTTTGAGTTAATACAGTATTGTTGAACGAGTGCGATATGTAGTTTTCAAATATTTTCCTTCCAATAAAATAAATAAATAAACCACAAACCATAGAATAAACGCATCGAACGGAAAAAAAGAGAAATATCAATGTAAAAAATTACTCTCTTTTCACACATACGGGTGATACCATAACAAAATACATACAATACATTCTCATGAATTAGGTTTTTGACAACAGACTTATCTAGTTGTCATCCATGATAAGTAAGGTGAGAGCGTTTCGACAACAAACACAATATTTCTTGCTGACAAGTGCATAGGTTTTGTAAATAATCTTTGACAAAACCGTTACCAATGTAAACACAAAGCTCTTGTTATTTTTGCATATTAACTAAAAAACGGCCGTTAAATTTAAATTATATTTGAAAAGGAACAACCATAGGGTAACATAGAGACGAGACGTAATTGTCAAAAACCTAAGTCTGTTGTCAAAAACAGACTTAGGTTTTTGAAAATAAAATTTATTATCTTTTCAAAATAAATTCACTTTGACAAAACCCACGCACTTTCAAAATAGATAAATAAAAATCAGCTGTGTTGTTGATTTCACCTTACTTAGTGCATTCTGCATTGTATACTTGATAAATTTTTGTCATGATATACTTCTAAATGGTTGTCAATAGAAAAATAGATCCCATTTATTAATATTATTGTATAGTTATGACAAAATTGCTTTGTCATAACTTTATCTTCTCAACAAATATTTGTCGAGTATAGACAGAGGCATATAAATAATTTTGTCGAAATTTTTGGCATACCACCACGTGATGACCAATTGTATAAGTAATGAAAATCATTTTTTTAGGTCATTTAGAATCAAAAACATCACGCACCAACACCAATTTCTAAAATAAACCAAATTTCTATTTTCAAGTTTTATTTTTTTATTTTAAATACTTATACATTAGGGTGGGTCGATTTTTTTCACGAAAATTCGTATAGCAGAAACGCATTCTACGGAAAATTCTTGAATTCGTATTTCTTCCATGATATTTCACTATTATTTTATTTTTTAATAGTTTTTTTTTTTATTGGATAAAAGAAATGCGCAAGATAGGGTTTGATTTTAGACCTATGGTTTCTTGAGGAAACTTTCTTAGAATTTTCCGTAGATTGCGTTTCTGCTATACGATTTTTTACTTTTTGATCGTCCATACAAATCGACCCAGCCTAATATACGTATGTATATATCGCTCATTTGCTGCAACAACGTCATAACTCAAAATCCGTGTGTTTTGAACTGAGTAATACGAAATATGCGCCATTCTATAGTCTTTCATAAAGTTTTATCAGTTTTCAAAAAAGTCAATAACTTTTTCCGTGAGAGTGTTTTTTTTGTTGTAAACATCAAAATCAAAATTCATGTTTTCTCGTAAATTTGGGTTAAATACAGATTAGAAGGATATTAACATCTACTATTCAAATCAGGTTTTATTTCTAAAATCTCATGATTTGTTGAAAATTTATTTAAGAAATAGTCAAATGTCATAAAACATTCAAAGCAGTTTTTCTCGAAACGACTTTTTTTGAATTATGACGTTGTTGCAGCAAATGAGCGATATGTATAATTTAATTGTTTAAAGAAATAAGTTTTAATTTAAAAGTTCTTGGCAATTTACATAATGGAAGTATGGCCTGCATCACTTTTATTGTACTTTTATTTGATAATAGTTTAGCAACTTCCAATATGATGTAACAGTGGATTTGGTTGTGTTGAGTGAATGTGTTGTAGATTGCAAGTAGTTGGTGATGTCATTGTAATTAACTTGTGTGTTGAATTTTCATTGCTTCAAACATTTTCTTTATATTGATAAAGGCAGATAACATGTCATTGGTATCTATTGCACATAAGAGTTTTTATCGTTTGATTTGTGGAAATTTCATTCATGTTTTTTTAAACTCAGATTGATTATAGAGAGGGACCGGCACTCTTAGTATTGTCATTCCCATCTGATACCTCATTCTTAAGTTTTTGATACACTAATCTTAATATTGTTTTTTTTTTTCTTTGCTCATAGTCATGTGTCAATTGCTTTGTTTTCTTGTAATTTATTTGGCTTGTTTTCTTTTCAGTCAGGTTTTCATTCAGTTATTTTTGCACCTAATATGTTGATATATTCTGAACATACTGACTCTAATTTGGCAATGATAAAATATTGGTTATCATTGGTCCTCTTATGCTTTTTGACTACTATCAAACGTGATTCTCTAGGGGGTAATTGATATAAACATTGTTAATGGATTTTTAAAATTATCATATGATTTTCTGCATTTTTTAGTCATTGTCATATTAGTTTATTTCCATTGTGGATTTATGAGACTGGTTTGACTGCGTTATGTTTGTGAATTCTTGAAGTTTTGTTTAGTAAGCTGTCGTTGTGTTTTGAGTTACATATTTATTTATTTATTTATTGAAATTCATAGTAATATAAAAGTCCGTTTGGACCAAAATAACTTATATTACATAGTTAAATTACCTGAATAAATATACATTCAAAGAAAAAATAAAAGTTATATTCAAATAAAATCTTATTCGATTTCACTGATTACATTTAGCTACCCAGCCAAGAAATAAAATATATTTTTTATAAAAGGGATTATCCCATAAATAGCAGCAAGATGATCTTAAATGTTACACTAGTAAATAAAGCAATTATATAAAAAATAGAGAAGTAGTTGCAAATATATGGACTAAGTATATTCAAAAGCCCCCAAAATGTCTCAGCAGTTTTAGACGAAAAACATTATTCGTGTGAGAAAATAAGCGAAGTTCAAAAGGCAATATATTCCAGCAACGAGCTACTTTCACTACAAAAGATTTCTCAAATAATGTATTCCGTATTCTAGGTATTACAACCTGAGGATTTCTAGTGGAATGAGAAAAATAAAATTCAGAGCATAGTTGAGACGGCAATCCACTTTTTATCACCTTATAGAACATCAATAAATTCCGAACTGTTCTAAAGTCTCTAAAAGAACAACCTAAAAATGTTTTTACATATCCAGAAATATGCATAGTGTTTGATTAACATGTTGCACTAGTGCATTTGGTTGGACACCAAAATAATATATACGTTTGGAGTTTAATTTGCGGATAGTGTGTAGACATTGATTTGTTGATTGAGATAAGTACCCTTCCGGTGAATTTATCATTCTCCTATAGACTTATTTGTTTTGATTATTGTTGGAATCACTTATAATATTAGTGTTTGACTATTGGAATTGATTATTAGGTATTTATTTTTTACTTGGTTGATTATTTCTGATACACACATACAATTTTTGCAAAGTGAAACAAAGTGTGATTTACAAATTTGTTCAAAAGAGGTTACGTTTTACTGTTAGAAATCCTTCCCACTCCTATCTTATTATTTTACTTTTTAATATAAATTTCTTCAAATTGCATTTTTTTTTTTTTGCAAATGTGAGGGATATTTCCCTTATTTAAAATTGTCTTTTGAAGAATATCCGCAGTTACTATTAATTACAAAAACAACTTAAAGAAGGAATAAAATGTATTATATTTCAAAATAATTGAAAATAATGAATGAAAAACTTTATTGCGTTTGGTGCGTGAACTTTTTTAACAACCGTGAAAAAATAATACCGACTATGCTATGCCAATTTGCATATTTGCAAAAATTGTCAATAGTTATATCCCTATTAGACAGTGGGTACTGAATACGAAATCTTTGGAGCAAACGATGATAAACATAGTCTGGACAGTTTTGTTTATGTTCTGCTTATGAGATAGCTTTCCGCAAGATGGCTGCCGCGTTTGCTCACAATCGGGTGCACAAAAGGGTATACACATGTGCAGTTTCCATGGCAAAAATCTATGAATTAGGCTACGAAATGCACCCTGGTCCGCCCTATTCTCCGGATTTAGCACTGAGTGACTATTTCTTGTTTCCAAACCTGAAGAATTGTCTCGGCGAAAAGAGATTTGACTCCACCGATGAAATCATTTCACAAAAATACCTATTTTGATGACTCGACAAATCTTTTTTTTTGGAAAGGATAAAAAATTGGAGAAAAGTTGCACAAAGTGCATAGAGCTCAATGGAGACTTTGTTGAAAACTAAAATAATTTTTTATCCAAAAACCTGTGTTTAGATTTCCCAACAGATTTTTACAAATCCTTTTCTGTTTAAAACGTAAAACTCATATCTTATAAACAAAAGAAACAATTTTAAAATTAGTTTCAAAGGAACATATGTTTTGTTTATTCAGTATATAATCTAGGTTTAACTGAGTATCATTGGCGAGTTAAACCTAAGTATAAAATGCCAAAGCACAAACAACTGAAAAATGTATATTAAAAATTATATTGATGTTAATAAAGCAAATCAAAACAGAAGCTAGCTCTTAAACGAGGTGATTGAGAAAAACTGTAAGTATTTCCGTATTATATGAACTCCAAAACCGCGGTTTCGGTTTTTAAAAATTTAAAACCGATCGGTTTCGGTTCGATTTGTGATAATTTATTAACTATTATTAACTATAATTTAGGAAATGCTATACAAATTTAAAGTTCAAACTTGGCGAGTGTTAAGAGGATAAAAGAAAATTGGTACTTTTTCTTTTAATGGTACCTTTTTAATAGATTAAATAGTTAGCTTATATACATTAAAATTGGTTAATATGATTCTCAGTAAAGAAATAATGAAGAATAGGGTGCTCAATTGTATTATGATACCAATTTTCTATATATTGAACCTAGAATCAGGAAATTACATTGAAATTTTAAATTTGACAGTGGAAAGTGTGGAAAATTGTTACTTTTTCTTCTAATGGTACTTTTTATTATATTAAATTATATTGGTTCTGAGTAAAGAAAGAATCAAGGATAGAGGCCGTAATGATTTTGAGGTAACATAAACTATTATTGAAATTTCTATAATAATGAACCTATAAACAGAAAATTTAACACACATTATCCTGACTGAGTTAGAATATAAAAAGGGATTTGCAGGTACTTTTTCCAACTAATAGTACTTTTTGAATATTTTATAACGATGGACCTAGAAACGCGAATTCAAAAGGGATAATTAATGTTATTATTTCTTTATTGTAAAGGTATTTTTTGAATATTTTAATAATAAACCTTAAAATTGAAAATTAGGCAGAAATTATTCTGAATGAGTTAGAATTCACAAAAGGTGATTATAGTGGTACCTTTCTTTTGTATTTTCTATAATAATGGACACAGAAATATTAAATTAGACATTCATGATGCTGAGTATAAATACAAAATGTGAAACTAGAGACATATTTTCCTGAATTAGTATTAATTTACAAAGGGAGGCTTAATAGTACTATTTCTTTCTTCCAATTGGGGTGGCGAAGCGCACCGGATCAGCTAGTACACCATACTTTTATCGGATATTTGAAAATTACAAATCTAAAGATATTTTTACAGATTTGTTTTTAGAGATATTGGATGAATAATTGGATGAAAAAGTTTATTTTTCATTTCTAAATTTTGAATTTTTCTACTGAAAATAGAGTCAAAAAAGTCAAAACCGAAGAATAATTGTCGGTTTCGGTTTTAGGCCTTGAAAAACCGCGGTTTCGGTTTCCGTTAAAACCGAACTGGAAACTCTAAATGAAACAGAATTGCTACATGTGAACCCCTGCATATTTTTTATTCACTTTTGTACCACTGTGTTAAAATGTACATAATTTGTATACAATTTACAAATACATATGTTGCCAGGGGTAGCTTGGAAAAAGTTACAACTTTTCTCATTGAAAGTTAAATTTTTTCATAAAAAGTTACATTTACAATATTAATTTTGTCCATATTAAACCGTTTACTAAGTAGTAGTCCGAATTACCGCATTCGATATCGAGTAAAACATATCGTAATTTTCTTATTCGAGATTATGGCATTCGATATCGAGTAAAACATATCGTAATTTTCTTATTCGAGATTATGGCATTCGATATCGAGCAAGAAATATAGTAAATTTTATTATAATTTCGATATAGAAATCTATTTTCGATACGATAGCTCATTCGCTCACGAATGCGGTAATTCAGACCCAGTTTTTTATTAGTTTATATTCTCTACACAACATTCTGTAGATTGTGTACTTAATACCGGTATTCAGCACTAAAATCAGGAACTCATGATAGAGGAGTGGGTGTTCGCGACATTATTTATGTAAAGGTTGCATAGTATTATTGAATCCTTCTGATTGATTTTTTTCTAAATTGAGGTAAATCTCCTTTCAACGGTAATAGGAAATTTTGATTTGAATATTTAATTTCAAAATTAGACGTTGGTTTTATTATAAAGTTTTATTATAAATAATTAGTTGCTTGCGATTGTTATAATAAATTGTTAACTCTGGTTGCGAAATAAGTAGCAGCTGCTTTTTTGTTCAAAACAAATTATATGGAAAATATTACGTATAGGCTCACAAAACAATACTGAGTAGTCTTTCTACTGGCTGAATTTATTTGAGTACAGTATATATAAATGGGAATCCCCATTTATTGAATTGACGTTAGGCTAAACTTAAACATTTAAAATTTATATAATTTCCCATACTTTTTCCCTTCCATGGAGGAAATTGAAAATTCGTTTCGAATAAATAGTCAACGATTTTTACCAGCGTTTTAAAAGAAGTATAAAATTACTAAATATTTGGTTGTACAATAATGGTCAAACCTTTCATCATAGTCATATCGCTAATTTCTAAATTTAATTCTCATTTTATTTGTCAGGTAGATTTAAATGGATCACTCCTGAGGTGCAGTTTTCCGTTTACAGACCCTATTTTCTATATTGTCTTTATATTCAATTCCATATGATATATATAATTTAAAAACTTATTTTCGTTAAGCAATGGTGCAATTTTTACCGAAAAAAGAACTTATGGGTCTATTATGGATTGTCACGGAACTAAAAATGCGTTGTCAGATTTCAAAATGGTATTACAGATGGCAACTGGCAACTATAATTTTATGTTGCAACCTAGAAATTTGTAGTTGCCCTTTGACAACGCATCTGAAGTTCGGCTGTCATCCATAATACCATTAATTTAACATTAAACATACAATAAATTCATAACATTTAACTAAATCTCACTTTACTCTTATATTTGACATCTTTAATAAAATTAAGGAAATAAAATAATATTCTAGCACAATGTTGATAAAATATACATATTGTTATATATAACAGACCGTTATTTTCGAAGTTATAATACTTCTTCCAAAAATATTTATTCACAAACAATGAACAGAATTTCTCATTTTAAAATTTCTAAAAACGTTTATTCCCTATTTGAAGATATTTACTTGTGGTACTGCTATTTTCGTGTTCGCAACTGTATATTTATAATGTCATAAGCTCTTTTATGTAAAGCTTGTTACCAGTGCATCCTAGAAGGCTAAAATTCTATATATTTATAACACTAATTGCGCTTCAGATCCTATCGGAGTCAGATTTTATAATTAGGATAGACAGGCTAATTAGTTTAACATAAAACAATTAAATTAATAAAATTATAAATCACAAACACAAGAATTGAAAAAGTAGGTAAGGGAGAAATCAAAAAATGTTATTTAAACGAAAGCCATACATTTAGTTATAACCATATACATTAGGGCTATCACTTTTTAAATTTGTTTGCAAATATCAAAATGGTCTAGTATATTTGAAGTTTTTGCTCCCAAATAACCGGAAAATTTAATTTTCGTAATTAAAACAAATTTGATTCTGTCATGTAGTGATAGGGCCAAAATTTGGTTATAATAGCCCTAATGTACATAGTTATATATAATTTTTACCGAAAACTTGATTTAAATCTATATACTTATAGGTTAGATGTTTGCAATTTTGAATAGTGTAAAGACAATTGTAATTATTGTTTTTACTTGTTATTGTTTTAGCAGCAAAAAGTTGGGTGATTTGAATTGAGATGAGGCGCTATGTATATACATTCGATAATTATTAAATAAATTTTGACTTACCCGGAGGTCTTTCTGTTACTGTTAATAAACCTGTACGCCTCGTACGTATCCCACCACTCACACAGCCAGCGTTTGGTGTTATAACTCCAGTTGGAGTCTGAGGTGTTAAATTAACAGATACATGGGCCAAGCTCTGTTGTTCACTTTGGTGACGAGATGTGGAAAGATCTTCTGTACATCCAACAGTGTGTCGTTTTGAACAGCCACGTTTTTTCATATATCTGAAAACATTTTTTTAATATATGTGCATCAATGTGTATGAACAAAACAAAATATGTAATAAAAGTGAACGCACATAAAATTACGTAGGAAGTTATTAACGTGACATATTTAAAAATCAAACACTCTGCAATATGCAATATTTTCAGCATCAGATATTTCAAAGCAACAAGCTGTCAAAAAAACTTTTTTTGGGCCTTAAAAAGCATGTTCAAAACATGAATCAAATAAACAGATTACCCATTCCGCAGGTCCGTTAGTCAATCAATCAGCTGTTTGCTTGACGTAGACAAAGCCCTTTTTGTTTTGTTTTGAAAGCAAATACAAATTTTATACATCAAAGGTGAAAACAAATAGGGCAAAATTGGAATAAAAAATCAATTACAAATTAAAATTGCAATTACTTATTTGTTTTTTTTTTTAAATTTTATTATATACAAAATTTATTTTATTAAAAATAAACCATAACCATTATTAAATTTGCCACCACAAATCGCACACAGTTTTCATTACATGCAAGCAGTTATGTTTCACTTCGTACGGTTTGTCAATTTTGATTTAGAATCTTCCATATTAGCGTTGTTTGTATTTCCAACTTCCCTTATTGTTCGCAGTTAGAGTAACTTCGGGTAATGTGGACTACTGTTTTGAATTTTCTAAATTTCGGCCACAATAAAAAAGTTGTGTACCAATAAATTAACAAATGTATTCTCTAATTGTTTTTGTAGTTGAAAATTGTTTGCGTTGAAGGAGAAAAAAATGTATGTGAAAATATTGTAAGGAACCCAAAAACCAGCATTAAAAAAGTGGAGGGTAATGTGGACTAGTATTGAATAGATAAAATTCAAGAACCAGCTAAACCATTTTTAAAATAATTAAATTTACAATATCTTGTACTAGTATTTAATGCATAAAATTCATGCACCAGCTAAAATCATTTTTAAAAGAATTAAATATACAATATCCTGTACTAGTATTTAATACATCAAATTCATGAACCAATATATTTGTATTACTACAAACTTGGCTTACAAAGTTCATAGTTATTTGTCGAGTCATTTGGACCTGTAGTACACAATCAACTAATTTAAGTGGTCCACATTACACGAACTTGGGTTACAGTGGTAAAAAATTATTTTTACCTACTAATCTAAATTTGCTTAAATACTTACCAAATATATGCAAAACTATGTGTCCATTTTAACTATATAAAACAACCGCACATTAAATTCTACTATGTAACTGCACCAAATTTTGTTTGTTACTTGGGACGAAAAAAAAGTTGACCACGCGCATTATCTTTCAATACAATAATAAAAAGGCAACATATCAATTACACATGAATGCACATGTGCAATTGTCATTTCAAACAAACTGTAAAATATACGACATACCTTCAATAGTTTCTCAAAAAAGACACAGGTCCACATTGGACGTATAGTCCACAATATGCGAAGTTATCCTAATGGTTTTCACGATGCAATTTGTTTTGTATTTTAGTAAAATATTTGTATATTATACATAGTTTGTATACATTTTGTATTTCTGCGCATAAATATGAAAGCGATTCATATTTATTGCATAGTCGGTAGACAATTGTAAAAAATGTTTAAATAAATTGTAAACCCTGTTATGAGTGTATTGACGAAATCATTTATATTTTCAACCAATATAAATTATTTCGTTATATTATTTTAAAATATCTCCTATATAAGAAGGAATCTTTTAGGGGTTTTGTTTGTGTTTCAATAATTGTAGGGTATTGAAACTTGACCGATATATTACGTATGAAATGTAGCATAAAAAGCTTATTTCGGTTATACTATTTTTAATTTTAAAAATTCGTTTGTTACATAAATACCTTTGTATTTCGTCAGACCCTTCATCCTGGATAGCATTTGTACTTTTAATTGTTGTCACATCTGAAGGAAATTGCTCATTAGCATCAGCACTTGGCATTTCATTGACGGATGAGTCAATATAATAGGTATCAGGTGGAAGATTATGAGTCTGATGGGTTTGGTTTTGATATTGTTCAGTTGTGAAACAGTACGGTAAATTAGCACCTCCATCTGAAGCTCGACGGTTAAATGACCCGGCTTAAAAAAAATATATGTTTAATTAAGTTAGGACGGGCTATATAAATGTAGTACTCACTAGCACCCATAACGAGTGGGGGTTTCAATAAATGTTGATCTTTGATGGTTAAATAATGGAGAGGTTGATTTTGTAACATAGGCAAATTTATAGGTGGGTGGTTCCCAGATTGTTGCTGATTATTTCGGGGTTCGTTTTTAAAATCTAGTGGTACAACATTGGAATCTTGGAGTGCCTGTTCATGTGCAACGTCCCCGGGTCCCACAGTATGCCGTCTGGTATTTCCACTCACATGAGAAACTGACGAATAATTAGTGCATAATTGGTTTTGATTGTAATTCTTAAAAAAAAAAAAAAAAACATATTATTAAAATTCACATACATAATTAAATTTTGTAATCAATAAAAACCCTTTAAGGAATTTTGTATATACACATTTTAATAGTCTAAACATAAATAAATTTGTATAGCACCACTTTGCGGGCAATATTGTGTTGATGCTTTAATTCATTTTAATTGTTGTTTTAATAATCTTTACACGTAAATATATATAAACGTTTTAATAACAACAACAAACTATTATATTTGGATTATAACTTCATACACGAAAATTATTGGGATGTCCTAAAATATAGTTGATAAGATACTCCTACAAAATGTAGGAGTATGTCCAAAAGTTCAGAAAAAAATAAAAGGTTGCTAACATTTTTGAACATCTTTCCATGCTCTATAAGCCTTGCTATGATATTTTTGATATTTATAATTCTTATGTTCGCATGTTGATTTCCCCCCGATTTTTTTCTACTTACCTCGCTTTGTCTTTGTAAACAATCAAGGTCAATATCACTATACTTCTCCAAATTCACAGAAACATCTGACCACATGTAATCCATGCCTGTTTGTGTTACACCAGTATTACTTAAAGGACTTAATCGATCTAACGTATCTTGATGCAAAGGTTCTGAACGATCTACCACACCTGTGGTAATGCTAGTACGAGATCTGAAAAAATAAAATGTAAAATTGAAGTTTCATTACTAATAAGCCCATGTTTTTTGGCAGTTGTTTTTGAAATTTGAATAACAAGCTGTAAAGATTCTACTATTTTTCATGGAAGCTAGCTGTTGGTCAACATCGCACAGTGGTATAAATCTGTAACTTCTAAATTCTTGGTCCGATTTGAATGAAATTTGACATGCGCTAAGTGGAAGTGTTGTCGAGTTAAAGCTTTGAATTTGGACCTAATGAGACCACAAGGGCCATTTGAGCTGAATTTGGTTTAGATATGTTTATAATTAAGATATTTATGAGAGCTTAACAATTTTCAGATAAGGCGACGTTAAAAACATATGGTAGACATTTTATATATCATTGGTTACGGGATTTTATCTATTTTTTACACATGTGCTCAAAAAAATAGGTGTTCATTTTTTTTAATGCAATATAAATTGTAGAAATTTACTTCAATAAGTCCCGGTCCACACTGTGAAACATTTGCTGCAAAACATTTTTAAATTCTCTTTTGAAACTGCATTCGTGTCCACACAGTGAAGTTTTTGCTTTTCAGTTTTTGACATTTCTGTACAGAACGAATATGAACGAATAAATGTGAATGACATACTCAACAAAAACTTCATGTACATGAAACATAGTACCCCTTTCCACTCCTCTTTCCCCTTTCATCGACAAACTCAAATGTTTTGCAGCAAATGTTTCACAGTATGGATGGGGACTAAGGAATATTTCGCATTTTTTATAAATTTTTTTAAAATTAAAATCAAGAATATTCCTTTTTTTTAATTAAAATTTCTTTCAGACTTGGACAATTAAATAGTTGTATTGGAATTGATTACAAGGTTTACATGGACGGACAGACGGACGGATGTTAAGTTTTCCCGTTAAAAATGGATAGGGGATTTTGTCTATTTTTCAAATATATATATATATATCTTTTGACAATTAAAAACTTCATAGACGAAAAATGATTTTTATAGAGTTTTTTCTAAGATACAAATTTTTCAAATTGATATTAAATTATTATTTACGAACATTTTTTTAATTAAATTATGCAATTATATAGAAAAATGTAAAAATAAAAACAAATTTTGAAAAATCTCAAAAATGTGATTTTTTTAGTTTTTTGACTAATATCCATACCAGAATCAGGGTTATCGGAACCCTATAGAAAATAATTAAGAACACATTGAGCCATCTAAAATGGTTTACTATATTTTGATATCGACTAAGCGATTTAAGATTTTTTTTCATTTAAAATATTTGATGTAATGTTAGCTTTTCAAAAAAAGTAGCGAAAAATCGCCTTTTTTAATTTTTTTAAATTCAAGTGCATATAATTTTGTAGTCAGTCATGATTTTTAAACAACTCGGAACACAATCGAAGAAATAGGATAGTTTTAAACATTTAACATACCCGCCCCTGGAGGGTAGCAATGCACATTGCTGCGACTTCCTTCTCTCGTAACATATTTTAATGTAATTTATTTTGTAAAGTATTGTAATTTGAAAAATGTTCAGATTTCTTACCTAGCTCTATTAGCATGTTGATTGATTTTTTGATATTCTCTTCGTTTTTGCTGTAACTTATCGTAGAGTAGATAATAAATAGCGTAAATATTATCGAACCGATGTTCGTGTACGGATTGAGCAATTTTGTCTGCAGTTAAACCTGATAGTTGCAACATATGCGACATAACAACGGAATCCAAATTAGGTACTGATGTGGTGGTGGTTGTTGTTTGAGTAGAAATTAACGTTGGTAGTTCTTCGGAACAACTGCTCGTACTGCTGCTGTGAAGCATTGTATTAGTGGTCGAATTATATGGCTGAGCTACTAGTTGGCATTCCTTTTCAACTTCAGCAATCCATTCGCTTAACCATCGATGTTTAATAATTTGTTTTAAGGTGTAACGTCGTTCTGGCTCAACAACCAACATATTGCGAATAAGATGTTCACAATCTTTGTAGAGGAGAGAAAATAAATGTTTTAGTTTATAATAATTTTGTTCACTTATATATTATATTTATTTATTTAATAATACATACCTTGTGACATAAAATAGGGAATTCGAAATTTTCCTGTTACGACGCGACTTTTAAGCTCTAATAAAGTTTTGCCGTCGAATGGTAATGCACCACACACCAAAGCATACAAAACAACACCCAAACTCCATATGTCAGCTTTAGGGCCGTCATATTCTAAACCTTGAAAAACTTCAGGGGCTGCATAAGGAGGCGATCCGCACCAGGTTCTTAAAAAATATCCTTCTTCATATCTATTACTAAATCCAAAATCTGCCAATTTTATATTCATATCCTTATCCAAGAGCACATTTTCGGCCTTTAAATCACGGTGTACCACGCCTTTTGAATGACAATAATCTACAGCAGATACCAACTGAGTAAAGACTCTTGCAGCTTCCGGTTCCTTCATTCTACCGTTTTCTACCAAATGATCAAATATTTCTCCATTCGGGGCATATTCGGTAACTAAGTATATCATTGTTTCGGATTGCATCACTTCATACAATCGAGTTATATGCCTATGTCGAAGTTTTTTTAAAATGGAAATTTCACGGTATGTCTTGGCAAGATACTCCTCGTTTAGACATGTTTTGTCAATTATTTTAATAGCTACCTATACAGTGAACATAAAAATTACTTGATTAGTAAAAAATCTATAGATCATAAAAATGTTTTAATAAAAGATTTACAAATGTAAGAAGTATCAATTTCTAACACAGTGTGCCACCCTAATATACATATTGACAAAACATTTTAAAATTTGAATTTGAAATTTCAATATAACAGTATTTGAAAAATCAAATAAAATTAGTTTTGTCAATGTAAACAAAATACAAAATTACACACTCAAAAACAATTGTTAGTAATTAATTTGATTCGTTGATACAAATTTCAATATATCGAGCCCTTTTTGCAAAACGGACGTAAGCTACATGATATTAGATTTTCGTTTTTTATGGAAATCGATAATTTAGGTCTATTAGCATCATTTCAGAAAATTTCGTAACTATAGATGCAATAGTTTAAATTTTACGAGAAAAAGAAAGTAGACGTAAGTACACATTTATTTTCTATTTATGTAATAGCATGGTGTCGGTTACGTCTAAATTCTCTTTTAAAATATATGAAATTTAAAAGAAAATATGATCTCCTGTAAAATTTAGTTTTTGTCGGTTACGTATTTGTGCGAAAATGGCTCGATATAGTTTTATTCATAGAGAAACATAGAAACAAACTAGAACAAAAACTCAAACAAAAAAATTACTCAAAAATGTTACACATACGAGTGTTGTTTTTGTTTTCACATAGTTTTTTTTACTAATACATTCTCACCACTTAGGTTTTTGACAACTGAGTTAGGTCTTTGACAGGAGAGTTTCCGATCTATGTGTATTTATCTATGGTTTTATTATTAATATAGTTTATATTAAATTAACCCCTTTTAATGAAACACGTTAAATGATAAGTTTTATCAGTCACGAAAGGTATGTAAAATGGATGAACTATGTTCAAGTCAGCAATTCATATACATATATGGATAAATGTCATCGTTTACAATCAATCGATTTAACAGTAACCTAGAAAACGCATTCATACTTTCCACATGATAAATGTTTGAAAGAGTTTGTTGTTTTAAATAAAACAGCAACTTGCTAGTGCAATGTTAACTATAGCAACAGCCATTCAATATGTATAAAAAAGTATACTAACTAACAACGTATACATTTGAAGATACAATACACGTTCAGACTTTTCAATACGATTTATTAAAAACAATTTTTATGTGCGATCCCAAATTCTTAATAAAAAGAAAACAGGAAAATATTGGAAAATAGCGAATATTGCAGGTAAAATGAATAATATATCACAAAAATATTGTATATTACTTGTGTCCGACGGCCGAAGGCCAAACATTTTTTATATTCTAATAATTTTTAAAATAAATTTTTAGGTTCATTTTAAAAACTAATTAATCTTAAAAACAAGTAAGAAAGTAAGTTCTACACAACATTTTTCTTTTAAATTTTCAATAATTTATTTTCGTGAGTGATTTTAGGAAGTGGGCCTTATATTGGAGCTATAACTAATTATGGACCGATCACCATCAAATTAGGTCGTGTGATTTATGCACGTTAAAGTGATTTTCTGAAGTGGGCATTATATGGGAGCAATGACTAATTATGGATCGATCATCAAAAAATTTGGTGACATGACATCCGTATTTATAAAACTTATTTGGAGCGAAATTTATGTAGATAGTAGGGTTCTTAATCTTTAAGCTAGAGTATTATTTCTGCACAGATAAAATAAATTAGAAGTAATCTATAGTAAGAATGATTCGATAATATCCATAGATGTTTCGCTACTAGCAACAGAAATCAGTTGATACAGAAGAATTACGATTTAAATTACCAAATGTTTGTCACCCAAGCAAAAATTTTTCAATCAGAACTGAAAAAATCGGTCAATTAGACTAAATAATTTGATAAGTAATAAATTCGGTTGTTACAAACAAATATATTTTGTCTGTATGATAAAAACAGAAAAATGTTTATTTACCGCATTTGATATCGAGTAAAATTTATCGTAATTTTCTAATTTCAGATTTAGTACATTTTATTATAATTTCGATACCGAAATAATATTTCGATACCAGGAGAATTAACTTTTCCAGTGGTAGACATAAGTGTGATTAAAACTACTATGAATATTCATATAAGGAGAAAATAACGACAATAGCACTGGTTTAAATTTCTTTATATACATTTTGATTTGAAAAAGTTGGAGGAATTTTTATGTTCGAAATAAATTTATTGAAGGATTCTTAGCTTTAAATCATAAAATGCTAAGTTTATAGATAAAACCAATTACAATTTTGTGTTTACTTAATATGGTCTTATATTTTATGAACATTTATTAAAATAAACTTTGGAGATGACTCTAAAAGGATGAGTAAATTTTAAAAATTAGGTAAATAAATGACTAAGTGCCATTATTACAACTTGCCTTATGTTCGTAATAGTAAAAGTCAACTTTAAAGCTACCTTTTTCTATTACTTAAAGTTATCGTTAACTATTACGAACATAAAGGCAGGTTGTAATAATGGCCCTAAATCTTGTGATGAAAGACATTGTGCTAAAAATTATTGTAATTATCAAGCTTGATGTTCTGTATAATATATTAAAAGTCTGCTATAATAACTTTCTTTTAAGCGTAATCTAAAATATACAGGGACGGAAATACATAATAGAAGTAAATATGACAATTTTTTACTTACTGTCTTTCAATTCGTGGTTGAACCTTTATTTGGTTGTACAAGTGATAATTCTCATATTTGTGATTATAGATATATAAATGTTAATTCTATAAAATATATCCATCTTGTTTCAATGCATATACTTATATTTATATCTCCGCTCTTTACTTTTTTCATTTTGAATAGAATCTGTGGAAGGTGCCTGAAGTACCTAATGCTTGAAGGTGTGCTGAAACGTAACCTTGAAACAAATCTCATCTATAAATAAAAGCAATGAAAGATTACGATATTCGGAAATCAAACCTCACATTGTCATTGACTATATGCAAAACTGATGGTAAAGCACACGCAGTTGTAGAAACAGGATCAGCACTTAAAAAAGTGAAATCACCCACAACATTGCTTTGTGAACTTACACGCCTTAAAACCCAACAAAAATATCTTGAATACGCTGAAGTAAAGTTAAATGTCAGCAGCTTTCAAAACACTGATAAGTTCTCGAGTACATCATCATCACTGCCAAATCTACGCCATTCGACCGTCAATCATATCGAACGATTAAGAATACAAATCGAGGGAGAACTAAATGCATTTATTCAACAATCGCGTGCAACTGTTAATGACATATATTTGGAAGTAGAGAAAATTAAGGAAAACATTAAGCCCGATCGTTTAGACAAATATTCAGTAGCAGAGTTGCGGCAGCATATTGTGTGTATAAATTCAGAAATTGAAAAATTTAAATTGAAAAATTGTAGCCAACTGTCATTATTACAAAAAAGTTGTGAAGATTTATTTAATTGATAATAAAATTAAAGTATGATCGAATGGAAAGCTTAGAAAATAGAAAATTGATTTGCTTTGGATTATATTGTTTTTTAGTATCTAAAACTAACTGATATAAAATTGTGTAAACAATGATACTTTTTTGAGATATTCAACATTTTTGCTATTTATATAATATTTTTTAAACTTTTGATGTATGTATGTCTTACCTCTTTACAAATCTATAAAACATTAATTTCGAATGAATAATAGCAAAGTTATAAGCATTATTTCTGTCCATATATTAAGCAAAAAATATACAAAACCATTTTAGGCCGAAATACATATACAGGCCTGTCACGGTATTCTAATCCGATCGAAAGTGGAATTAATTCCGTATTTCACTTCTTCAGAAAAAGTAAAACGAACATTTCTTACGGAATAAAACCATTTTCAGTTTTCAAAGTGGAATTTATATTTCTTTGTTTTTCTAAAATGTTTAGTAAATTTCTGTACCAAAAACTTGACTTTTGTTTTAATATAAACCAGTATGAAAATATGGTCGGTCAAGTCTGACCATATGATACCCTACACTGAGTAAATATGCAAAAACATTTTTTTAAATTCAATCTATATGTATAAAAGAGTAACGTTATTGACTGATTCATCATCGCACAGCTCAAACGACTGATGCTAAAAGCATGAAATTTTAACTGTGTTTTCCTCCCTCTCCAAAACGATCCACTAAGGGATTTTTGGAAATTCGAACGTTTATATCTTTAAAACTAATAAAGATACAAAAAAACTTAAAATTGCATGTTACTACATTTAAAAAAAGCTGACAGGTGTACCTTTTCATAATTCGAACTTTTTAGGAGAGAAAACGGGTAAAAACTGTATTTTTGTACTTTTTTGGCACCCTATATATTTCTTAAACCAATAAAGATAGAAACAAATTTTAAATCGTATTCTTTACTTGTCAAAAAATAATATATGTTGGATGCTTTTTGGAAATTCGAACTCTTAAGGGATAAAAATTGTGTTTATTTTTGGTACTTTTTTTCATAAAATATGTTTTTTCTATAAATTTATATACACATATGAATATTTTGTTATGAGCTCCCGCTACCATACAGAAATTTATTTGAATAAAATTTTACCACCGCAACGGCGATAGAAAAGGTACCAAAAAGGGGGAAAACGGGAAATACATTTTTTTTAATTATGAAGCTAATTTTGATAAATTTTTTAACATTGGTTCCTGCCAAGGTGTATATTGGGCAAAATCCGGGTAAACAATTTGGTACTTTTTTTAAAACGTATTTTTCTTGAGCACATTGACACAGATTTTAATCGTTTGAGACATGCTTTAGCATAAACTATTTTGGAATAGGGGATAATATTTAGGTACCAAAATGTGAGAATTGAACTATAGGCACTTTTTCGTTCTTCTATGGCATTTATTGAATTTTCTTTAATAATGGACCTAGAATTATGAAATTAAGCATATAAGGTTCTGAGTGAGTGAAAATTCAATGGAGAAACTTTATCGCAGTACTTTATGCATTTTGTTCACTAATGATACTAGAAACATGAAATAAAGCATATATGGGTCCGATTGTGGGGGAATCCACAAGTGGGGGCCTTATGGTACTTTTTCTTTATTCAAATGAATTTTCTATAATAATGGACCTAGAAACCTGAAATTAAGCATATGGTCATAAGTGAGAGAGAATTCAAGGGGAAGTCTTTATGGTACTTTTTCTATATTGGAATAGCAATGTTTGTATCAACTTCACCAATGAACTTTGAAATGTGAAATAAAGCTTATATGATCCCGACCGATTGGGAATCCACAAGTGGAGGCTTTATGCTACTTTTTCTATATTAAAATAGTAATTTTTTAATTTACTCTAATAGACTTAGAAATATGAAAATATGCGCATATGGTAAATGTCTGAAAATTCAAGGGGGATACTTTAAGGTACTTTTTCTTTATTCTAATGGTACTTTTCGAATTTTCTATAATAATAAATCTAGAAACATGAACTTAATCTTATATGGACCCGAGCAAGTGGAGATCTATAACTGGGAACACTATGACACTTTTTCTTTATTCTAATGGTAAATTTTGAATTTTATATAATAATGGACCTAGAAATATAAAATATATGCTCCTGAGTGAGTAAAAATGAAATGGGAGACTTTGTGATACTTTTTCTTTATTCGAGTGGTATTTTTTATATTTTTTCACTAATGAACCTAGAAACACTCCAAAGAGTGGCAAATTAGAATTTAGTGGTAATTCTATTCAATGTACATAAATCATCGCACAGCCCAAAAGACTGAAGCTCCCTCCCCAAAACGATTTTTGGAAATTCGAACGTCCAGGGTGTAAATTCGGTAACCTTATATCTTCATAACTAATAAAGGGGAAAAACCTTAAAATTGCATGTTACTCCACTTAAAATAAAAACTGGCATGTGTTTGGTAATGTTTCGAATTCAAAATTTATTAAAAACTGTATATTGGTACTTTTTTATATTATTTATTTGAATAAAATGTTACAACCGCAAGGGGATGTGTTTGGTAATTTTTCGAATTCAAAATTTATTAAAAACTGTATATTGGTACTCTTTTTATATTATTTATTTGAATAAAATGTTACCACCGCAAGGGGATAAAAAAAGTACCAAAAAGGGGGTAAAAACGGAAAAATACATCATATTTAAAATTATTAAGCCAATTTTAATTATTTTTTCAACAATGGTTCCTGGATTCATTGAAAAATTAACTATCAGAGTGCTATTTGGAACTCGAGTGACAAGGTGTATATTGGACAAAATCCGATTAAACAGTTTGATACTTTTTTTAAACATATTCTTTTCTTGGGCACATTAACACAGATTTTAATCGTTTGAGATATGTCTGTAGCACAAACATTTTTGGCAATATATTTTCAAACTTGACGGGAAACTTTTGCTACCATTTCTTTATTCGAATATTAAATAAAGTTTATATCGATGGCTTAATATAGAAAGTTCGTATCTCGCTTTTTTTCAAAATCTCCTAAAAAATTCAGTTTACTATGTTGACGAATAACAGATTTACTGAAATTAAAAAAAATCCTAACTAATTTCAATAATAGTTTGAAAGAAAAAGCGCTAACTCATTTAATGTTAAATGCATATTTTTTGGTTTATATTAAAACAAACAACTTTTCTAAAAGTACATTTCGATATATTAAAAATTTTTAGTTGTTTATTTTTCACTTATAAAATAAAATTTGACATTTTGGCCAAGCAGGTGTTTTTTCTCATCTATGTAACTTATTACCTTTTGTTCTTTTTCAAGATGATTTTAGTAGGAATGTTACTATGTAAAAGTATTTAGAGCTTAAGTTTGTCATTCCGATTGTAATTTCCACAATATAATTTTCCGACCCTATAAAGTATATATATTCTGGATCCTTATAGATAGCGGAGTCGATTAAACCATGTCCGTCTGTCTGTTGAAATCAATTTTCTGAAGACCCCAGATATCTTCGCGATCCAAATCTTCAATAATTCTGTCAGACATGCTTTCGAGAAGTTTCCTATTTAAAATCAGCAAAATCCGGTCATAAATAACGGAGATATAAGATAAAATCCGAGACAACCTCTGAAAATTTCATCAAAAAGTGACAATTTATTGCATGGTCTGAAAAAAAGCAACAAAACGTATGTTTGGATGTGTGTTGGCTTCATTGCTTTGCGTAGTTTGTTTGTTGGTGTTTGACAAAAAAGCAACATGACGTATTTTGGCAACATAACGTATTGGTTTCATTGCTTTGCGTATTTTTTTTTTTGTGTTTCGTTTCGTTTGGCGTTGTTGTTTTTATACCCTTCACCTTCATGAGAAGGGTATATATAAGATTGTCATTTCATTTGTAACTTCTACAATATAATATGTTCGTCAGCAATTAAATGTAAAATTTTTAAAAGTTTGCTTGATATATTTAGGATGCTATATGCTGAAAGTGGTCAATTAATGCATTCACAACAAAGGTGTAGGGTATAAAAGATTCGGCATAGCCGAATATACCACTCTTACTTGTTTTTTAATCTAATTGGTATGTTTTAGACTAAGCTTCCAATTAGCATGTAGTATGAAATGAATTTATTTGACAAGGCTCAAAAAGTTCATGACATGTACTCTGCTAAAAATTTAGAGGCCAAAGACAGTGCACGGAAATTTAAGTCAAATTTTTATACAAAAAATATACCTGCTGCATAATGGATGACGAAACGTACGTATGGAAATATATTTTGAAAATGGAAATGTCTAAATGTTAAAGTAGTTTCAATAAATATCTCAAAGTTAAATTTTTAAAATCTCACAAATGGAATTCAGAAAAATGGGTTATAGGGTCTGATAGAGTGGTCCATTGTCTTCATTTTCCATATGGTCTTTATAAGTGACAAAAAAACATTTGTCCAAATATGCCCAAAATCCCACAGAAAATCGATGAATTTCTCAAAGTAAAATTTAAAAAAAAAATTTTAAAATCTCACATATGCACTAAAAAATTATTTATTTATTTATTTATTCGTTTATTTAATCTTAAGGAACTTAATTCTAAGACTAAATTATAGTTAAAGAGCACTAGCTGCTATGGCCATCAGCTCTAATGTTGTACATATTTACTAATATTTATGTATATGTATATAAAGCATATTATTTAAATTTTAAGTTTGGTTAGTTTAATGAAATGATAAATTTTGTTAATGTTTCCTGTTTATGGTTCCTGTTTATGGTTCCTTTAAAAGGTCTAAGGCTGAATCGGTACCGAAAAACTGTTGTCTTTGGGTTGAAAATGATCTACATTCCATGAGAACATGTTTTATTGTTAGGACGCAATTACATCTATTACAAGTAGGAGGCTGTGAGTTTCTTTTCAGAATCCAGTCGTGTGAGAAAATGGTGTGACCGAGTCGTAATCTTGAAAATGTTCTAATTTTGAATTTATCAGTGTCTGTTGGGTAAGAAGGAGGGATACATTGTGGATTTATATTGGAATAATGATAATGATTGATTGATTTGTTTTTGGTTTTGTCTATAATGACATATTTAATGTGTCTGCGAATATCAATTTTTTCCAATGTGCTATCCATTGTTAAAGGTGCGTATGAGGCGAATTTTGCTGCCAAGTCAGCTTTTTCGTTGCCAATGATACCAATGTGACTTGGTATCCAGTGCAATCTTATTAAACTTTTGTTGTCAATTAGAGCATCCCTAATCAGATTTATAGTATTCCATTTAAAGTTGAATGTGTTATTTATTGCTTTTAACACTGAAAGGCTGTCAGTGAATATTATGGTTTTCTTCCTGTCTGCTAGTACTGTGCGAATTGCTTGATATATAGCACAAGATTCCGCTGTAAAAACAGATGCTTGTTCCGGGAGCAAACCTAATAAGATATTGTCTCCATTTTCGTTTACCACAGCGTAAGCTGGTATGTTACTTTGTGATTTAGTGCCATCTGTGTAGAAGAATCGCCAGTTGTTGTTTTTTAAAATAATTTTTTGTTCTGAAAAAAGGCTGATGTAAGTGTCTTTTGGAGTATTGGACTTGTTGAAGTTTGATAGTGAAAAATTGAGGGAGGTAGTTTCAAATTTCCAAGGGGGATTTTTTATGTATTTTTTGGGAAAAAAAAGGCAGAATGTTTAATTCAGTGCATAAGGACAAAGATTGGGCTATTGCTGATTTGATGCGCTTGATTTTTTTAGCTTTGATAATTGAGGAGATATCCTTGTCAATAATGGAGTTTGTACTGTTAAGGAGTTTAGGTAGAAGTCTAGCGTTTAAAATCTCACATATGCACTAAAAAATTAAATATGCAAGCAAAGAAGCTCCAAAAATCAATTATGTTTGTAAGTTATTTCGGGGCTACGGAAAGTTGATTTCAACATACAGTCGGACATGGCTATATCGACTTCGTATCTATAACGATGGAATGACAATCTATATACCCTTGCAACCCATGGCGAAGGGTATTGAAATATATTATGAAAATGAAGATGTATAAATGTTAAAGTAGTTTCGATGAATTTCTCAAAGTTAAATTTTCAAAAATTGTTTACAATTCAAACTAATGGGTTATAGGGTCTGATAGAGTGGTCCATTGGCTTAATTTTCCATGTGGTCTTTACGAGTGATAAAGAAACATTTGTCCAAATGTGCCCAAAATCCCTCAGAAAATCGATAAATTTCTCAAAGTTAAATTTTCAAACAAATTTTAAAAATCTCACAAATACAATTCAGACTAATGGGTTATAGGGTCTAATAGTGCTAAATATGTCTCAAGTACGCGAAACCTTTTCTGGTAAGGTGAATTTTTTTTGAGGATTGTCCCAAATGCAGACATATTTGCTAAATATGTATCAAATAAAGATAATTGATGTTTAACTTTATGTTTAAAAATACGTAAATTGAATCCAGTCAGAAAGGGTTTTACTAAAGTTTAATATTATTTTTGTATTGGGTGTATGACTTAAAAATGCGGGATGTTTTCTTCAAATTTTTGCTTGTACATATTTGAAAACATTTGTATATAAATTTATTCAAAGTATTGGCTATTTTTAACTATGGTCTTTTCTCATCTTTCTGTCAACATATGGATTCTAAGCCAAAAGAACTGCTCTTCTTTTGAGGCCAAGAACGAATCAAGCCAATATCGGATACTCTGTTATTCTAGTCTTTTTTCGGCAAATGTTCGATTCAAACGAATCAGTTGCGTTCTGTACAGGTTCCTTGTGATGGTCTGACCAGATTTCAGCAGCTCATAATAGATAGGACCCTTTTGCTTCCACCAAATACAAAGCATTACCTTACCGCGTTCAAATGATACGCCATCTTTTGTAAATCCCGCATTTTTAGGACATACATATATGTATATCTAATATCTCGCTTTGTGTCGATTTTAGCATTATTTTATATTAGTTATTAATACAAAAGCAATATCTTTATATTTTGAAGAAAAAAAAATACACTTACCTTAGTTTTAGTTATGATATTTGAGGCTAGCTTGACAACAGCAAAATTTCCTTTGCCAATAGTTTTCTCTAAATCGTAGCATCCTACACGTAGGAGTTTATCTACTGATACTTTGCTTGTAGACGGAACTTTATAGTTTTGTTTTAACGTAGATGATGCCATTGTGCAAATAGATGATTTAAAGTGGTAATATCAAGTATAGTTAAAACGTATTCGTTGTTGATTAGAAGGAATGTTATAGACGTCTGTTAGAGTTTATTTTGCATTTAGATACTCTCGTGTCTTAAAGGCGTTGGAACTAAAGAAAATAGAAACGCAAATAATTAAATATTTAATTGATAACATATACATATGAATTTCTTATTGATTATAAATTACAGCCAGATAAATTAAAATATTTAGAACGAAAACAATGAATTTTAGAATCCTACCTCTTCAGATGATATTCAATAAAATAATAAATAATAATTCAAATAATTGCAATTATTATTTTCTGGTCGTATAGCTCCCTAATTTGGAAGAGGTAAAGTCGAACTTATTTGTTTCGTCCAAATAAGTTGTTTATTATTAGGTTTTTTAATGCTTTATTATATGCAATAATATAGTGGTCGGTACACATAGCTAATTTACAAAAAATACGTGAACCTAACCTTAGTAATTTTTAATACCTTTCCTTATAAAATAATCAAAGTCAAACGGTCTTATGCATAAAAAAACTTATTGTAGATTTAAAACACAAATTTGTTAACAAATACTTTAGCTTTAAAATCCATTAATAAAAGTATTGTATTCATAAACGTTTGTTAAAGGCACAATACTTAATATACTGTTTTGTCTAAGCTGGCAATGCTTCTCAGTTATTTCCTTGGAGTTAGGATAAAATATTCGTTAATTCTCTTTTTTTTTTGTTTGAATTAAGTTTTTCAAGTAATTATTAGAGAAAAAATGTATATTTGATTCTAGTAAATTTATATTAAGCGAAAATGTAATAATATACAAACGTTTTTATATATTTTATTTCAATTATTATTAAAAGTATTCGAATGGCGAATATTCTGTGATAAAATAAACATCACTGATTTATGATTTCTTTTATTAACTTATTTTTATTGTCATTTTGTTAAACTTTAACAAAATATAATGAAATTATATGAGGAAACACATAATTTTAATTCCAGAGTGGGTATATTAGATTCTGTGGACCTTCTTCCACAATGTTTACACATTTAGTTACTACATGCCGTTACAGGTTAACAATAAATTACAAAAATTTAGAGAAAAAATGTATATTTGATTCTAGTAAATTTATATTAAGCCAAAATGTAATAATATACAAACGTTTTTATATATTTTATTTCAATTATTATTAAAAGTATTCGAATGGCGAATATTCTGTGATAAAATAAACATCACTGATTTATGATTTCTTTTATTAACTTATTTTTATTGTCATTTTGTTAAACTTTAACAAAATATAATGAAATTATATGAGGAAACACATAATTTTAATTCCAGAGTGGGTATATTAGATTCTGTGGACCTTCTTCCACAATGTTTACACATTTAGTTACTACATGCCGTTACAGGTTAACAATAAATTACAAAAATTTACTCACTTCTCACTGCCGGAGAAATAAGAAACAAAATCATATATATAAAGAATTATCTTTATAATTCCCTTTTTTAAGGGTCGGACCAACTTTGAGCTACTATTCGTTTATGAATACAACTTTATGAAAATTAGCTTATAATTGGTTTATAAAGCTCTAGTAAATTGTTATGCCTACGGCTGAAAGTCTTTTTAAATTGATTTATTAAATATAAAGTCCTTATTCATAAAATATGTCGCGTACACGTTACCGAACAGGTTTTAACCTAAAAATTATTGAACTTTTTAATAATGGACAATCCCAAATTTCTATAGCTAACAAATTGAGCATTAATAAATCAATAGTTTCGTTATTAATACCGGCGGTCGTCCCTGGAAAACTTCAACGCCTAGATAGGAAAATCTTCCGTTTAATTTAAAGAAACCCCTTTATTGCTTCCAAAGATGTTGGGAATGAGCTTAATCTCAATATTAGTTTCAGCACTGTGAGAAAACGATATTTCGAAAATAACCCATACTGACAAAGAAACATTTAAAATGGAGGTTTTGCCTAAATGATTGCAATGTATTCGTTAATTTTCATTACTTTTAGGAAAATTTAAATTGGATTTTGCAAAAGCTTACGCAAATTGGACTGTGGCGAAATGGAAAAAAGTTATATTTAGCGAACAGTTTTATTTACATCAACGTTACTGTAAAGGCACAATGCTAACCATATGCTTCAATATGCCACTTCGGTTAGTTTTCCAGCATGATAATGACCACAAACACTCGTCAAAGTTGGAAAAATATTGATTATCAACTAATCGGATTAAAGTATTGAATTGGCCAGCTCAATCCACAGACTTGAACCTTTTCGACATTTTAAACGCACAGGGTCGGTACTCGCCGTTTTATTAATAATCAGGAGCTGATAAAGTGCTTTAAATCAGAGTGGGAATCAATACCAACCGCAGTACTAACAAATCTTATATAATCTATGCCAAAACGTGTGCGGATGTCATAAGAAACAAATGGTATCATACGAAGTACTGAAAGTTGCTTAAGTTTCGGAAAGTAATATATTAAGTTCATTTTGTTTTTGTTATATTATTTCTTGCTATGAAATGGAATTAAACTTTTGTATTTATTATTAGAATGTAAGGACTGAGATCGTAAAATTCTTAACACACGTTTTTCATTAAAACTTTTAACCCAGTATTATTTGATTTATCTTTTTTGATCAAGTTACCTTTGTAAAGGATGTCAGTTATTATGTTTTATGTCAATTATGTTCATTTGTTGTTAATCTGATTAAAATGAGTGACCAGAAAAAAGTGTGTACTAAAATTATTAAATATTTTCTGCAAAGCCCAACTTGGTCCTACAAAAAGTTGGCCAAACAATCAAAGGTCTGCTATCAAACTTCTTCCAATGTTATTAAACAGTACCGGGAGAACTTGTCCGTTGATATAAAACCTGGTCCAGGTAGAAAGAATGGTCCACATGATGTTTCTAAAGCCAAAAAATAGAAAGCATTTTCAAAAGAGCTCCCAACACATCCAATAGGAAAGCAGTCCGGTTAGCTTAGCACTCTGACTATTTGGTACTAAAAGTTAAAGCCAATGAAGGTTTAAAAGCATACAGGAACTCTGCTAAAAATTTGGAGGCCAAAGACAGGGCACGGAAATTGAAGTCAAATTTTATACAAAAAAATATACCTCCTGCATAATGGATGACAAAATGTACGTATCGAAAATTTTTCGCAGCTTCTGGGTCAATTTTTTTATGTTGCAGATGCTCGAGGGAATGTTGAAGAAAAGTTTAGGACCCAAAAGCATACAAAATTTACCAAAAAGCTCTTGGTATGGCAAACAATATGCAGTTGCGGCAAAAAAGCCAAACATTTGTTACAAAAGGCTCTATAAATACCGAAATTTACATCAAGGAATGTTTACAAAAAAGGATGCTTACATTCATAAGACTTCTTAATGTGTCCACTTATTTTTTGCCTGATTTGGCATCTGTCACTATAGTAAGAAAGGTCTTGAGTGGTACAAGAACAATAATGTGGTATTTGTACCAAGAGAGGGAATTCCTCCAAACTGCTTGGAGCTGAGTCCAGTGGAGAAATATTGAGCTCTTGTTAGCTTTTAAACGGAGATGGACAACCTGTTCGAACAAAGTGACATAAAGCACTATAAAAACTATAATGGAAGGGTTTTCGAAAAAGGTTCAAAATTTCATCATTAGTAATTAGAACTATAAAAATATTTGTTTTTGTAAACTATTTTTTCGAAAAAAGGCATTTTGCCTAAAAAAACGAAAACACGATTTGAGAGACCACTTCCCGTTCATCAATATTTAAGTGTTATACACCAAAATTCATGGTTTTTAGAGTAGATTAAGAAAATCTATGTTCATGAAGGAATTTCGAAAAAAGTGTAAAAACTGAGGCGATCTAATATATAAAAGAGTAACGTTACTGACTGACTGACTGCTTCATCATCGCACAGCACAAACGACTATAGCTGGAATCATGAAATTTTAACTGTGGGTTCCTCCCTCCCCAAAACGATTCGATAAGGGATTTTTGGAAATTCAAACGTTTAGGGGGTAAATAAAGGGTAAATTCGGTAACCTTACATCTTCAAAAAAAAAAAAAAAAAAGATACAAAAAATGTTACTCCATTTATATTTTAGGGGAGAAAACGGGTAAAAACTGTATTTTGGTACTTTTTTGGCACCACATGTATCTTTTAAACCAATAAACATGGAAACAATTTTTAAATCGTATTTTTTACGATTTAAAAATTTCCAAAAAGTACCAAAAAAAATATAATTTTGGTACTTTTTGGAAATTCGAACCCTTAAGGGATAAAAATTGTGTTTATTTTTGGTAATTTTTTCATAAAATATGTTTTTCTATAATTTGACATAGACATATGAATATTTTGTTATGAACTCCCACCACGATGCAGATTTTTATTTGAATAAAATTTTACCACCGCAATGGGGACAAAAAAAGGTACCAAAAAGGGGATAAAATCGGGAAAATACATTTTATTTTAAATTATTAAGCCAATTTTGATCATTTTTTTAACATTGGCTCCTGGATTCATAGTGTATAGGTGTATATTTGGCCAAGTCCGGGTCAACAGTTTGGTACTTTTTTTAAAACATATTTTTCTTTGAGTTGTTCAAGGACTTTTCTCCTAATGGTATTTTTTTAATATTTTAAATTATTTCACTTATCGACATTAAAGTTAGCTGATATGCATCTGAGTGAAGTTAGTGTTAGGAATAGGGGACAATATTTAGGTACCAAAATGTGAGAACTGAACTATAGGTACTTTTTTGTTCTTCTAATGGTATTTTTTTTTTTTTTTTTTTTTTTGAATTTTTTATAGCAATGGACTTAGAAACAAGAAATTAAGCATATATGGTCCAAAGTAAGTAAGTGAGAATTCTAGGGAGAGACTTTTTGGTACTTTTTCTTTATTTGCATAGTACTTTTTGTAATTTCTTTACCAATGAACCTAGAAACATGAAATAAAGCTTATATGGATCCGAGTGAGTAGGAAACCACATGTGGGAACCTAGAAACATAAAATAAAGCTTCTATGGACCCGAGTGAATGGGAATCCGCAAGTAGCTGCCTTTTTGGTACTTTTTCTATATTCGAATTGTACTTTTTGAATTTTCTGTAATAATGGACATAGAAATATGAAATTAAGCGTATATGGTCCTAAGTGACCGAAAATTCAAGGCGATACTTCTAGGTACTTTTTCTTTATTCTAATGGCACTTTTTTGTATTTTCTATAACAATGGACTTAGAAACATGGTAGTTCGCTGCGTGCGAACAATCAAGTAGGGTCGAAGGGACCCCGTTTTGACAAATTAGTTCTTACTTCTCAGTAAAGAAATAATCAAGAATTAGGTGCTCAATTGTATTATGATACCAAAAATGGAGAATTAAAATAAACTAAGGAGTATTTTTTAGTTTAATTTCCTATAATATTGAACCTAGAATCAGGAAATTACTTTGAAATTTCAAACATGACACTGGTTTAAGTGTGGAAAATTGTTACTTTTACTTCTAATGGTACTTTTTATAATATTATTTTACTTATATGTATACATAATTGTTGGCTGATAGGCTTCTAAGTAAAAAAAGAATCAAGGATAGAGGGCATAATGATATTGAGGTAACAGAAACTATAATTGAAATTTCTATAATAATGAACCTAGAAACATGATCCTGACTGAGTTAGAATATAAAAAAGGGACATTTAAAGAACGAATTGTTAAAAAATTACAAAAAGAAAGAACTAAGGTAAAATCAAATGTATTAAAAATTCATAATAAAATAAAATAAAAATAAAAAATAATAAATTTCGCTTAGAGAATTTAAAGCGACTAACTGCTACGAAAACTTAATATTTTAATCCACAACACACCCTACTCCAGTTTTTTGATAACACCGGATCCAAATGTTTTCCGATTTTCTCCATTTTTTCTTTAACAACAAATGTATGTGTCAAATCAAAAAAGAATTGTTTAAAAATCGTGACTGGATCCAAAGTTATATGCAGTTAAATTTAAAAATTTTGAGTTTTTGCTAGTTTTTTGGAAATTCGAACCCTTAAGGGATAAAAATTGTGTTTATTTTTGGTAATTTTTTCATAAAATATGTTTTTCTATAATTTGACATAGACATATGAATATTTTGTTATGAACTCCCACCACGATGCAGATTTTTATTTGAATAAAATTTTACCACCGCAATGGGGACAAAAAAAGGTACCAAAAAGGGGATAAAATCGGGAAAATACATTTTATTTTAAATTATTAAGCCAATTTTGATCATTTTTTTAACATTGGCTCCTGGATTCATAGTGTATAGGTGTATATTTGGCCAAGTCCGGGTCAACAGTTTGGTACTTTTTTTAAAACATATTTTTCTTTGAGTTGTTCAAGGACTTTTCTCCTAATGGTATTTTTTTAATATTTTAAATTATTTCACTTATCGACATTAAAGTTAGCTGATATGCATCTGAGTGAAGTTAGTGTTAGGAATAGGGGACAATATTTAGGTACCAAAATGTGAGAACTGAACTATAGGTACTTTTTTGTTCTTCTAATGGTATTTTTTTTTTTTTTTTTTTTTTTGAATTTTTTATAGCAATGGACTTAGAAACAAGAAATTAAGCATATATGGTCCAAAGTAAGTAAGTGAGAATTCTAGGGAGAGACTTTTTGGTACTTTTTCTTTATTTGCATAGTACTTTTTGTAATTTCTTTACCAATGAACCTAGAAACATGAAATAAAGCTTATATGGATCCGAGTGAGTAGGAAACCACATGTGGGAACCTAGAAACATAAAATAAAGCTTCTATGGACCCGAGTGAATGGGAATCCGCAAGTAGCTGCCTTTTTGGTACTTTTTCTATATTCGAATTGTACTTTTTGAATTTTCTGTAATAATGGACATAGAAATATGAAATTAAGCGTATATGGTCCTAAGTGACCGAAAATTCAAGGCGATACTTCTAGGTACTTTTTCTTTATTCTAATGGCACTTTTTTGTATTTTCTATAACAATGGACTTAGAAACATGGTAGTTCGCTGCGTGCGAACAATCAAGTAGGGTCGAAGGGACCCCGTTTTGACAAATTAGTTCTTACTTCTCAGTAAAGAAATAATCAAGAATTAGGTGCTCAATTGTATTATGATACCAAAAATGGAGAATTAAAATAAACTAAGGAGTATTTTTTAGTTTAATTTCCTATAATATTGAACCTAGAATCAGGAAATTACTTTGAAATTTCAAACATGACACTGGTTTAAGTGTGGAAAATTGTTACTTTTACTTCTAATGGTACTTTTTATAATATTATTTTACTTATATGTATACATAATTGTTGGCTGATAGGCTTCTAAGTAAAAAAAGAATCAAGGATAGAGGGCATAATGATATTGAGGTAACAGAAACTATAATTGAAATTTCTATAATAATGAACCTAGAAACATGATCCTGACTGAGTTAGAATATAAAAAAGGGACATTTAAAGAACGAATTGTTAAAAAATTACAAAAAGAAAGAACTAAGGTAAAATCAAATGTATTAAAAATTCATAATAAAATAAAATAAAAATAAAAAATAATAAATTTCGCTTAGAGAATTTAAAGCGACTAACTGCTACGAAAACTTAATATTTTAATCCACAACACACCCTACTCCAGTTTTTTGATAACACCGGATCCAAATGTTTTCCGATTTTCTCCATTTTTTCTTTAACAACAAATGTATGTGTCAAATTAAAAAAGAATTGTTTAAAAATCGTGACTGGATCCAAAGTTATATGCAGTTAAATTTAAAAATTTTGAGTTTTTGCTAGTTTTTTGGAAAAAACACTTTCTTTCTTGTTAAGTTATCTAAAAAATTTCTAAAAAGTTGTATAAGGAACTTTTTGAAAAGGTAACTTTACATTAAATATTTGAAATGAAAAAAAATTAAATTTTTGATACCGAAGGGACGGTCCATCCAAAAAAACGCTTCTTTTTTATACAGAATCCAAATATCAAAAAATAGTAATGTGTGTGAAGTTAACTCTTATGTGTGTGACAAAAAACACCTTTAACAGGGTACCGGGTTACCACATACAGAACCTATGAAGTTACATATTATTGCGCAATATATACAAATGCTCCATATTATGAAATGCTAAAAAAAATTTTAAGTTTAGCCTAACGTCAATTCAATAAATGGGGATTCCCATTTATATACACAGTACTCAAATAAATTCAGCCAGTAGAAACTAGAAATCTGCAGCGAGTAAGTTTTTTCTACATATGTGAAACTCGCTGTCAAATGTAGTATTTATTTGTACTCTTACTCAGAGCACAAGTAGGGAAGTGAAGAGAATGTTGTATTAATAAATACGAACAAGTAACACGCATACCTAAATTGGAGCGGAAGGCGTTTTTTACTTGTCAAAAATTCTCATACCCATACAATTTGTATGCAACATACCGAAACAACGAGACGGCAACGCTGCAATTGGAAAATACGATTTTGACAGCGCGTTTAACAGTGAAGTTAGTTGCAAAACACAATAAATGTAAACACATACATACAAAAGGTGAAACAAATATGCAAGAAACTCATTTTTTAAACTTTAATATTTATTTTTTTGATAAAAATTTAGTTGACAAATCACAAAACAAAAATCAGAAACACCAATACTGCAATGTACTTTATTGTTTAAATAATGCGGGTTGTTATATTTATTTTTTTGATAACCTTGTTTTTATTGTTTGACGTAGCGTTGCCGCTCTTATTTAGGTATGACATTTCAGCGTTAAAGCTAAGCGCTATTATTTAGGTAGGCCTGTAAGTAAACGATGTTAATAGAGTACCGAAAAAAAGTACATGTAATATGTGAACAACAAAAAAAGAAGTACCTTAAAAATCAAAAAACCAAAAATGGAAAATTCACAATTTCATAATTTTGAAAATGCTATTGCAAAAATGCTATACTGATTCTGAATATATGCTATACAGTTCTGAAATCTATGAATATGGTTGTGAAAAACAAAGGTAGAGCAACAAAATATTAAAATAAAATAATTTTTTACCAAAAAATAAAAAGATGTGCCTCTAAAAATTTATTCTTTTTACGCGTTTCTGTTATTTTTTCCAGTAAAAATATTGACTCTTTACATTGTTAATCATATAATGTAATAAAATATAAATGAAAAGAGGAATGATTATGTTTTTTCTTATGATATATGTCTGATAAACAAAACTGCATATACATTTTTTTACAAACCTAAACTTGGCTAATAGAATTACAAAATTTGAAAAAAAAAAAAAGCTTTCGTTTTTATTATTTTTTCCAACGCTGTATGTCTGAAATATGCATCTGAAATAAGTTCTGAACTCTCAGAACTATCAGAAGTAATATTGGAATTTAAATAAATTTGAGTTTTTTGAAAACAAATGATGGAGAGGATTAGTGACCATTTTGGGAATTGGGTAAATGGTTCGCATACTACACTATATAGAAATGTTGGTCAAAGAGGAACTTGTTGGAACTGTAATAATGTGACAGCTGAAATAATCTTGGAATTTAAATAAAATTGAGTTTTTTGAAAAAAAAAGCTCTAGAGGATTTGTGACCATTTTGGAAACGGGGTTAATGGTTCGCATACTACACTATATGGAAGTGTTGGTCAAAGGAGCACTTAATGGAACTGTTATAGTGGGATATCTGAAATAGTCTTGGGATTTGAGAAAATTTAATATGAAAAATTGTATTTTTTTGAAAAATTTTCTGTAGAGGATGGTTTGCATATTACACTATATATATATATATGGTGGTCAAAGAGGTACTTGTTGGAACTGTAGTAGTGGGATATCTGAAATAATCTTGGGATTTGAGAAATGTTGATTTGAAAAATGTAATATTGCTGGAGAGGATTAGGGACCATTTTGGGAATTGGTTGAATGGTTCGAATACTACACTATATAGAAATGTTGGTCGAAAAGGTACTTATTGGAACTGTAATAGTGGGATAGCTGAAATAATCTTGGAATTTAAATAAATTTTAGTTTTTTTGAAAATAAAAAGCTCGAGACAATTTGTGACCATTTTGAAAACTGTGTGAATGGTTCGCATACTACACTTATGGAAGTATTGGTCCAACGAGCACTTAAGGGAACTGTTATAGTGAGATATCTGAAATAATCTTGGGATTTGAGAAATTACGATTTGAAAAATTTAATATTGCTGGAGAGGATTAGTGACCATTTTGGAAACTGTGTGAATGGTTCGCATACTACACTTATGGAAGTATTGGTCCCACGAGCACTTAATGGAACTGTTATAGTGAGATATCTGAAATAATCTTGGGATTTGAGAAATTACGGGCCTGGCTCACAAAATGCGAACGAACATTTTCTTTCTTATTTTATATTGAAAACAATAACAAAAATTCAAATTTAGTTGTTGTTTTCAATATAAAATAAGAAAGAAAATGTTCGTTCGCATTTAGTGAGCCAGGCCCTACGATTTGAAAAATTTAATATTGTTGGAGGATTAGTGAGATTTTTTAAAAAATTTATATGTTGGAGAACATATAAATCTAATTTGCTAATAAAATAAGAAACACTTTTTATTTTCTCCTGTAGTCGTATCTGTATTATGCAGACAGTAGGTAATCCTAGGAAGAGTGATTGGGAAGGTGTAAAGAAAATTGTGGTATTATGTTCAAACAACAATAAAAAGAAAACTTGTTTTTAAACCTAATTCTAATTTAAATATTGAATATTTTACAGACGCTAATTGGGCAGGTGACGGAGATTGTAAATCAACCAGTGGATACATATTTTTATTAGGACAAAACATTGGATACTGATCATCAAAAAAGCAATCAACTACAGCTTTATCTTCAACCGAAGCTGAATTCATTGCTGCCTCACATGCGGGCAGTTAATGACGGACAAAAATATTTCCATTACCAAACCCATCCCCATGCATGAAGACAATCAAAGCTGTATAAAAATAATCGCATCATCAAAATTCAGTGCAAGAACAAAGCACATAGACGTTAAATTCACCATATAAAAGACCTGCTAGAAAGTGGAATTATTGATCTTAAATATTGTCCTTCAAAGCAACAGTTAGCAGATTTTCTCACCAAACCTTTAGCATTGCCAACATTTAAAGCCGCATATGAGGCAGCAATTTTGATTAACCGATATATTTTATTTTTTTTGTACTTTATATAAAAATATATTTCAAACACAAATTTTATTTCTTAACTCATGAGTCGATTAAACGATGTCCGTCCGTCCGTCCGTCTGGCTGTCTGTCCATGTAAAGCTTGTGCGCAGAGTACAGGTCGCAATTTTAAAGATATTTCGATAAAATTTGGTACATATCATTTTTTCTGCCAAAGGACCAAGCCTATTGAAACTGGCTGAAATCGGTTCATTATTTCATCTAGCCCCCATACAAATGTCTTCCCGAAATTGGACTTTATCGGTCATAAATGTTTAATTTATATATGTATCTACACAAGTTTTTGTCCAAATGAGTTTTACACCACTTTTGCTCTATTACTTTGTTGCTCTGTGCAAAAACGATTTTTTTCAGGTCCATCTCCTTTTAAATACCAAAAATTGGCTTACTCCACTTTTGTTTTGATAGCTGGTAATGTAAGGAATGTATGTAACACCATATTAGTTTTATACCAGTATATCGATACCGATATAATTTAAATACCGTTACCTATGCCGAAATAATAATTAAATTAATACCGATACCGTTATTCGCTTCGATTGCCAACATTGGAAATTATTCTCTAGTTATGTCAAGATAATCCTCTTCAATTTGACATCCAAAAGTTGGTTTTAATATTAAAATCATTATTAAAACCTAATTTTTCCATAGAAAATTATATTCAAACCGCTTTGAAATGGATTTAAGTAGGTTTTATGAAATACAGCCTTGTTTTCGATATACTAAAGTCAGAGCTACCAACATGAAAATGATAAAAAAATAAAAAAACAAAGCTTTTGGACAAAAAATAATGAAAATATTTTCTTGAAATGTGGGAGGAAAAAACAAACAAAAACATCTGTTGTACAGTTTGCCCAATTGATTTTATGTGAACGCAAAATCAGCTGAATAAGGTTTTAACGTTAAAATCGTGAGGTGTAAAAATACTATAAAACAAGAAACCAAGCCCAACCATATAATTTCCTACACTGAATATATGAGCAAATCATTATTCTATTACAATTTCTATAATTTTGTGAGTGATTTTTGAAATCGGGAGCTATGACCAATAACGGCCCAATCGTACTGAAAATATGTAGCGTGATTTCTTTCTATATGAATCTTATTTGTGTTGAATTTTATGTGGGTACTAATATTTTTGATAGATTTATACTCTTTAAAGTGATTTTAGGAAGTGGGCCTTATATGGAAGCTCTGACCAATTATGGACCAATCGCCATGAAATTAATTCGTGTGATTTATGTCAGTATGAAACTTATTTCTGTTGAATTTTATGTAGATAATAGATTTATACTCGTAAAAGTGATTTCCTTTTATATTTAACTTATTTCTGGAGAAATTGTGTGGTTACGTATATAAATAAAACATTTATGACAATAATTATCCTATTTGGGGAGGAAATTTTAGAGGGGACTAAGTGAAATAGTGGACCGCTTTCAGACATTTTCAATAGGATTCGTCCTTATGCCAAAAAAAATGCATGTACCAAATTTGTTCGACATATCTTCAATATTGCGACCTGTACTTTGCGCACAAGGTTAACATAGATAGCCAGCCAGATAAACCTTATTTATTCGGTTCATAAAGTGATTCTGAGTCGATCGGTATACTTTAAGGTTAATACCACCCCACTATGCCGGATTAGGGTACAAAAAAAACAAAATTAAAATTTCACTTCCTTTGAAAATTTAAAGTCGTTTTAAAGCCAAAAAAAAAAAAAGATCACGAGATGAAAAACTGAAAATGCAGTATGACTATATGAATTGTGTAGTTTCAAACGTACATGGACTTTATCGGGACGATATTTTGTTTGGATCGTCCCATATTTGACCATAGTCCCCACTATGGTGGATTAGGGTACAAAAAAACAAAATTAAAATTTCACTTCCTTTGAAAATTTGAAGTCGTTTTAAAGCAAAAAAAAAAAAAAGATCTCGAGGTGAAAACTAAAAATGCAGTATGAAGTGTGTAGCTTCAAACGTACATGGACTTTATCAGAACGATATTTTGTTTGGATCCATATTTGACCATAGTCCCCAATATAAAGTCCACTTCCTAAAATCTCTATAATACGCACAAGTCTCGAATAAATATCGTAATAAGATTAAAATTCGACATGAATAATGGAGATCGGCTCATAATTGTTACGAGTCACCGTATAAATATCGATTTCAGGTTACTATAATCCTAATATAAAATATATACCAATAAGTACCACTTCCAAAAAACACATTAATCAACATAAATGTTTTATTAATATCGATACCGAACCAAGATTCTACGAAGAATTCTAAGCAACTTATATCTGTTAAACAATAGGAGGTTTTCGAGTAAATATTCTTAAATGATCAGAAATGTTTGGTGTTGAAAATGGGCAAAATTAAAAAGTTGTGGATCAAAATATATGAAGAACTTTGTTTGGACCACTATACATATTTTAATCCCGATAACATTTAAATGCATGAATCTTCCAAGATGATATTTACCTCTTATATTTTCTAGTAATTGAAAATACATATACAACTGGCCAAATTGTGTGAACCAGATATTGGTGGTGGGTGTACACGAGTAATATTCGGCACAGCGAAATATATCACTGTTACTTATTAAAATTTAAGCTGATTTCCTTGAAGCATAAATTTAGTGATGGGATTCCTTTCTCCCTTACCATTCTTAAAATAATTCTTTAATTTTTACTATAATCGCTACAAAAAATGTTTAATACGTACCAATTTTATTCCTACCATTCTCTAAGTTCAAGTTCCACAGAAATAATACATACGTATGATCGTTTTGAACGTTGTATACTTTATGAATTAACACGATTAATATTAAAATTATACACAGCACCATCAGCAATAACAATGACAATAACAAATTCTGGAAAATAGTATTATTATCGTTCACTGTAATATTTACAAATGTGATCTTCTTAAACTGTTTGTAAGCGTGGAAATGGAATAAGTTGAGTATTGAAGTCGAATTTGATTTTAGTTTTATTGCCAATTTCTATGGCCATATTTTTCAATCGAGAGCAGAAGGCATCTGGATTTAGAATTAAGATGAATCTGAAATGATAAAAATTAACAACAAATATATTAACATTTAGGCAACATACACATACATACATAAATACACATATGGCTATTCCAATAGGCAGAGGAATAAAGTATTCTGCAATATTGCAGTTTTTAGAGCTAGTTTCTTACTTGTCAGTTAAACGTAGCTTAACACGCTGTTATATTAAACCCAAAACATATTTAGCCGGGATTTAACATTTTATACTTAGGTTTAACTCACCAATGATGCTCAGTTAAACCTAGATTATATACTAAATAAACAATAAGTGAGAAACATAATTTTTAGTTTAATCTAGGTTTAAACGAAGAATGTAGATTATCTTTATCCCAGAATCTAGCTCTTAGTCTTGTTATGTATTTTTAGAAAATGTAAACACCACACAATTATAGATAATATAGTATAATTAGCTGAACCGGCAAACGTTGTCCTGCCATACAAATTATAGTGAATATTTTGGTTGTTAAATAAAAAATAACGAGTGAATTTGGCATTTTAGGTATTTTTGATGCCAAATGAAGAGAAATACAAACAACATTTTTTTGCGAAAAATATTTTAAAAAAATGGGTGGATAGGGACATCCTAATGACCTAGCGGTATGAACTGTACTTTACGACCTATTGTCGTACCTACCAAAATATATAAAAAATTCGTAAAAATTCAAAATTCAAAAAAAAGCGAATAAAAAGTTTTTGGCAAAAAAATTGTAAATACAAATTCTGGATAAATTCATGACCTAGCGGTATGAAATATACTTTACGACCTATTCTCATAGCTCCCAAATATACATACAAAATTTCATAAAAATCGGTTTAGTCGTTTCGGAGGAGTTCAAACACAAACATTGTGACACGAGATTTTTATATATTAGAGATAATTCAGGCACAATTTTTCAACAAGATCGGTCGAGAACTTTCTGACTTAGAGGGCGTCCAAATTTTACATTTTCGCCAAGCATGTGTTTTTTCTCATCCATGGGTACTTATTACCTATTGTTCTTAGCAAAAAGTGTCCCAAATTGCTTAGATAGCTCCCACTCGCATCCCACTAAGAGACCAAAAAGCTCTTAAAGGAATAGACCTAAGCTGTCTTTTGAGCAAACAAAAAAATTTTTGAGGAAAAAAAAACTTTAGATTTTGCCCAAAAAAATTCAAAAATTGTATGACTTGAGTTACAAAATTTTTATATTTATATATATTCCACTCGCATCCCACTAAGCGACCAAAAACCTCCTAAAGGAATGCCTCTAAGCTAAAAAAAGTAAAAAAAGGCCCATTTTGGAAAAAAAAAATCAACAAAGTTTTTGATTTTGCAAAAAAAGTCAAAAATTTTATTTTTTGAGTTACAAAACATTTATTTTCATAGATAACCAACTCGCATCCCACTAAGCGACCAAATATGTCTTCAAGAAAAATATCTAAGCTTTCTTTTGAGAGAAAAAAGTGCCCATTTTGAAAGCCAATAAAGTTTTCGATTTCGGAAAAAATTTAAAATTTTTCTTTTTTTTAGTTTTTTCTTCCGAAAGATTGAAGAAATAGCTATCTAAACTATTTGGGACACATTTTGCTAAGAACAATAGGTAATAAGTTACATGAATGAGAAAAAACACCTGCTTGGCCACAATCTGATCTTGTTCAAAAATTGTGCCTGAATTATTATCTAATAGGACTAACTATGGTGCAAATTTCATCCCAATTGGAAGACATCGATTTTAAAAATTGGTTCATTTGACATGAAATGCCCCATATATATATATATATATATATACAAAAGTCAATATGTGTGTTTGTTTATTTGTAATGGCACTCGACTTAAAATAAGGAAATTAATGAACAATCTAATCGGGGCGATCTTTATAAGTGGGAATTATAAAGGGACAGATTTATTGCTGCACGTATTCCGATTATAACTTCAGAAATGCCTCTTGATTTTAATCCATTCCAGTTTCCTATTTGCTTAGCATTTGCAATGACAATTGATAAAGCTCAAGGTCAGTCTTTGCAAGTTTGCGGACTAAGTCTAGAAAATTTATGTTTTTTACATGAACAGCTTTAAGTTGCATGCTCGCGAGTGGGAAAACCTACAGACTTATAAGTCTATGCACCAGATGGAAAACCATAAAAATTGTATATCCCAAGTCATTAGAACAACTAATAATTAATACAAAATTGTATATATTAAACATTATATACAAATATGTTTTGTTCTAAACTTTTCTATTTTATTACAATTTACATTCACATTAAGGTTAGAAAATATGAAATAAATAATGTACTTTTTACTAAATTAGAAACTAATTTGAAATAGACTAAATATATTGTAAATCATTACGGTACGAGTAGCGAAGCACACCGGGTTTTAGCTAGTATATTTCCATATATATTTGGTTTATTATGAATATATACATATACAGCATTATATGTAAAGCTTTGATAACAGAAAATTACAAGTGCTATGTAAAAGAAACGAAAAGACAAAAACAAATAGTACATACTCGTATTTAATGTTGGTAGTGTCAATTAACTCTTTTCAGAAATTACAAGAAATAAGTTTTTAGTAATTGAATCGAGACTTTGTACTGTCGTGTATATGAATTTTTCGCAAATATAAAGAATCCACTTCCGTATTATATACGATTTATGTTTATATTAAATTTGAATTGTGTTTTAATTCTCTCACTCTTTTACTTGACATTTATCCCGAATCGTAATTCAAATTATAAAGTAAAACCTTACACCAGACTCTAGATGGCACTTCATTGTAATTTTTTAATTAAGTTGAAGTTCATTTATTATAATTTATCAGTAATTGTTCAAAGAATATCACTGAAAATTATTTTTGAGACAATTGGCAAATTGGAATGCATTTTCCACCCTTCCAAGGTCGTCATCAGCAATCTTTATTGTCAAGATCTTTTACAAATGTCACCTATTTAACTTACTATTATTAGGAATTAGAATATGGAAAGCCTAATTCATATATATATTTTTTTTCTTTGGTTATTTAGACAAAATTATCCTTTTTTGGCACTATCGCACTTAAAATTCAGTCGATAAAAAAAATTCATATATTTCTCCCTAAATAGCTGGCCGGCACTCTATATATATATAAAGATTAATATATGTCTGTTTATTTGTTTTTTTTTTGTGACTTGTAGTAGCCCAAGGCACTGGACCGATCCTCTTGAAATTTTAACTGTATGATCCTTCATATCTGCTTCTTTTTATTTTCCAATTTCAAGTGGGCGTGGCACTTCCCATACAAAGTAAATAGTTATTTTCGAATATCTGGAGAACTATATTTTTGACATTCTTTAAACTTTATACGAACATATATCATATCAGTGCATGAAGCCTAACTAATTTATAGCACCTCCCATACAAACAAAGTAAATGTATATTTTCGAATATTTCAAGAATTATAATCGTAAAAGTATTCCAAGTTTGTAATAATCAATTTCATATCACTATCGAAATTGGATTAGTGGACAAGGATCATTCCGTAGAAATTAAATATGTAGTTAATTTCGAATATCTGGAGAAATATAATTGTAAAGTACTTACCACCATATTCATAAAAAAAATAAATTTAAACAATGTTTTAAAGCTAAATTTCCTCACAAAATTTGATTTTAAAACGTTGTTTAAATTTAAAAATTGTTTATGAATAAGGCCTTTAAACATTAAATAAATCAATTTCTTATTACTGTACGGAGTTTAGCTAAAAATGGTCTGGATCGGAACAGTGGGTGTGGCAACTGCCATACAAAGTTCATTGTCAATTTTAAATATCTGGAAAACTAAAATTGTGAGGTTCTTCAAACTTTGTCTAAATTTTTTATACAATCATTTAACGTAATTTGTCTGAAAATGGACGGGATGTTATTAGTGGAAGTGGAACCTCACATTCAAAATAAATAAATAAATATTATCAAATGACTTTAATCACTTTCTTATATTTTTATATTTAGTGGGAATGATATACAGAAAATAGTTATACTTGAATATCAGGAGAATTATAACAGTTAAATATAAAAATGGGTGGAATCAGAACAGTGGAGTGGTATCTCCCATAACAAGTATATTGTTATTTTCGAATATCAAGTGAACTGTAATTGTGAGAGTCGTTAAATTTTGTGTAAATTACGTTGATGCCAGTGGCCTGTTATGCCAAATATAAGGGGGGTCGGAGGGACATACTCTTCCCATACAAAGTAAATATTTATTATGGAATATCTGGAGAACTGTGAACGTAGGTCGGAACAAGGAAGATGTTCCCTCCTATTTAAAGATAATATTCTTCATCGAATATTTTGACAACTACTATAGACATAGATATTATATATCATTCAAATCGCTTTGTTGCCAGTATTCGTTGTTTGTTTTATAGTAAGAGGGATCGAAACAGGTTGGGTTACCCCTACCAGATTGGGTTTATTTGTTGTCAATGGATATCTGAAGATCTATAATAGTGTGATTCTCAAAACTTTGCAGATTTATTTTCGAATATCTAAAGAGCTGTTATAGCAAGAGTCTTCTGACTTTTTATAAATTACTTTACTATCATTGTAAGTAGTTTGACTAAAAATATGCTGTATCGGAACTTGCCCACTGTAAAAACATACGAAATGATATCAGAGCGAACGTCATAAGAAAAGTATAAAGATTTTTTTAAAATCGAAAGATATTTTGTATACATTTTATTATAACATGTATAATGTAAGTAATAATATGATAAAATTAATTAAATAAACTTTAAAGATTTTGAAATAATTGCAAAAATATAATGGCAACGGTCTACAACCTCTGATGGCTTTGTAAAATAAAAACAAATTACGATACTTAACAAATTCTGCAAAAGTGCACCCAAGAAAAAAAGTACAAAGTATTTAGAAATGTGCACAAGACGTCGAATATTATAAATAAAACGTATTACCATATTAACCACACAATTAACTCTTCCCAAGTGCATAGCACATTTACCAAAAAAAAAAAAACTTCAAAATCGTATGAGATATTTGCAAAGCCCATGACAATTGAACTTTAACACGCGAAAAAATAATCGAGACTATATTAACAAAGCTTTCATAGTTAATATATTTTGATATAAAAATTAAAAACTAAGATTTATTATACATATATGCCAATATGTAATTCAAATAATACACTTTACCTAAAAACTATGTTGATATAACAACTGTAATTCGTAACATCTTCGAATTTATTTGTTACTAGCTGAACCCGGTCCGCGTTGCTGGGCCTTAGAAAACATCTGTTTTTTATTGCATTTCGGTCTCGATTTTAATATACAGTGTTGGACAAAGTCGGTGATGCAACCATCAATTTAAATACATGTGGTGGCAGTCCGGCTGGTTCCAATGAATTCAAAAATTCAGTAGGATAATCGACGGCTTGTTCTTCGTTCATTACTGTGTTAATCGATTTGCATTTTATTGTTTCGCCAGGCAGTTTCAATTGTATTTGTTTATTGAGCTTGTTAACATCATAATTTGTTGGTGCCAAAATTGCATGTTCCCACAGCCAATCCGAATTTTTGTAGTTGGTTGTAAGAATTGGGAATACCTTGTCAACAACGAAATCTCATTTGTGGCGAGATCAATTGAAAATTTTCCATTTCTGATGTACAACAATTGTTTTGAGAATGTTTCGGCAGAAGGCAAATGCAAATGCATGTTCGTTGATAGCATTCGGCTTCTGTAGCTTCATTTCCAGTAAAAAAAAATTTGAAGGAACTTCACATCATCATTGGGAAGCGGGAGCAATGATCCAATTCTGTGGTACATTTGGCCTTGAACTTTAAAGGTGGGCATGAAGCCGACTTCGTTTGAAATCATCAGTTGCACTTTTATATATTTTGAAGGAAGTGTTTGGAAATAGGATTGGCGCCAGAAATGTAAATTAGAAGCAGCTTAGGCGGCTCAATAACTGGTGGCAGAATAACTTTACCGTTCGAACAGCACATTCCCGGAGATTCCTTAGGGAAATTCAAAACGCGGCAATGTAAGCAATGTTTGTCCATTGCGCAATCAGTACGTCCTTGTGATTCTTGTAGTCATCATACTTATTGTAATAAAATGCCGGCAACTTTAAATCGATTCTTTGTCTTGATCGAGCCATTCGGGAGCGATTGTCTTCTAGTCTTTCGATATGCTGTTGAGGTGTCTCTACAGCACTCGATGAAGATACAATGCAGCGCATTTGCTGAAGCCGTGATTCTCGTTCTCTTCCCGTTTCTGCGGTTCTAGACGTAGATGCCCTTTCTAAAACAAATTTTATTTGAATAAAACCGTTATTTTTTATTAAAAGTGGAATGCGGAGAGTTATTCAAAATTTTATTTTTTTTCATAGATTTCATATGGAAATTTCTTATTCATGCACCTAATATGCAAGAGTAAACAAAATTGTTTATCATCGATTTATAATATAAAAGAACTTTTATAGTACCGGATATGTGTTGAAATGTATTCCTTTCTTCGCTTACACCAAATAATTCGCTTCAGAGTACACCACTTTGAATTAAAATTTTTAGAATGATGTTAAGCAACGAAATGAAAATTGTCATTGTTTGAACGTTGGGAAAAAAAAGTATTTATGTATTTCTCCAATTGAAAAAAAATTTTTTGGTCGACAAAATTATTTTTTTTGAAAAATTTTTTTTTTGCAAAATTTTTTTTTACAACAATCACTGACTTTGTAAGCCTGTATATAGGAAACTAAATAAACTATCTGTGAGAATTGAAGAAAAGGTCGATCAACAATTATACAATAATTTTTTTTTTATGTCATTAGCGGTATAGTATAAAAATTTGATTCTGCCACGCCATTCCGTCCATAGACCAAAAATCTGACTTTACAGTGTTACCCGGTAGGCTTTTCTGAAGATTCCGTAAAAATTTTATCAAAATCGGTATAGCCGTTTTTGAGTCCATGCTGAACGTACATACACAAATCTGTTTTTATATATATATGGCATTAACGGTATAATGTAAAAATTTGATTTTTACACACCCCTCCGCCCACAGACCGGATATCAAAAATTTCATCAAAATCGGTGCAGCCGTTTTTTATATATATATAGATGGCATTAGCGGTAAAATGTAAAAATTTAATTTTGCCATGCCCCTCCGCCCACAGACAGAAAATCAAAAATCTGACTCTACAGTGTTACCCGCTAGGCTATTCTGAAGATTCCCTGAAAATTTCATCAAAATCGGTGCAGCCGTTTTTGAGTTCATTCGGAACATACATACATACATACATACATACATACCCACATACATACAAACATCCATTTTTATATATATAGATTTGATTATAGGACTCTTCTTCGAAGTTTTTTGCTTCATGAGAAGGTGAAAAACTCCTAGATACAAAAAAATCATTCAATATCAGCATCTAAAAATCCTCCATAATCCCACAAAATCTAACCCATGAACCATTTAGAAAAATGTCTTATTTTAACCCCAAGTATGACGGTCTTTGTCTTATTGCAAAGTCTTCACAAAAAGCTTCCAGTTTACTACGAAACGATCAGACACATATGTATGGTAATACAAATCTCTAACAGACCGAGCAAGCTTAATTTCTCTCAAATTCATCCAACTATCGTTGCTATAAGTAACACTCTTTGTCGCAATAGGAACACATGTAAAAAGCTAGTTAATAAGATTAGAAATTGAAGGACATTGACATCACCAGAATAAAATTGAGAAAAGTCGAAATTAGACAAAAATAAATGTTCCAGTCAATCACGGTACTTACAATTGCTTAATACAGAATATCGTGTATATTGCATTAAATACACTGTGTATTGTATTTTAAACGTCAAAAACCAAGTAAGGAGTATTCAGTAGTAGGTTTTCTAGAAATAGAATGAAAAATAGAACTAAAAAACGTCAATAAATTACTGCAAACGAAATCTTTCATTCGATATTGTGAAACAGGCTATATATAAATTATAGACATATCACTAACTAACCAGAAGTCAATTAGCGAACTAGATCCGTGATCACCATCAAAATGTGAAGGTCGGGAATTATGAGCCACGGACAAATAACATCTTGAACATAGCGAACGCATAGAATTAATGCTTTGTCAATTAAGATGAGCAACATTAAACATTCGAAAATGAGGTTATAATGTATCTTCCAAATAGGAATTAATACTGAAAGAGGGACTACTAATTTGGTCAAAAGCCAAATGACTCATAGAAAATAGTTAATGCTTGGGGGGGAACCAACGATCATAAAGAAAGGAATAAAAGTTATTTATAAAAAACATTTTTATTAATGAAAACAAAAAAATTACAATTTCTTATTGCATTTAGCTAATCATAAGAAAAATATGAGATCAAAATAAGAAAGGATAATTCTAATAAATATAGGAATAAACACAACCAACAAAATAGATAAAACTATTAATTTAACAGTCTCCTTTTATAAAATAAATTCAATTTGAAACGAATGATTTAAACACAAATGGCACGTAACAAATTCGGTTAAATACAAGAATATCTTTATTAACTTTAATGATAATGTTTAGGGAATGTTAAGGCATTTTATTTTGAACTTATAAAATTCGTTTAATAAAGTCAAAAACTAATTTTCGTTAATTTTAGTTTTATTTTATTTAAAAAAAAAATAATAATAATAGAATAGAATATAAAAACCAAATAGAATAGAAATACTCAAAAATTAATGTTATACAGAGGCCAATACATTACTATTATGCAAAGAATTACATTGAACGATGCTATGGGTCACAATACTCTCATCAGGTTTTGTCAATTTTACTTACAACTTACCTCTAGCAGTTTCCTACAATCGTATTTAATTTCCCAGCTGTTGGCCCATAGTGATAATTAACATAAATTCTCAAATCAATATTTCCTTCAACAACGCCCTGAACTTTAAGTGAACGTGATTTAAAATAACCATTTATAGTACTGTCCACCAATTTTAAATACTTTGGATCAGCGAAAGGCAAACTCACACCACTACAGTTTTTAGATATTGTAGTTGTATGAGTTGAGTAAAAAGTTGAGAAAAAAAACAAAAACAATAACTGAAATAAACAAGCATAAAAAGCGAAAAGCGTAACACAACCTGCTTCTATCAATGCTCATGCGAGACTGACTGGTTTTGATTGGATTTATACAATGTATGTTCTTGCGTACATGTGAAAACAAAAACAAGAGAGCTCATTTGAGATCTCAATGCCTTTCGCTGCTTTGGATGGTGGCATAATTTTTCAGTTTATAGCAGCGAAAGGCAAACTCACACCACTACAGTTTTTAGATATTGTAGTTGTATGAGTTGAGTAAAAAGTTGAGAAAAAAAAACAAAAACAATAACTGAAATAAACAAAGCAAAAAAGCGAAAAGCTTCAAACAACCTGCTTCCATCAATGCTCATGCGAGACTGACTGGTTTTGATTGTTTTTATACAATATGTGTGCTTGCGTACATGTGAGAACAAAAACAAGAGAGCTCATTTGAGAGCTCAATGCCTTTCGCTGGTTTATACTTAATATGGCAGTAAAATACAACAACAGCAGGAAACAGCAACAGAGACCAACACACTTTTAGCACTACTTGGAATTCCGGGAAATTGACAATTCAATTATATTTTGGAGAATACCTTTCCAAAAACTCAATTTAAATTCAAAATCAAGGTGTATTCATAACGTGAACACAGCTGATATTTATAGCAGTATTTATTTATGTTTAGTTTGAGATTGTCAATTTTTCTATATATTTTTTGTTGTTATTGAAAGAAAATATTTTAAATAGAAAATATTAAAAAATCTAACATTTTGGTAAATAGCGGTATTCACAATGTAGAGTACTTGGTCTGGTAATGTAGTAAAAGAGCACAATATCAATAAAATAAAAACAAAATACATTAGAATTTGAAATATTTGTCAATAAATAGCTTTTCTGCTTTTTTACTAGGCCAAGTACTCTACATTAGCGGTATTCACAATGTAGAGTACTTGTGCTAGTAAAAAAGCAGAAAAGCTATTTATTGACAAACATTTCAATTTCTAATGTATTTTGTTTTTATTTTTTTAATATTCTGCTCTTATACTACATTACCAGGCCAAGTACTCTACATTATGAATACCGCTATTGTGAATACCGCTAATGTGTTTTAAACAAATAAAAGTGTAAAAAAATTCAAAATTTTTTATTTTTTACATTTGACAAAAAAAAAAATATTAAGGTTCCTCATGTAAATGCTTAAATGTCTCGTAAACTGTGCAATCTGTACATTTTTACACTCTCGCAAATGAACTGTCAAAAATTGTATGGAAATTCATTTGCGCTACAATTTAGACGTGCAGACTTGAATTTATTGTGCATTTGATGAATCAGCTGTTTTTGTTTACTTTTATTTATAAGAAATAAAAATCAAATCATATACAAATATTTTATACATGTGAAAATTGTGTGACTTTGGAACATAATAATGATTGGATTGAATGACTTATTTCAGACACATTATGAAATCTGTTTATCGTTCATGTACTTTTTTGTCGCAAACCTACCCGAACTTAAAATTAAAGAGTACATGTACAATCGAACATGTCTACTGTATTGGTTGCACTGAGCTGTGTTTGTTTACATTTATGTATGAGATTTTTAATCAGTGTGTGTATTTTTCTGAACTATGTCAAAAAGTCAAGAAATTTAGTTAAAATCATTAGAAAAAAACAGATCTGACAAACCTGGAACTCTGTCACAGCACTTACCATAAACCTACATATTACAACAATACATGGCATTAATCAAACAATTTTAGAACCTTGGATAATAAATATAGGCTCACAATGACTTAATGGATTCACTTTCAAGTGATATCCATATTCTTCAGAAGTATTAACCAGTATAGTAGATATTTACAGTTATATATCAAAACTTTAAAGATATAGGTATAATTCAAATTTGTATGTTAAGAAGCTTTCTATGCAAAAAAAAAAATATTTAAAGTACATACTATTGTCACGATCTATATTTGTACCAAATATTCTTATAATTTTTAAAAAGGGACATATTTCATAATAAAAAGATTGCATTAATACATATCAACAATAATATATCGATGAAGAGTAAATCGAATGATGCATAAGTGTACCAAAGATATAATCAGTATTTCATCAAAGATTAATGAGTAATCAAAAAAAAAAAAGTGTCCTTATTAATAAATAACATACCTTATTTATTAATACTATATTGTATATAAGTTGATGCTATATTACAAATTTTGTGGTCCAACAAAGTTTTCACCCTAATATACTTGTATATGTATGAATGACCTCCGAGGAAATAAGATTAACATGGGATTTCGAAATTAAAGATTTTTTATATAAATAAAATTAAAGTATTACAACCTAAGTAATGTGGCTATTCTTATTTAATTTTTTTATAAACTGAAGCAATCGCGCTTAACCCGCCAATGATGACCTACATATATGTCTGTGAGACCGGGTGTGTTAAAAGAATCGAATAACTTTATTCTCCCTTATTGTTTTTAAAATTGATTGTAAATTTTTATATTGAAGTAAAAGAGATTAAATATCTTTGTTATATTGTCAAAGAGCATAAAATTAAAAAAAAGTGAACTATTATTTGCGTTACCATAGGCGGGTTAATGACTTCCCAGTTGTGTAGCAAGTTGTCAATTTAGCCCTTATATACGGTAATTGTCACTAACGTCCGATCACTTTGCTGACTCCAATTTATATATTTTGGGTCATTTGACACGTTACTTGTACAACCTAGGTACTCTAGTGTGAAGACAAATTACATTGAAGTGGTCTAAGTAATCAAGATTTAAATGTTTTTCCTGTACTGCACATTTTTGTGATTAGTTCGTACAAACTGGTTTTATAATTTTTTTGTATAATTCTCATGCATTTTATATTATTTTTGCTTAATTATACATTTTAAGTAACCTAGCGTGAAGTCGATTTACAATTTAGTGTCTCTTAGTAACATAGAGTGTAGCAGTTTGTTTTGAAGCAGTTATTGGACTGTCTATGAGATGTCTTTTTAACTGACTATTAGAGGTCAATCAGCACCCATACCTGTTAATATAACTAGTTATGTAGCTGATGAACTTATGAGTTAGGTAGCTTGTAAGGTAACTAAATGTAAACGGGATGTGAATATAAAGCGTTTACTACTTTGGACCAGTTATCAGACATTCTCATTGTAATCCAAAAGGGTCAGTGGACCCCATGCTTGGGACATGCACATTAGGCATATAACTAACTTTAGCGAAATTTTTGTCATACCACCACGTGATGGCCAATGTTGTATAAGTAATGAAAATCTTTTTTTAGGTCATTTGGAATCAAAAACCTCACGCACCAACACCAATTTCTAAAAGAAACCAATTTTTTTTTTCTCCGAAAAATTATGTAAATAATTTCATATTCTTTTTTTTTTTGCAAGTCTAAGGAATACTCCCCATATTCAAAATTATCTTTTGAAGTATGTTCGCAGTTATTACTAAAATAAAATATATTGCATTTCAAAAAAGTTGAACATATTTAATGAAAAACTTTATTGCGTTTGGTGCGTGAACTTTTTTAACAACCGCGAAAAAATAATACCTTGGTATTTCATTTTTTTAATGCTCTATTCGACTATGCTATGCTAATTTGCATATTTGCAAAAAATGTCAATAGTTATGTCCCTAATGCACATGTTAACTGCTCACGTAGCTAGTTTTGTAAATAGTTGTCACCCTAAATATAATTACTAGTACGGGAAGGTCTCCTAGAACTGCTGGGTTGATGGTATCAGCACAAGTGTATGTACATATGTATGCATGTTAAAATGTATATGCAGCCAGTCAATCTACTTTTTTATACTATGTATTTACATATGTACATACATACTACTATTTTATGGCTTTAACTAAAGATAACTTTTCTTGTTACACATACCTTTAATAGATAAGTGATAAATTTTCACTGATAATAGTAAAACATGAAATCTTAGTGACAAAAGAAAGCTAATAATATAAAAATGATAATAAGATTTTTTCCTATTTGAGGCGAATTTTAAATATGAAAAACACAACTTGAAAGCATTCTAATTTTTTATACCGGTTTTAATCTAAATTCATTTGTTTTTATTTTTGCTCGAAAAGACGCAGAAAAAAGAAAGAAGAACAAGTAAAATAACCGATAAACCAACCTTCGGTTTTATATTGTGTGATTATTTGCTTTTTTCATTCTCTTTCATTAAAATACGGTGTATGTATGTGTGTATTAAATGTGTAGGTATTTAGTATTTTTTTACAATAATTTTACAATATATACCTTTCAATAATAACTTTTCTTCAATAATATCATAAAAAGTATTTATTTTTTGTGTATTTTTAAGATATTTTAACAATCTTATGTATATTTTGTTTTAATTTTTTTACATTTTTCTTATTTTTTTTCATTCTTATTACTTCACACACTCATTCACAGTTGGATTAAAATTTTCCATATTTTATTATTTGCTTTAAATTCTGATTAGCATTTGTTACGTTTTGTAATAAATATTATATATTTCTTAGCAAATATTTTATTTTAACATTTTCAACTTTTTATATCACATTTTTTACCACTTTACTATTGAATAAAAATATGTAACGTCAGACAAACTGAACAAGTGATTTTTTACTTTCAATTAAAAATTTTCGCCGTAAAACGAAAAAATCCCATAAATTTGTGTGAAATTATGTGAGACGAATGAATCCATCTAGCAAACAGTCTATAAAATTGATTGATAAAATAAGTCAAGGTGCATTTAATAAGGTGTCATCGGGATCACAGCTGATTATAGATATAGCACGCATAAATGTCAAACTAGACGTATAAAAAATATTCGCCCGAGCGCATTTATGTCAAACTCCATATATAAAAAATAATTGAATTCGCCTGTATTTATTTGTATACGCTACTTCTGTCACCTTGATAAATTCTCCTTGAAATAAGTGTAGTTAGCAGTGTTGCCATCAATAAGTTATAAATTACACATGGCTCTTACATGTATTACACATCCGACGAAAAATTACACATGTAAATATTATAATTTTATATAGATTTTGGTTAGAGGTGGCTCGTTTTTGAATATCAGATGTTTTAACTGTTTGAATCTATTATAAACATTGTTTCTCAATAGAGTTTAGCAGGTAGAGTTCTATTCATATATCCAATTGGTTAGACATTGATATATTATCTTAAATATCACAAATTTAAGAAAAGTGAATGAAAACATGTTTGTAAAATCATAAAATATACGACTTTTGTTAAAATTTTGTTGACTCCATTTGAATAATGCCGAAAACGTAAACGATGTTCGCAAATAAAATAAAAGTTTGTTTTGAAGTGCATTTGTATATTTTTACCATAATTTCCAATTTTTAAAATTCGTGCATGAATTTGTTTAGAGTTATCAACAAAAATTCAGAATGGCATGATGAACCTAAGATTCTCTGAAAACATTTTTAAAATTTTTCGAAATTCGTCTTATTTCCAAACTATATTTATTTATGCATTAAAAACCTATAATTTTTTCGACAATTTTGGAATGCGAACTAATACGAACTTTCAGTGTAATCGCACTAGAATTATTTGCATTAAATTTAAAGCAAACAATATATATTTCATGTCATTCAATACGCCATTTAAAGACCGATCACATTATTAAATATTGCGCATTGTTTCTGTGTAACAAATACGATGGTAATCGAAATTAACAATTATATGATCCAGCTAACCAACGGATAGTGTTAGAACAAAAATTTGGGAATTTAGAAATTATACATGCCTTGAATTACGTATATGCTACAACAAAGATCAGGGATGGCAAAAAAAAAAAAAAATTAAAATTGTAACAACCAAGTCAATTTATTTTATAAACTTTATATGAAAAAATAAACTAAAAGCGTACAAAATTTATTTTGACTTAAGTAAGATTTTACAAAATATTCTGATATCTTTTGTTATTTTTTGTTACATATCGTCGCTGCGCATACAAACAACTATGTGTTTTTTAAGAACTTTTCAGGAGACAACAAATTTCAGAGCATAATTCAATACAAAATAATAAAATTACACTTTGCGACAGAAACAAATAACTGGGAATTGATACCGTTAATAAATTCATTATGAAATAATTCATAGGGTTAATTCATTTATGCTTCAAATGTATTGAATTCATTTCTATCATTCCTTGTTGAATCATTAAAATTTTAATTCAATTCAAATCTATTAAAACAGACTTAAGTCAATTTTTTTAATGCATTTTATAAATTATTAATACCAAAACAAAACTGAATGAAGAAAAAATATTTTATTTCAAGTTGTATCATATTTGAATTAACAGAAATTAAATCATTCAACGGTGCAATGAATTTTGTTATGATTTAATTCCATTGTGAATTAATTCAACGATAAATGAATTCAATTAACTTGAGGGTTACACGATCAAGTTTTAATACACTCACACTTTTCAGAATTGAAACGAACTTGCATTCAATTTCTCATTCAAGTTGGGGTTTCAATTTTCAATCAAGAAAACAGCTGATTACATTTTCACTTATGAATTTGTATTAAAATTACTTTCAAGTTGCGTGCAGTCTACGTCACAGCTTTCAATTTTTGTAAATTTTGGCAAACAGTATATGTAAAAGACTATCAAGAAAAACTTTATCGTGTGGCTGCAGGATAAAATAATAGCATTTGAATGAAGCTAAAGAATTAGAACTTGGGAATGAATTTATGGAATAAATGGCTAGCTATTTTTAGGGAATTATGCTCAAATTGAATTAATTATAGTAATTCGAAGCTTAGCTTATAAACCAGTAGCTTAGTTGAATATAAACAGATTAATGAAATAAATGGCTAGCTATTTTTAGGGAATTATGCTCAAATTGAATTAATTATAGTAATTCGAAGCTTAGCTTATAAACCAGTAGCTTAGTTGAATAATAACTGATTTGAAGTTTCTCAGCAGATTTATGAGTGCGCCGATACACTAGACAAGAGTGAGCTGGACTATCAATCTGGCGGTTGCGGGCTTGATTCTGCAGACAAGCAGCACGCTAAAATTAAAAACTGAGGCCTATCGAACGGTATATTTTGTTATTTAAGTTACCTTGAGAAAACTCTGTGCATTTTTCCAGTAAACATATATTTTTATTATACTCGACAACACCTACCAGAAAATTGTATCACTTCCCAAGTATTTCTACTTCATTCTTATTTGTATCATTGTGTTATCTACAACAAATTGATTGAAAATTGCAATTGTACATTAAGAAATCGAGTCGTTAACATAAATTCCAAAACAAATTTCATCTCTTTTTCATATATTTATTATTTAATTTCTATAATGAAATTTAAGTGGAAAAATTGTCTACGATTTCTTTTTCAAAAGAAATCGTCAAATCACAAAATTTACTCTAAAAAATCTTCAAAATGACATAAAATCGTTAAACTTAACATCACTGGTTGTATATTTAAATTTGCTTTCTAATAGGGGGTTCACACGGTATGTATTGCATATGTTTTGTGACATGTATTGGTAAAATTTTCCACATGTAAACCGTGTGATCCATATGAAAATTTGTATATGTAACCTAGCCTTTAGAACACATTCATACTTTTGCACAAACACAATCACGCTAGGTAAAATACATGTGACTTATGACTTTTTTGACAATTAGAGCATGTTCTATTTTCGTGCGTTTAACAGTGTGTATTTTGAAATACAACACTGTGTGAGTGTAAAACAAAAAACACAAATCAAAAAAGAGTAGAGAAAAATCACAACTATTTTGTACATTTGCATTTTTTCTAGTGCATGAAAGAATACACACAAAAAAATCCATAGGTAATATTTTCAAAAAATATACTATAAATTTAACTAAGCGCAAGGGTAGAATGGTATTTACAAAGTTTCTTAGTTGATATAACTAAAATGTTTGATAATTTCATACATACCCTTTTGCACCAAAAATTTTCTAAATTTACAATTCCAATAGTTATATTACCATTGTTTTTAGGTAAAGGGTATTGTTTGAATTACCTATTGGCGTAGATAATAAAACTTAGTTTTCATTTAAAAAGAAATTAAATATTTAAGCTTAGTTAATATAGCCTCGATTCTTTTTTGTGTGTAAAGCTACGTATACACGGTTGTCATATTCCTACAAAGTTATCAGAAAATGTTCAATAAATAGTTAACAGCCATATGTTTCAACATAAGTTCTCATGGATGTGTTAACCATTTTCTGAGCATGTTTCTGACAACCCTCTATACGTAGCTTTAAGCTACAGCCTCAAAAAAGTATTCCAAAATTTTTCTATAAAAACTAAAAGTTTTTAGTCATATCGTTTATACTCGAATTGCAGAAACTTTAATGAAAGTGTTTGATAATAAACAAGGCAAATTAGTAATGCAAATTTGTTTACCATTTTATAATTTTTTGGACTATTCGGCTTTAAACGATTATTCGAACAATCGATTTAAATATAACCCTATGTCTTCGTTCTAATTTTGGACTTCTGGCATCTCTAACTAATCGAACATGAATGAACGAAAGAGGAGATGACAAGCAAGAAAGCAAGGCGCATGGCAAGGCGAATCTAATAAGGTGACCTCACGAGCACAGTTGACTTTTATTCTTGAATTCGCCGACATCGTTAAACTGTCAAAATTGCTTATTTGTTTACAATTGTTAGCTGTCATAAAATAATAATTTTAGTTTTTAGTTTGTGAAATTTTTGTTTTTGCTCAATAATGTATTGAAATGATTAATTTGTCACTAAAAAGTTAAAGAATTATTGAATAAATCAATTTCTTTAGCACAGTTTTAATTTGTTTTTACTGTTAATAACTTCTTGCATGTATTGGCAGCCTTTGGCCGGACGCACATCTTTAATACTTAAAAATTTCATTGAAATATACAGAAGCTTGGATTGTATGCAGTACAAAGCTGTCGAAAATTAAAAACATCTTGCTAATGACACCTAAAATGCATAGGTTTTTTATTTATTGGCAATAACTTTGATCTTGTACAGGCGGCCTTTGGCCGTATGCACATACATACAAGAATTATATGGTAGTAATTTCTTTCTTAAAACAAGATCCAAAGGTGAATTATATGAAGTACAAGTTGTTTAATGACTCGCAAATGTAAAAGTGACTGGTTTTTCATCTAAACTATTACAAATTACAAAATATTAATTATTTCTAAAATAAAGTTTACAATTTGTATTTATTATCAGCTGATTTTGACATTTTGCCGATTTTTTTCTAATAACAAAAAGCATGTTGTTTTTGTCTTGTTGTATTTGTTGCCGTGGCGCTCTCACTTTATTAGATTCGCCTTGTGTAAGTTTTATATTTATTGCTTTATTTCAAGTGGAGGGTGTTAAAATGTTCGATGAAGAGTTCAAACGCGTGGAGAAACAGAAGAAATTGAATATAAAACAATAGGAAAAAAGTGGACGCATCAAAAACACACAAGCACAAACACGCACATATATATGACGCGCACCAATATTAACACAAATTTTGACAGTTCAGATGAAACAGCTGACGATCAGCTGGGTTAACGAGTACACCTTATATGAATTCGCCTTGACTCTCACCAATATTAACACAAATTTTGACAGTTGAGATGAAACAGCTGACGATCAGCTGGGCTAACGAGTACACCTAATATGAATTCGCCTTGCTTCAGTCATTCACAGCTAATTGTTAACTTTAGAAGATGCCAGATGTGTAAGTATTTTATATGTACACCTAAAAAGTGTACATTTATTATTAACAATAAGGCATTATCAATGTTATAAAAAGCAGTATAAAAACAATATAAAAACCACTACTAAAATTTACAACCCTAGCATGATAAATTTCTCTACTAAATAGTTTAGTTTGTCCACACTTCAGAAGTGCCCCCTAGTCTTAAAATTAGATGATACGTTTATCTACTAAATATGTGTGTGATCACATGTTCGAAGCGCACCCTGGTCCTCAAGATGTATGATCAGTTTCTCTACTAAATAGTTTAGTGTGTGCACACTTTAGAAGTACCCCCTGGTTTGGAAGTTGTATGATAAGTTTTCAAAACCAAGTAGGTAAAGCGCCCCTAGTTTTAAAATTAGATGGTTAGTTTATCTACTAAATATGTGTGTGTCCACATGATCGAAGCGCCCCCTGGTTCTTAAGTTGTATGATCAGTTTCTCTACTAAATAGTTTAGTGTGTACACACTTTAGAAGCGCCCTCTGGTTTGGAAGTTGTATGATAAGTTTCCAAAACCATATAGGTAAAGCGCCCCTAGTTTTGAAATTAGATGGTAAGTTTATTTACTAAATAAGTGTGCGTCCACATGATCGAAGCGCCCCCTGGTTCTTAAGTTGTATGATCAGTTTCTCTACTAAATAGTTTAGTGCCTACACACTTCAGCAACGCCCCCTGGTTTGGAAGTTGTATGATAAGTTTCCAAAACCATATTGGTAAAGCGCCCCTAGTTTTAAAATTAGATGGTAAGTTTATCTACTAAATATGTGTGTGTCCACATGATCGTAGCGCCCCCTAGTTCTTAAGTTGCATGATCAGTTTCTCTACTAAATAGTTTAGTGCCTACACACTTTCCAAAAACCATATAGGAAAAGCGCCCCTAGTTTTAAAATTAGATGGTAAGTTTATCTACTAAATATGTGTGTGTCCACATGATCGAAGTGCCCCCTGGTTTTGAAGTTGAATGATGAGTTTCCAAAACCATGTAGGTAAGGCAGTCGCGTACAAAAACATACAATATTGCCAGGTAAAATAAAAGGAAGAATTGTTTCTACACATTTTTTAAGTGTACATTTATTACTAAGAAAATGGCATAACCAACATTATAAAAACATACTAAAACACTACTAAAATGTACTACGATGGGCAAAGAACTATTAAAAAAAACAAAACAACACATTAAACTAAAACAATTCGAATTCGTCTTTTTATGGAGTATTGCATTGTATATATTGGCTCCCTTTTGCAACGAACAAAGCGATATTATGGCTCATTTAGCAAAGAAAGTCTTCGTGTGGATCCCGTATAACAAATTGGAAGAAATTCGAGTCTACAAGTAAGTTTTAAAATGTTTAATTTGGAATCTATAACAAATACTTATAATATTATGTTTTTACAGAGAAATTTTACGCTTGTTTATGTCCAAGGAATTATTTTGTTTCGATACCTTCAACAATGATTTGGCACTGTTTCCAGATGAGCACTAAGCATTGCAAAAATGTATTGCTGAACTTAAAGATCGTTTAAAAGAACATGTAAGTAATTAAAGCCTAGATTTTATAGTTATTTTATAAATAATTTAATAATTATTATGTTTCCTTTACAGAACATACGCATCATTGCCATGTATTACTCCCGTTTGCATTTGAAACGTAGTATGCGTGAATAGCTTATGCCCAAGTGATACTATACGCGTTAAGATTGATCTTCGTGCTGAAATTATCTACTTTACCATTAAGAAGAGTGCTTCGGATGTATTGAATGCGTGGTATAAGGATGTCAGCCAACTAATGTCGTTGGTTAACAAGACCTGCCTTTTAATCAACAAAGAATGATATTCATTTTGTTATTTTGTGCTGGGATTTTTTTATTTGCGGGCATTTTCTTAACGTTTTTGCTTAAAGAACTTGTAGTTTAGCAAATAAATTATATTTACAAATAAACTATTATGCGTGATTTTAGATTTTTCATATAAAAAACGATGGGTATTTGGTGGGAAATATGAGTGATGAATACAGATTATTGTGTCCTTTTTCCTCTGGGACCTCTTATTAACGATCTATGAGTGATTTTAGATGTAATTTTATACATAGTGCTGTAAAATTGATTACATATACTTGACCGTAAAGCTGTTTAGAACCGAGTTCGAAGAAATTCACAGCAAGTAATGTTTGAAGGAACTGAATATATCAAAGGAATTACATTAAATATGACTTGGGACTTCGGGCTTACAAAAGACATACAGGGCATCTACTTCGGCGGCACTGAAACAGAAACGCAAGCAAAAAACAAAAGCACTGCTTCGTCAGTATGCAAGTAATGCCCATAGGAAATTTCTGTTTACAAATGAAAACAATTTCAGTGGAGGAGTATTTCAACAAACAAAATGAAAGAGTCTATGCTACGCCATCTCGACAAACATCGGAAGTAGTGCCTAGGGAGCTCCCTGCTTCTGTGATGGTATGGTGGGGAGTTGCATATGATAAATAAGATAAATTTTTGCGAAAAAGGAGTAGAAACAAACAATTTTGGAGAATGTTTGGAATCCAATAACGTTTAATTGTTGACGACTTAAAGGGTGAGAATTTGTTGTCTTATGTGGAGAGAACATTTCAGTTGATGATGTGTTGTTGGTGGGACCATTTGAATTGGTTTTTGCGGGAATGTTTAATAAAGCCCAATTGGACGAGCCGGGTGATTATTTTAGACATTATTCGTAAGAAAAGGCACAAGGCATACACTACGGTTAATGGCGTGATGATCCTCATGATAAGGAAACTTTACTGGTGGCCCGTAATGATGCCTCTAAAAATTAGAAATTGGTTTTTGTGGCCGGCAATGCATTTGATGCCATTTTAAGCTGTTTGGAAAAGGATTTTCAAGGTACACCCTTTACAGCGGCTACTGTAAACAATGTTAAACATGTTAAAGGGCGATAGAGATGATCCTGTTACCAAAGCTGTAATGGAAAAACTGCAACACATTGCTACTGCTGTTGCTGCTGCGACCATAGCAGTAGATGCATTACCAACATTATAAAAACATACTAAAAACACTACTAAAATGTACTACGATGGGCAAAGAACGTTATTTAAAAAGAAAATAGTGTTTTTTAGGAAAATTATTACAAAACAACACATAAAACTAAAACAATGCGAATTCATATGTTTGTGCAGTATTGTATTGTGTATATTGACTCCCTATTGTAACGAACAAAGCGATATTATGGCTCATTTAGCAAAGAAAGTCTTCGTGTGGATCCCGTATAACAAATTGGAAGAAATTCGAGTCTACAAGTAAGTTTTAAAATGTTTAATTTGGAATCTATAACAAATACTTATAATATTATGTTTTTACAGAGAAATTTTACGCTTGTTTATGTCCAAGGAATTATTTTGTTTCGATACCTTCAACAACGATTTGCCACTGTTTCCAGATGAGCTCTAAGCATTGCAAAAATGTATTGCTGAACTTAAAGATCGTTTAAAAGAACATGTAAGTAATTAAAGCCTAGATTTTATAAATAATTTAATAATTATTATGTTTCCTTTACAGAACATACGCATCATTGCCATGTATTACTCCCGTTTGCATTTGAAACGTAGTATGCGTGAATAGCTTATGCCCAAGTGATACTATACGCGTTAAGATTGATCTTCGTGCTGAAATTATCTACTTTACCATTAAGAAGAGTGCTTCGGATGTATTGAATGCGTGGTATAAGGATGTCAGCCAACTAATGTCGTTGGTTAACAAGACCTGCCTTTTAATCAACAAAGAATGATATTCATTTTGTTATTTTGTGCTGGGATTTTTTTATTTGCGGGCATTTTCTTAACGTTTTTGCTTAAAGAACTTGTAGTTTAGCAAATAAATTATATTTACAAATAAACTATTATGCGTGATTTTAGATTTTTCATATAAAAAACGATGGGTATTTGGTGGGAAATATGAGTGATGAATACAGATTATTGTGTCCTTTTTCCTCTGGGACCTCTTATTAACGATCTATGAGTGATTTTAGATGTAATTTTATACATAGTGCTGTAAAATTGATTACATATACTTGACCGTAAAGATGTTTAGAACCGAGTTCGAAGAAATTCACAGCAAGTAATGTTTGAAGGAACTGAATATATCAAAGGAATTACATTAAATATGACTTGGGACTTCGGGCTTACAAAAGACATACAGGGCATCTACTTCGGCGGCACTGAAACAGAAACGCAAGCAAAAAACAAAAGCACTGCTTCGTCAGTATGCAAGTAATGCCCATAGGAAATTTCTGTTTACAAATGAAAACAATTTCAGTGGAGGAGTATTTCAACAAACAAAATGAAAGAGTCTATGCTACGCCATCTCGACAAACATCGGAAGTAGTGCCTAGGGAGCTCCCTGCTTCTGTGATGGTATGGTGGGGAGTTGCATATGATAAATAAGATACATTTTTGCGAAAAAGGAGTAGAAACAAACAATTTTGGAGAATGTTTGGAATCCAATAACGTTTAATTGTTGACGACTTAAAGGGTGAGAATTTGTTGTCTTATGTGGAGAGAACATTTCAGTTGATGATGTGTTGTTGGTGGGACCATTTGAATTGGTTTTTGCGGGAATGTTTAATAAAGCCCAATTGGACGAGCCGGGTGATTATTTTAGACATTATTCGTAAGAAAAGGCACAAGGCATACACTACGGTTAATGGCGTGATGATCCTCATGATAAGGAAACTTTACTGGTGGCCCGTAATGATGCCTCTAAAAATTAGAAATTGGTTTTTGTGGCCGGCAATGCATTTGATGCCATTTTAAGCTGTTTGGAAAAGGATTTTCAAGGTACACCCTTTACAGCGGCTACTGTAAACAATGTTAAACATGTTAAAGGGCGATAGAGATGATCCTGTTACCAAAGCTGTAATGGAAAAACTGCAACACATTGCTACTGCTGTTGCTGCTGCGACCATAGCAGTAGATGCATTACCAACATTATAAAAACATACTAAAAACACTACTAAAATGTACTACGATGGGCAAAGAACGTTATTTAAAAAGAAAATAGTGTTTTTTAGGAAAATTATTACAAAACAACACATAAAACTAAAACAATGCGAATTCATATGTTTGTGCAGTATTGTATTGTGTATATTGACTCCCTATTGTAACGAACAAAGCGATATTATGGCTCATTTAGCAAAGAAAGTCTTCGTGTGGATCCCGTATAACAAATTGGAAGAAATTCGAGTCTACAAGTAAGTTTTAAAATGTTTAATTTGGAATCTATAACAAATACTTATAATATTATGTTTTTACAGAGAAATTTTACGCTTGTTTATGTCCAAGGAATTATTTTGTTTCGATACCTTCAACAACGATTTGCCACTGTTTCCAGATGAGCTCTAAGCATTGCAAAAATGTATTGCTGAACTTAAAGATCGTTTAAAAGAACATGTAAGTAATTAAAGCCTAGATTTTATAAATAATTTAATAATTATTATGTTTCCTTTACAGAACATACGCATCATTGCCATGTATTACTCCCGTTTGCATTTGAAACGTAGTATGCGTGAATAGCTTATGCCCAAGTGATACTATACGCGTTAAGATTGATCTTCGTGCTGAAATTATCTACTTTACCATTAAGAAGAGTGCTTCGGATGTATTGAATGCGTGGTATAAGGATGTCAGCCAACTAATGTCGTTGGTTAACAAGACCTGCCTTTTAATCAACAAAGAATGATATTCATTTTGTTATTTTGTGCTGGGATTTTTTTATTTGCGGGCATTTTCTTAACGTTTTTGCTTAAAGAACTTGTAGTTTAGCAAATAAATTATATTTACAAATAAACTATTATGCGTGATTTTAGATTTTTCATATAAAAAACGATGGGTATTTGGTGGGAAATATGAGTGATGAATACAGATTATTGTGTCCTTTTTCCTCTGGGACCTCTTATTAACGATCTATGAGTGATTTTAGATGTAATTTTATACATAGTGCTGTAAAATTGATTACATATACTTGACCGTAAAGATGTTTAGAACCGAGTTCGAAGAAATTCACAGCAAGTAATGTTTGAAGGAACTGAATATATCAAAGGAATTACATTAAATATGACTTGGGACTTCGGGCTTACAAAAGACATACAGGGCATCTACTTCGGCGGCACTGAAACAGAAACGCAAGCAAAAAACAAAAGCACTGCTTCGTCAGTATGCAAGTAATGCCCATAGGAAATTTCTGTTTACAAATGAAAACAATTTCAGTGGAGGAGTATTTCAACAAACAAAATGAAAGAGTCTATGCTACGCCATCTCGACAAACATCGGAAGTAGTGCCTAGGGAGCTCCCTGCTTCTGTGATGGTATGGTGGGGAGTTGCATATGATAAATAAGATACATTTTTGCGAAAAAGGAGTAGAAACAAACAATTTTGGAGAATGTTTGGAATCCAATAACGTTTAATTGTTGACGACTTAAAGGGTGAGAATTTGTTGTCTTATGTGGAGAGAACATTTCAGTTGATGATGTGTTGTTGGTGGGACCATTTGAATTGGTTTTTGCGGGAATGTTTAATAAAGCCCAATTGGACGAGCCGGGTGATTATTTTAGACATTATTCGTAAGAAAAGGCACAAAGCATACACTACGGTTAATGGCGTGATGATCCTCATGATAAGGAAACTTTACTGGTGGCCCGTAATGATGCATCATGGTCAATATAAATGTCAAAGATTGGATGGCTATGCTGCAGAAAGGGTTATATTTTACGAGCAGCGAGAAATGTGGCTTTAACTAAATATGAAAAAGACTATGTTTAATTAATCAATAAAATTGTTATACTAATTGCTTTTTTGTAAAATTTATTATTAAAATGTTTAATAATGTCCAATTGTACGAGCCTGGTGATTTGTTTAGACATATTTAGGCTTCTATTAAATTTGTTACACATTTATTATCTTCCGAATCACTTTCTGATTCATTAGAACATATAAAATCAATGTGTAAAACGCAGTAATTGCAAATGCAGTAACTACATCGATATGATTTAAAGTTAAATGATTATAAATCTTCAATCGAAATTTGTAATATACAATGATTTTAATCAACCACTGAAATGTATTGCACATACGTATACATATTTATTTTACATTGATCAATAAGTTAAGATGTCGCAATTGCCATCACAAAATAACTTTGAAATTATAATTAATATAATTTTTAATAAATTGTTAACTAATTAAACTATTTTTTATATATCATACCTATTATACATGTTTTATTTGAGACGATCTAAGGTATCGATGTCGCAATTGCCATCACTAAATAACTTTGAAATTATAATTAGTATAATTTTTAATAAATTATTAACTAATTAAACAATTTTTTGTATATCATATCTATTATACATGTTTTATTTGAGACATCTGTAAAAGCGTAATAAGGAATTGTATCAGTACTTCAATTATAATTTAGTATTTTAATAAAACTAATATAGTTAGTTCTAAACATTGTCCTGCTGTTATTTTTTACAATTCTTTTATAATAAATACATGATATGTTTATATGTAACTAATTTCTTATTCATTTTCTTAATCGTGATATTTTTTACCATTGAAAAATATCAATTAACTGTAAACCATTGTGTACTACTTGGTAGTTATACATAAGTATAGAATCGTTTATAAATTTAAACTATTACTATTTCTAGGTAGCATCTTTAGGGTTTAATGAAGCTGTAGCAAATGGTCGTCCTGGCAGTTCCAAGTTGTCTTCAGATGAAGCAACGGAAAAGACTTCAGCAGATCAAGCAATAGCAGCCTCAACAAATACTGAATCTAATAAATATCGACGAGGCGGAGCATACTCCACTGATGCAGGAGGTAAATTTTATATTTTCATTTCCCAAAATTATACTTACAAAACAGTTCTATTCCCTTAAAGACTACATATACAATACAGCCGATATTAATTTAATACAACCTGAGAATAAACCTGTACATACTAAAATAACAGCCAAATATACTAGCAGTATCACAATACCTCATGATTCATCAGAAGATACTGAAACTGCTGAAGAATATGTAGCCAAAGCAATGGGTATGTATGGTTCTCGATTGCGTGAACCTATACGCGTACCCTATGAACCAGAACCAACACAATCAGAACAACCTCAACAGCACCATCAGCAACAGCAAAAAGAACAGGATCATTTGCAGCAGGAGAACCAACAGCTATTAGATCATCATCAACATCAGCAACAACATGAACAACATCAGCAACATGAGCAACAAAAGCAAAACGAGGAACAAAAACAAAATAATTACGAGTATTATACATATACCCAAAAGGAAGTACCACATCAGCCATATACAACTGACGAAGAACAAGCACCGCAACAGGCTTACGATCAATATCCCTCTCGACCAACAGCCGAAAATGATGCCAAACAACAATTGGAAGAACATTTACAAGCCCAGTTACAAGAACAAATACAACAAGCGCAACAATTGGTAAAAGACAGAGAACAAAAACCACCACAAGCAGAACAAAATGAAGCCGATGAATCTCCCGCTCCAGTATATGAAAAAGATCCTGTCACCAGGTCCTACAATATATATGAAGAACATACCGAAGGTTATGATCCAGCACAACAATCCGTGGTCGACCGTAACTATCGCACTAAATTTATCTACAAACCTGCTCCCCAATATCAAGAAAATGACAATGAAAATAATGAAGAGAGGATACGAGTGTCCGCTTCTACAGAAATACCAAAAGCCGAAATCATGAAGCAAATTGAAAAGTCAGTTATTAAATATATGAAGGAATTGGAAGCAGAAGGCAAGATTATTGCAGCTCCTCAAAATCAAGAGCCCAAAACCTATTTTAAAGTCATAACAGTTCCAGGAAGTGATGAGAAACGTATAGCTTCTACAACAATTAAGCCAACCAAATATATTTCCTCCTCTAGCGGCAGCTATCAGGAACCTTATAAATATTTGGCATCTCATGCAGTCTCATCAACACAAAAGTACCATAAAAATGCACCTCCTAAGTCCAATTATCAGAATGAAAACGAAAATGTATATCAAACAGCTACCCACGATGTAGCCGAATTAACACCAAATGTTGAATTTATATACAAAATAAAAACAAAGGCACCTTTACATACCGCCACAGTAAAAACTGTATCAAAACCTTATAATTTACCCATTAAATCGTACGAACAATTTGATCATTCACAAGCATTAAAGAATTTAGAGGAATTTGATCTTTCTCACGTAGTTACAACACCGGATCCAGAAGAACATCAAAGTGCTTCATCCAACAAACCAAACAAATTGTATTTCAATTCAGAAATCTATCATGACATTAATTCATTGCCATATAAACAAAAGCAACGAGCCGAAGCAGAATTTCGTAAACTAAAGGCTGCCGCAGAAAATCATCCAGACTATAAAGGTTACGCGGCTAGTAATTCACAAAGTGGCTATTATGCGGAACCACCATCTGATCGTGAACCTGATCGCGACACTTCCAGTTCTAATGTTTCCGAGGATGGCTATCCTATAATGAACCATTATCAACATGTACTAAAGAAGGAGGCAATGCCTGGTAAATATGATGATTCCAATGCTAGTTATGAGCAGCAACAACCTCGAAGTCATAAATATAAACCTCTAGAATATGATAATTATAATCCTAAATTTAACAACAATCCAGAGGGCTATGGATATCAACTGACCTACAAAACACATCTAACAAACCGACATGCTCCCGGTAAAAGAGGAAAGCGTGGTGGTTCCCCTCATCCAAGCGCGAACAAGAAGTCTACACATCGTGCTTCCTTAAAAGATTATGAAGTTAATGTTGCTCTTCGTCCACCACCAAAAAATTAAACTATTATTTTAATAGCCAACGCAAATGAAGTCTTCTAGAATTTTTCTTTATTTATTTATAATTAATTCTTTTAAAATACTCGTATGTTTTTATATAATTTTAATACACCTCAAAGTTGTGCTAAAATATTAAATTTTAAACAATTACTATTGTTTAATTGTACACTAATTTTAAATGATATTAAAAGTGTGTTACTTATTTTTAATAATTTTATATACAATAGTAGCATGTGTTTTATTTTTACATTAATATTGAAAGACCATTACCAAAAGAAGGCCATGTTATACAAACATCATGAATCTTTAATAGTATTTGCGAACAAATCTCTAGTAATAACTTCAAATTGTTATCAAATATTCCGTATCACTATAATATCCATTTTATTTACAGCATTGGCAGGGTATATACATATTAGTTTGACTTTTCGTTTGTTATTTCCACACTTTCAACTGCGTCCCCATTAAGTATACAAATACATTTTGGATCATTATAGATATCCAAGTCAATATAGCTATATCCGTCTGTCCACCCGTATGTTGAAGTAAGGCCGTGAAGATAAATTCGTAATTTAAATATGTCCCATATTCATGTCAACATGTGTCTGAAGATAAAAACAAATTTAGAAGAACGTTTTAAGGCCATAACAGGGCACTGTGAATGATAAAATATCTAAGCAAATTAATTAAAAGTGTAAAAAAATATGAATACAGGGAAATATTTAAACAATAATATGCAATTTTGTGAAATAAAATGTAATAATGTTAAATTAATTAACAGAAACCATGTTTAAGATAACAAAAACCATGTTTAAGATGCAGTAATATTAAAACGCAAAATACATTGGGCGTATGACTTAAAAATGCGGGATTTTATCAAATGTTTAGCCTTTATTTTGAAACATTTGTACAATATAAATTCATTCAAAGTATTCACCATTCTTAGCTATGACCTTTTCCATCCAGAGAAAGCGTTCTGCATCGATCGAAATAACTAGTAATCGCACGGTCCAGTCTGCAATATAAAGTGGTTGAGGCAGAACTTCCAAACCACTTCATTCTAAATACCTTTTAACAGGTATTGAGTTTTGAATAAAAGTGTGGAACTCTACAATGTATAGAGCATTTATACAGTCCAAACGACTAAAAAAGTAAAAGCCTATGGCAATTCCAAATTACTTCCCGACTCCTATCATGCCTTTTTTAATGATACGGGATGTGTTTTTCGAAGATGTTAAGCTCGTCATAGCATTATCTATAAGTGGGATAAATTAGACTGCTTATGTTGATGTACTGTTTGATTATTACTACACTTTTTGTAAAATAAAACCGACTAAAAACTAATATATCGGCAATTAAACGAACCAATCCATAAAAATAAATTATATACTCAAATTAAAGGTTGAGCCTTATGATTTCACGATCAAAAAAACCTATTGAAACTATATTACGGGCATTATTCCATATTATACATTGAGTTTTGAATAAAAGTGTGGAACTCTACAATGTATAGAGTATTTATACAGTCCAAACGACTAAAAAAGTAAAAGCCTATGGCAATTCCAAATTACTTCCCGACTCCTATCATGCCTTTTTTAATGATACGGGATGTGTTTTTCGAAGATGTTAAGCTCGTCATAGCATTATCTATAAGTGGGATAAATTAGACTGCTTATGTTGATGTACTGTTTGATTATTACTACACTTTTTGTAAAATAAAACCGACTAAAAACTAATATATCGGCAATTAAACGAACCAATCCATAAAAATAAATTATATACTCAAATTAAAGGTTGAGCCTTATGATTTCACGATCAAAAAAACCTATTGAAACTATATTACGGGCATTATTCCATATTATCCAGCTAAATTTTTATGTCACATAAGCCGTACGAATGTTAATTTTACTTTAAAGAAGCTGCTGCCCATAATTGGGAGCAAATATATTGAAAAATTAAAGGAAAAATTTGGTAGAAAGTAAACCAGAATGGATTTTGGAGCTTGCTAAGGGAAAGGAAGACTATGTCCAAAACAAATTTATTTACTGCGACTATAATTATTAAATATTCCTTAATAAAAGTATAACATTGTTAAATAAATCTAGTATTTAATGTATTTTTGGGATGTGTTTTTCCAAGACGGTGAGCTCGTCATAGCATTAGCAATAAGTGGGCTAAATTATATGGAATATGTGGACATACTGTTTGATTATTACTACATTTTTTGTAAAATTAAAACAATAAAGAACTAATATATCTGCAATTAAACGAAACAATCCATAAGAATACATTATATACTCAAATTAAAGCTTGACCCTTATGATTTCACGATCAAATAACTATTGAAACTATATTACGGGCATTATTACATATTATCCAGCTAAATTTTTATGTTAAATAAGCCGTACGGATGATAATTTTACTTTAAAGAAGCTGCTGCCCATAATTGGGAGCAAATATATTGAAAAATTAAAGAAAAATTTGGTAGAAAGTAAACCAGAATGGATTTTGGAGCTTGCTAAGGGAAAGGAAGACTATCTCCAAAACAAATTTATTTACTCCGATTATAATGATTAAATATTCCTTAATAAAAACATTAACTTGTTAAATAAATCTAGTATTTAATGGATTTTTGATCTACTTATTTGGCGATTTAATTGGAAATATAGTTTCTTAAATTTAAATATGATCTATACCAATGGTGATAGGCAGTGTATTTCTAGTATCTATTACAGTCTGTTTAATGTCTTAACGTTTTTAGCATATTCTAGCGCATTATTAGACCTGCTACATCACAACCTGCATCAAATTTCCCGTTTAAGATCTCCTAATCATTTTTGAAATTTAAACAGATTATGTTTTTAATGAATTATAGGATAATAATTTTAATATAACGTTTGATTGAGCCAAATAAATAGCTAAAATGATTCTTTTGTAGTGATTTTTATGATTATTTTGTTGCCCGTATTGGTTTCTCTTTATTTATGTTGTACGGAAACAATTTATAGAAATTATATTTGTAATAAAAATGTTCTAAATGTATAATATTAAATCAAGAATCTCTATATAGAAATTGGCTAAATGTAGTTCTTTATATAAGATTAACATATACTTTGTAGAATTGAATTTGATACTTATCCTATGGATTTGGAAAAAGCCAAACTAGACTGCTTCAATCACCAGTCGCAGAGGACATCCAAAATCAATATTCGCAACACAAAGAACTTTATGGAAAACTAAGGGCTGAAGTGGCAATAAAAATACAATTTTTAGATGAGAATCGAAGAATTGATTTTGATACTTATCCTATGGATTTGGAAAATGCAAACCGGAACAGCCTCTATCACCGATCGCAGAAGGAATTCTTAAACAAGATTCGCAACACAAAGAACTTTGTGAAAAACTAAGGGCTTACGTGGCAATAAAATGCAATTTTTAGATGAAAATCGAGTAAGTAATTACATTAATTGTTTAACTGTTTATACGTTTCAAGGTTAAAGTAATGCATAAACACTTAGTATTACTTCACAATGATATAGCTGCTCATTATTCCGGCAATGAACAGCTCTAGAAACATCATTGAAACAATTTAAAATAAAGATACATCTTCTATCCACATTATAAAGCAAATCTACCACATATTTTCGATTATTTTCGGCTTAAATCTTCAAATTTTGTGACAGGGTCTTGGCTGGAACAGTAGTAATTCTGTTGTGTATTTGCATCACTATAAATATTCCTTAAATGAAACAAAATTGTTTTTCTCCTGTCCGTCTGTATATTCTTATGCTTATTTTAGTAAAAAAACAAAAATAAATCGTATGTATATGTATTTAACACAAGACCTGGATGCTTTGTGATCGGATTAAGGTATTTTATAGTAGATAATTTGTCTAATTTTCATTATTATGAGTCTCATGGGTTTGTATTTCGCCTAACGTCCTAGATTTCATATTAATACATAGTTTGCAAAGATGTAAATCCATGTTTCCTTGTTCTAATTGTATATTTTGGATGAACTAGTGTCCAATTTCTCTTTTAATAAATTATACTTTGGTTCTTAGTATCTTATCTTTTGCTACATTCATTTAAATTTTAATAGTTCCTGTTGATTTAGCCTGAATATGTAAAAAAGTAAAAATCGAGATGTTTTAAGTGTATTTATTATTATTATTTGTGTAAAATACAGCTCTTTTTTTATTGGATGCATCAACTTGTGTTATTAGACTATGGAGCTGTATAAAAATTGTTTAGATAAATGTTGCAGAAACACTTTTAATAATTTTTTGAAAATTATCCTAACAAAACGGTCTTTTTAATATTTTAAAAGCATTTTTTGGTCCGAAAAATTACAAAACAGCTCTTTTTTTATTGGATGCATCAACTTGTGTTATTAGACTATGGAGCTGTATAAAAATTGTTTAGATAAATGTTGCAGAAACACTTTTAATAATTTTTTGAAAATTATCCTAACAAAACGGTCTTTTTAATATTTTAAAAGCATTTTTTGGTCCGAAAAATTACAAATTACACTCATTTTTTACACTTTTTACTCACAGCAAACACATTTTTAAATGAAAAACCTTTATATACAATTAATAATAGCCACAGCTAACATTTATTTACATTTTCAAGTATTATTTACATATATAAAACAAAGGTAGATAGATTAGTCTATAAAAATCACATTAAAAACATATACACGCTTCATTCTTCGGCATTCATTGCAACAGCTAATCAAAAGTCTGCTGATTGTTGTTGAAATTGAAATATACGAAGACTCTTTCTTTGCCGCCATCTTCTTGCTTTCATTCAACAAGTCTTTTCCACCAAATGGCTGTAGTATGTCTGCGTTATCCACATTCTTAAGAAATTCAGCCGCATTTACAAATAACACTCGTTCGGCATGTTTTCACTATCGTTGCAGCACATCAACAGCCTTAATATATTCTTTTAGACACCTTGAACAACTTCTTTTCGTAATTTATGCACAAATAAACGCGCAACAGGCCGGCTGTATACATAATACGCACATATTTACAAAATAACTATCGTCCGGCACGTTTTCACTATCGTTGCAGCACATCAACAGCCTTAATATCTTCCACTAGACAATTTGTACACCTTTTTGTAGCAATTTATGCTCAAATAAACGTGAAACGGGCCGGCTGTATACATTATACGCACTTTTTATCGCTTGATAACCATAAATGCATTCAGATTCACAAAATATTTGTTGCGCCATTAAGGAATTAATGGCCAATTCTTCATTTTCGAAGGCTGTTTAAGGCGTACTGTAACACAAAGAAAAGTATCCATTAGTATCGATTATTTGCTTAATTATTTGTCACAAACTTACTTAATTTGTTTTCTATTACTTGTAAAGCATCCAATAATAAATGTCTGTCCTCTTGTGGTCTGAAGAATGCTTCAAGATTATTATTTTTATTTTCCAATGGTTTGTTGAGCATTCTGACGCGCAAAAAATATTCCCGTTCTATTTTTCACTTGAAATTTTGATATTTCTATATTTATTTGCACATTATTTTATTCTTTTTAACTTTTATTGCTTTAATTTATTTTATTTATTCCTTTTTTTACAGATTTAAATATATTTAACACAATTAAGAAGACACTTTATAGAAAATTAAAGAAAATAATGACAGCAAAACATCTTCTTCCTTCAGTCATTCACAGTGAATTGTTAACTACAGAAGATGCCAGATGTGTAAGTATTTTATAGGGTTTCTGTTGAGGGAACCCGAAAAAATGGCGCACTTTTATTATAAAACAATCTGGCATCAGTCATGTTAAAAAAAGTACATTAAAAAAAGGCGCCTAAAAAACTACTACTAAAATGTACAACTATAGCCTGGTGAGTTTCACTACTAAATAATACAACTGTGCAGCACTGCCGAAGCGCCCCCTGGTGAGTAGTAGTATGGTGAGTTTATCTACTAAATACAACTTGGCACCACTTTAAGTGCTCCCCAGTTGAATAAGTGTGTGGTAAGTTCCTCTACTACATACACAAACTTGGCACCACTTTAAGTGCTCCCCTGGTGAATAAAAGTGTAGTAAGTTTCTCTACTACATACACAAACTTGGCACCACTTTCAAAGCGCCCCCTGGTGGATAATTTACGTAGCTACTTTTTCCACCACAGCATTGCCAGGCCAACTAAATGAAGCGAGTGCAGTATTGCCATACACATATAAGTTAATTTCCCACACGAATAAGGGAGCGCCATCTATCCATGCTCGTATATGTTAATGTACCCAAAAAAAATAAGAAGAATCGCCCTAGGAAAATATATGATAAGAAAATATATGGTAAAAATAAACATCAAAACATAGTGAAGGAGGCGCCATCTAGCTATGATAATAAAAGTAACATTAGACATAGTTGAGAGAGCGCCGTCTATCTGTGAAAATATATGGTAAGTTTATCTACTAAAAATAAACATCAAAACATAGTGAAGGAGCTCGTTATGGAAATATATGATAAGGTTCTCTACTAAATATTCTAGCTAACCCACCACCCATAATGAGGAATTGCCAGCTCGTATTGCCAATATATGGAGAGTTTTTCTGCCAAATATTTTACCTAATTCATCAACTATTGTGGCAATTCAGCCATGCAATCTTATCTAATTCAACAACTATTTTAGAAGAAGAATAAGAAGAATAAGAAGAATAAGAAGAATAAGAAGAATAAGAAGAATAAGAAGAATAAGAAGAATAAGAAGAATAAGAAGAATAAGAAGAATAAGAAGAATAAGAAGAATAAGAAGAATAAGAAGAATAAGAAGAATAAGAAGAATAAGAAGAATAAGAAGAATAAGAAGAATAAGAAGAATAAGAAGAATAAGAAGAATAAGAAGAATAAGAAGAATAAGAAGAATAAGAAGAATAAGAAGAATAAGAAGAATAAGAAGAATAAGAAGAATAAGAAGAATAAGAAGAATAAGAAGAATAAGAAGAATAAGAAGAATAAGAAGAATAAGAAGAATAAGAAGAATAAGAAGAATAAGAAGAATAAGAAGAATAAGAAGAATAAGAAGAATAAGAAGAATAAGAAGAATAAGAAGAATAAGAAGAATAAGAAGAATAAGAAGAATAAGAAGAATAAGAAGAATAAGAAGAATAAGAAGAATAAGAAGAATAAGAAGAATAAGAAGAATAAGAAGAATAAGAAGAATAAGAAGAATAAGAAGAATAAGAAGAATAAGAAGAATAAGAAGAATAAGAAGAATAAGAAGAATAAGAAGAATAAGAAGAATAAGAAGAATAAGAAGAATAAGAAGAATAAGAAGAATAAGAAGAATAAGAAGAATAAGAAGAATAAGAAGAATAAGAAGAATAAGAAGAATAAGAAGAATAAGAAGAATAAGAAGAATAAGAAGAATAAGAAGAATAAGAAGAATAAGAAGAATAAGAAGAATAAGAAGAATAAGAAGAATAAGAAGAATAAGAAGAATAAGAAGAATAAGAAGAATAAGAAGAATAAGAAGAATAAGAAGAATAAGAAGAATAAGAAGAATAAGAAGAATAAGAAGAATAAGAAGAATAAGAAGAATAAGAAGAATAAGAAGAATAAGAAGAATAAGAAGAATAAGAAGAATAAGAAGAATAAGAAGAATAAGAAGAATAAGAAGAATAAGAAGAATAAGAAGAATAAGAAGAATAAGAAGAATAAGAAGAATAAGAAGAATAAGAAGAATAAGAAGAATAAGAAGAATAAGAAGAATAAGAAGAATAAGAAGAATAAGAAGAATAAGAAGAATAAGAAGAATAAGAAGAATAAGAAGAATAAGAAGAATAAGAAGAATAAGAAGAATAAGAAGAATAAGAAGAATAAGAAGAATAAGAAGAATAAGAAGAATAAGAAGAATAAGAAGAATAAGAAGAATAAGAAGAATAAGAAGAATAAGAAGAATAAGAAGAATAAGAAGAATAAGAAGAATAAGAAGAATAAGAAGAATAAGAAGAATAAGAAGAATAAGAAGAATAAGAAGAATAAGAAGAATAAGAAGAATAAGAAGAATAAGAAGAATAAGAAGAATAAGAAGAATAAGAAGAATAAGAAGAATAAGAAGAATAAGAAGAATAAGAAGAATAAGAAGAATAAGAAGAATAAGAAGAATAAGAAGAATAAGAAGAATAAGAAGAATAAGAAGAATAAGAAGAATAAGAAGAATAAGAAGAATAAGAAGAATAAGAAGAATAAGAAGAATAAGAAGAATAAGAAGAATAAGAAGAATAAGAAGAATAAGAAGAATAAGAAGAATAAGAAGAATAAGAAGAATAAGAAGAATAAGAAGAATAAGAAGAATAAGAAGAATAAGAAGAATAAGAAGAATAAGAAGAATAAGAAGAATAAGAAGAATAAGAAGAATAAGAAGAATAAGAAGAATAAGAAGAATAAGAAGAATAAGAAGAATAAGAAGAATAAGAAGAATAAGAAGAATAAGAAGAATAAGAAGAATAAGAAGAATAAGAAGAATAAGAAGAATAAGAAGAATAAGAAGAATAAGAAGAATAAGAAGAATAAGAAGAATAAGAAGAATAAGAAGAATAAGAAGAATAAGAAGAATAAGAAGAATAAGAAGAATAAGAAGAATAAGAAGAATAAGAAGAATAAGAAGAATAAGAAGAATAAGAAGAATAAGAAGAATAAGAAGAATAAGAAGAATAAGAAGAATAAGAAGAATAAGAAGAATAAGAAGAATAAGAAGAATAAGAAGAATAAGAAGAATAAGAAGAATAAGAAGAATAAGAAGAATAAGAAGAATAAGAAGAATAAGAAGAATAAGAAGAATAAGAAGAATAAGAAGAATAAGAAGAATAAGAAGAATAAGAAGAATAAGAAGAATAAGAAGAATAAGAAGAATAAGAAGAATAAGAAGAATAAGAAGAATAAGAAGAATAAGAAGAATAAGAAGAATAAGAAGAATAAGAAGAATAAGAAGAATAAGAAGAATAAGAAGAATAAGAAGAATAAGAAGAATAAGAAGAATAAGAAGAATAAGAAGAATAAGAAGAATAAGAAGAATAAGAAGAATAAGAAGAATAAGAAGAATAAGAAGAATAAGAAGAATAAGAAGAATAAGAAGAATAAGAAGAATAAGAAGAATAAGAAGAATAAGAAGAATAAGAAGAATAAGAAGAATAAGAAGAATAAGAAGAATAAGAAGAATAAGAAGAATAAGAAGAATAAGAAGAATAAGAAGAATAAGAAGAATAAGAAGAATAAGAAGAATAAGAAGAATAAGAAGAATAAGAAGAATAAGAAGAATAAGAAGAATAAGAAGAATAAGAAGAATAAGAAGAATAAGAAGAATAAGAAGAATAAGAAGAATAAGAAGAATAAGAAGAATAAGAAGAATAAGAAGAATAAGAAGAATAAGAAGAATAAGAAGAATAAGAAGAATAAGAAGAATAAGAAGAATAAGAAGAATAAGAAGAATAAGAAGAATAAGAAGAATAAGAAGAATAAGAAGAATAAGAAGAATAAGAAGAATAAGAAGAATAAGAAGAATAAGAAGAATAAGAAGAATAAGAAGAATAAGAAGAATAAGAAGAATAAGAAGAATAAGAAGAATAAGAAGAATAAGAAGAATAAGAAGAATAAGAAGAATAAGAAGAATAAGAAGAATAAGAAGAATAAGAAGAATAAGAAGAATAAGAAGAATAAGAAGAATAAGAAGAATAAGAAGAATAAGAAGAATAAGAAGAATAAGAAGAATAAGAAGAATAAGAAGAATAAGAAGAATAAGAAGAATAAGAAGAATAAGAAGAATAAGAAGAATAAGAAGAATAAGAAGAATAAGAAGAATAAGAAGAATAAGAAGAATAAGAAGAATAAGAAGAATAAGAAGAATAAGAAGAATAAGAAGAATAAGAAGAATAAGAAGAATAAGAAGAATAAGAAGAATAAGAAGAATAAGAAGAATAAGAAGAATAAGAAGAATAAGAAGAATAAGAAGAATAAGAAGAATAAGAAGAATAAGAAGAATAAGAAGAATAAGAAGAATAAGAAGAATAAGAAGAATAAGAAGAATAAGAAGAATAAGAAGAATAAGAAGAATAAGAAGAATAAGAAGAATAAGAAGAATAAGAAGAATAAGAAGAATAAGAAGAATAAGAAGAATAAGAAGAATAAGAAGAATAAGAAGAATAAGAAGAATAAGAAGAATAAGAAGAATAAGAAGAATAAGAAGAATAAGAAGAATAAGAAGAATAAGAAGAATAAGAAGAATAAGAAGAATAAGAAGAATAAGAAGAATAAGAAGAATAAGAAGAATAAGAAGAATAAGAAGAATAAGAAGAATAAGAAGAATAAGAAGAATAAGAAGAATAAGAAGAATAAGAAGAATAAGAAGAATAAGAAGAATAAGAAGAATAAGAAGAATAAGAAGAATAAGAAGAATAAGAAGAATAAGAAGAATAAGAAGAATAAGAAGAATAAGAAGAATAAGAAGAATAAGAAGAATAAGAAGAATAAGAAGAATAAGAAGAATAAGAAGAATAAGAAGAATAAGAAGAATAAGAAGAATAAGAAGAATAAGAAGAATAAGAAGAATAAGAAGAATAAGAAGAATAAGAAGAATAAGAAGAATAAGAAGAATAAGAAGAATAAGAAGAATAAGAAGAATAAGAAGAATAAGAAGAATAAGAAGAATAAGAAGAATAAGAAGAATAAGAAGAATAAGAAGAATAAGAAGAATAAGAAGAATAAGAAGAATAAGAAGAATAAGAAGAATAAGAAGAATAAGAAGAATAAGAAGAATAAGAAGAATAAGAAGAATAAGAAGAATAAGAAGAATAAGAAGAATAAGAAGAATAAGAAGAATAAGAAGAATAAGAAGAATAAGAAGAATAAGAAGAATAAGAAGAATAAGAAGAATAAGAAGAATAAGAAGAATAAGAAGAATAAGAAGAATAAGAAGAATAAGAAGAATAAGAAGAATAAGAAGAATAAGAAGAATAAGAAGAATAAGAAGAATAAGAAGAATAAGAAGAATAAGAAGAATAAGAAGAATAAGAAGAATAAGAAGAATAAGAAGAATAAGAAGAATAAGAAGAATAAGAAGAATAAGAAGAATAAGAAGAATAAGAAGAATAAGAAGAATAAGAAGAATAAGAAGAATAAGAAGAATAAGAAGAATAAGAAGAATAAGAAGAATAAGAAGAATAAGAAGAATAAGAAGAATAAGAAGAATAAGAAGAATAAGAAGAATAAGAAGAATAAGAAGAATAAGAAGAATAAGAAGAATAAGAAGAATAAGAAGAATAAGAAGAATAAGAAGAATAAGAAGAATAAGAAGAATAAGAAGAATAAGAAGAATAAGAAGAATAAGAAGAATAAGAAGAATAAGAAGAATAAGAAGAATAAGAAGAATAAGAAGAATAAGAAGAATAAGAAGAATAAGAAGAATAAGAAGAATAAGAAGAATAAGAAGAATAAGAAGAATAAGAAGAATAAGAAGAATAAGAAGAATAAGAAGAATAAGAAGAATAAGAAGAATAAGAAGAATAAGAAGAATAAGAAGAATAAGAAGAATAAGAAGAATAAGAAGAATAAGAAGAATAAGAAGAATAAGAAGAATAAGAAGAATAAGAAGAATAAGAAGAATAAGAAGAATAAGAAGAATAAGAAGAATAAGAAGAATAAGAAGAATAAGAAGAATAAGAAGAATAAGAAGAATAAGAAGAATAAGAAGAATAAGAAGAATAAGAAGAATAAGAAGAATAAGAAGAATAAGAAGAATAAGAAGAATAAGAAGAATAAGAAGAATAAGAAGAATAAGAAGAATAAGAAGAATAAGAAGAATAAGAAGAATAAGAAGAATAAGAAGAATAAGAAGAATAAGAAGAATAAGAAGAATAAGAAGAATAAGAAGAATAAGAAGAATAAGAAGAATAAGAAGAATAAGAAGAATAAGAAGAATAAGAAGAATAAGAAGAATAAGAAGAATAAGAAGAATAAGAAGAATAAGAAGAATAAGAAGAATAAGAAGAATAAGAAGAATAAGAAGAATAAGAAGAATAAGAAGAATAAGAAGAATAAGAAGAATAAGAAGAATAAGAAGAATAAGAAGAATAAGAAGAATAAGAAGAATAAGAAGAATAAGAAGAATAAGAAGAATAAGAAGAATAAGAAGAATAAGAAGAATAAGAAGAATAAGAAGAATAAGAAGAATAAGAAGAATAAGAAGAATAAGAAGAATAAGAAGAATAAGAAGAATAAGAAGAATAAGAAGAATAAGAAGAATAAGAAGAATAAGAAGAATAAGAAGAATAAGAAGAATAAGAAGAATAAGAAGAATAAGAAGAATAAGAAGAATAAGAAGAATAAGAAGAATAAGAAGAATAAGAAGAATAAGAAGAATAAGAAGAATAAGAAGAATAAGAAGAATAAGAAGAATAAGAAGAATAAGAAGAATAAGAAGAATAAGAAGAATAAGAAGAATAAGAAGAATAAGAAGAATAAGAAGAATAAGAAGAAATTTATGCCAAACAACAATTGGAAGAACATTTACAAGCCCAGTTGCAAGAACAAATACAACAAGCGCAACAATTGGTAAAAGACAGAGAACAAAAACCACCACAAGCAGAACAAAATGAAGCCGATGAATCTCCCGCTCCAGTATATGAAAAAGATCCTGTCACCAGATCCTACAATATATATGAAGAACATACCGAAGGTTATGATCCAGCACAACAATCCGTGGTCGACCGTAACTATCGCACTAAATTTATCTACAAACCTGCTCCCCAATATCAAGAAAATGACAATGAAAATAATGAAGAGAGGATACGAGTGTCCGCTTCTACAGAAATACCAAAAGCCGAAATCATGAAGCAAATTGAAAAGTCAGTTATTAAATATATGAAGGAATTGGAAGCAGAAGGCAAGATTATTGCAGCTCCTCAAAATCAAGAGCCCAAAACCTATTTTAAAGTCATAACAGTTCCAGGAAGTGATGAGAAACGTATAGCATCTACAACAATTAAGCCAACCAAATATATTTCCTCCTCTAGCGGCAGCTATCAGGAACCTTATAAATATTTGGCATCTCATGCAGTCTCATCAACACAAAAGTACCATAAAAATGCACCTCCTAAGTCCAATTATCAGAATGAAAACGAAAATGTATATCAAACAGCTACCCACGATGTAGCCGAATTAACACCAAATGTTGAATTTATATACAAAATAAAAACAAAGGCACCTTTACATACCGCCACAGTAAAAACTGTATCAAAACCTTATAATTTACCCATTAAATCGTACGAACAATTTGATCATTCACAAGCATTAAAGAATTTAGAGGAATTTGATCTTTCTCACGTAGTTACAACACCGGATCCAGAAGAACATCAAAGTGCTTCATCCAACAAACCAAACAAATTGTATTTCAATTCAGAAATCTATCATGACATTAATTCATTGCCATATAAACAAAAGCAACGAGCCGAAGCAGAATTTCGTAAACTAAAGGCTGCCGCAGAAAATCATCCAGACTATAAAGGTTACGCGGCTAGTAATTCACAAAGTGGCTATTATGCGGAACCACCATCTGATCGTGAACCTGATCGCGACACTTCCAGTTCTAATGTTTCCGAGGATGGCTATCCTATAATGAACCATTATCAACATGTACTAAAGAAGGAGGCAATGCCTGGTAAATATGATGATTCCAATGCTAGTTATGAGCAGCAACAACCTCGAAGTCATAAATATAAACCTCTAGAATATGATAATTATAATCCTAAATTTAACAACAATCCAGAGGGCTATGGATATCAACTGACCTACAAAACACATCTAACAAACCGACATGCTCCCGGTAAAAGAGGAAAGCGTGGTGGTTCCCCTCATCCAAGCGCGAACAAGAAGTCTACACATCGTGCTTCCTTAAAAGATTATGAAGTTAATGTTGCTCTTCGTCCACCACCAAAAAATTAAACTATTATTTTAATAGCCAACGCAAATGAAGTCTTCTAGAATTTTTCTTTATTTATTTATAATTAATTCTTTTAAAATACTCGTATGTTTTTATATAATTTTAATACACCTCAAAGTTGTGCTAAAATATTAAATTTTAAACAATTACTATTGTTTAATTGTACACTAATTTTAAATGATATTAAAAGTGTGTTACTTATTTTTAATAATTTTATATACAATAGTAGCATGTGTTTTATTTTTACATTAATATTGAAAGACCATTACCAAAAGAAGGCCATGTTATACAAACATCATGAATCTTTAATAGTATTTGCGAACAAATCTCTAGTAATAACTTCAAATTGTTATCAAATATTCCGTATCACTATAATATCCATTTTATTTACAGCATTGGCAGGGTATATACATATTAGTTTGACTTTTCGTTTGTTATTTCCACACTTTCAACTGCGTCCCCATTAAGTATACAAATACATTTTGGATCATTATAGATATCCAAGTCAATATAGCTATATCCGTCTGTCCACCCGTATGTTGAAGTAAGGCCGTGAAGATAAATTCGTAATTTAAATATGTCCCATATTCATGTCAACATGTGTCTGAAGATAAAAACAAATTTAGAAGAACGTTTTAAGGCCATAACAGGGCACTGTGAATGATAAAATATCTAAGCAAATTAATTAAAAGTGTAAAAAAATATGAATACAGGGAAATATTTAAACAATAATATGCAATTTTGTGAAATAAAATGTAATAATGTTAAATTAATTAACAGAAACCATGTTTAAGATAACAAAAACCATGTTTAAGATGCAGTAATATTAAAACGCAAAATACATTGGGCGTATGACTTAAAAATGCGGGATTTTATCAAATGTTTAGCCTTTATTTTGAAACATTTGTACAATATAAATTCATTCAAAGTATTCACCATTCTTAGCTATGACCTTTTCCATCCAGAGAAAGCGTTCTGCATCGATCGAAATAACTAGTAATCGCACGGTCCAGTCTGCAATATAAAGTGGTTGAGGCAGAACTTCCAAACCACTTCATTCTAAATACCTTTTAACAGGTATTGAGTTTTGAATAAAAGTGTGGAACTCTACAATGTATAGAGCATTTATACAGTCCAAACGACTAAAAAAGTAAAAGCCTATGGCAATTCCAAATTACTTCCCGACTCCTATCATGCCTTTTTTAATGATACGGGATGTGTTTTTCGAAGATGTTAAGCTCGTCATAGCATTATCTATAAGTGGGATAAATTAGACTGCTTATGTTGATGTACTGTTTGATTATTACTACACTTTTTGTAAAATAAAACCGACTAAAAACTAATATATCGGCAATTAAACGAACCAATCCATAAAAATAAATTATATACTCAAATTAAAGGTTGAGCCTTATGATTTCACGATCAAAAAAACCTATTGAAACTATATTACGGGCATTATTCCATATTATACATTGAGTTTTGAATAAAAGTGTGGAACTCTACAATGTATAGAGTATTTATACAGTCCAAACGACTAAAAAAGTAAAAGCCTATGGCAATTCCAAATTACTTCCCGACTCCTATCATGCCTTTTTTAATGATACGGGATGTGTTTTTCGAAGATGTTAAGCTCGTCATAGCATTATCTATAAGTGGGATAAATTAGACTGCTTATGTTGATGTACTGTTTGATTATTACTACACTTTTTGTAAAATAAAACCGACTAAAAACTAATATATCGGCAATTAAACGAACCAATCCATAAAAATAAATTATATACTCAAATTAAAGGTTGAGCCTTATGATTTCACGATCAAAAAAACCTATTGAAACTATATTACGGGCATTATTCCATATTATCCAGCTAAATTTTTATGTCACATAAGCCGTACGAATGTTAATTTTACTTTAAAGAAGCTGCTGCCCATAATTGGGAGCAAATATATTGAAAAATTAAAGGAAAAATTTGGTAGAAAGTAAACCAGAATGGATTTTGGAGCTTGCTAAGGGAAAGGAAGACTATGTCCAAAACAAATTTATTTACTGCGACTATAATTATTAAATATTCCTTAATAAAAGTATAACATTGTTAAATAAATCTAGTATTTAATGTATTTTTGGGATGTGTTTTTCCAAGACGGTGAGCTCGTCATAGCATTAGCAATAAGTGGGCTAAATTATATGGAATATGTGGACATACTGTTTGATTATTACTACATTTTTTGTAAAATTAAAACAATAAAGAACTAATATATCTGCAATTAAACGAAACAATCCATAAGAATACATTATATACTCAAATTAAAGCTTGACCCTTATGATTTCACGATCAAATAACTATTGAAACTATATTACGGGCATTATTACATATTATCCAGCTAAATTTTTATGTTAAATAAGCCGTACGGATGATAATTTTACTTTAAAGAAGCTGCTGCCCATAATTGGGAGCAAATATATTGAAAAATTAAAGAAAAATTTGGTAGAAAGTAAACCAGAATGGATTTTGGAGCTTGCTAAGGGAAAGGAAGACTATCTCCAAAACAAATTTATTTACTCCGATTATAATGATTAAATATTCCTTAATAAAAACATTAACTTGTTAAATAAATCTAGTATTTAATGGATTTTTGATCTACTTATTTGGCGATTTAATTGGAAATATAGTTTCTTAAATTTAAATATGATCTATACCAATGGTGATAGGCAGTGTATTTCTAGTATCTATTACAGTCTGTTTAATGTCTTAACGTTTTTAGCATATTCTAGCGCATTATTAGACCTGCTACATCACAACCTGCATCAAATTTCCCGTTTAAGATCTCCTAATCATTTTTGAAATTTAAACAGATTATGTTTTTAATGAATTATAGGATAATAATTTTAATATAACGTTTGATTGAGCCAAATAAATAGCTAAAATGATTCTTTTGTAGTGATTTTTATGATTATTTTGTTGCCCGTATTGGTTTCTCTTTATTTATGTTGTACGGAAACAATTTATAGAAATTATATTTGTAATAAAAATGTTCTAAATGTATAATATTAAATCAAGAATCTCTATATAGAAATTGGCTAAATGTAGTTCTTTATATAAGATTAACATATACTTTGTAGAATTGAATTTGATACTTATCCTATGGATTTGGAAAAAGCCAAACTAGACTGCTTCAATCACCAGTCGCAGAGGACATCCAAAATCAATATTCGCAACACAAAGAACTTTATGGAAAACTAAGGGCTGAAGTGGCAATAAAAATACAATTTTTAGATGAGAATCGAAGAATTGATTTTGATACTTATCCTATGGATTTGGAAAATGCAAACCGGAACAGCCTCTATCACCGATCGCAGAAGGAATTCTTAAACAAGATTCGCAACACAAAGAACTTTGTGAAAAACTAAGGGCTTACGTGGCAATAAAATGCAATTTTTAGATGAAAATCGAGTAAGTAATTACATTAATTGTTTAACTGTTTATACGTTTCAAGGTTAAAGTAATGCATAAACACTTAGTATTACTTCACAATGATATAGCTGCTCATTATTCCGGCAATGAACAGCTCTAGAAACATCATTGAAACAATTTAAAATAAAGATACATCTTCTATCCACATTATAAAGCAAATCTACCACATATTTTCGATTATTTTCGGCTTAAATCTTCAAATTTTGTGACAGGGTCTTGGCTGGAACAGTAGTAATTCTGTTGTGTATTTGCATCACTATAAATATTCCTTAAATGAAACAAAATTGTTTTTCTCCTGTCCGTCTGTATATTCTTATGCTTATTTTAGTAAAAAAACAAAAATAAATCGTATGTATATGTATTTAACACAAGACCTGGATGCTTTGTGATCGGATTAAGGTATTTTATAGTAGATAATTTGTCTAATTTTCATTATTATGAGTCTCATGGGTTTGTATTTCGCCTAACGTCCTAGATTTCATATTAATACATAGTTTGCAAAGATGTAAATCCATGTTTCCTTGTTCTAATTGTATATTTTGGATGAACTAGTGTCCAATTTCTCTTTTAATAAATTATACTTTGGTTCTTAGTATCTTATCTTTTGCTACATTCATTTAAATTTTAATAGTTCCTGTTGATTTAGCCTGAATATGTAAAAAAGTAAAAATCGAGATGTTTTAAGTGTATTTATTATTATTATTTGTGTAAAATACAGCTCTTTTTTTATTGGATGCATCAACTTGTGTTATTAGACTATGGAGCTGTATAAAAATTGTTTAGATAAATGTTGCAGAAACACTTTTAATAATTTTTTGAAAATTATCCTAACAAAACGGTCTTTTTAATATTTTAAAAGCATTTTTTGGTCCGAAAAATTACAAATTACACTCATTTTTTACACTTTTTACTCACAGCAAACACATTTTTAAATGAAAAACCTTTATATACAATTAATAATAGCCACAGCTAACATTTATTTACATTTTCAAGTATTATTTACATATATAAAACAAAGGTAGATAGATTAGTCTATAAAAATCACATTAAAAACATATACACGCTTCATTCTTCGGCATTCATTGCAACAGCTAATCAAAAGTCTGCTGATTGTTGTTGAAATTGAAATATACGAAGACTCTTTCTTTGCCGCCATCTTCTTGCTTTCATTCAACAAGTCTTTTCCACCAAATGGCTGTAGTATGTCTGCGTTATCCACATTCTTAAGAAATTCAGCCGCATTTACAAATAACACTCGTTCGGCATGTTTTCACTATCGTTGCAGCACATCAACAGCCTTAATATATTCTTTTAGACACCTTGAACAACTTCTTTTCGTAATTTATGCACAAATAAACGCGCAACAGGCCGGCTGTATACATAATACGCACATATTTACAAAATAACTATCGTCCGGCACGTTTTCACTATCGTTGCAGCACATCAACAGCCTTAATATCTTCCACTAGACAATTTGTACACCTTTTTGTAGCAATTTATGCTCAAATAAACGTGAAACGGGCCGGCTGTATACATTATACGCACTTTTTATCGCTTGATAACCATAAATGCATTCAGATTCACAAAATATTTGTTGCGCCATTAAGGAATTAATGGCCAATTCTTCATTTTCGAAGGCTGTTTAAGGCGTACTGTAACACAAAGAAAAGTATCCATTAGTATCGATTATTTGCTTAATTATTTGTCACAAACTTACTTAATTTGTTTTCTATTACTTGTAAAGCATCCAATAATAAATGTCTGTCCTCTTGTGGTCTGAAGAATGCTTCAAGATTATTATTTTTATTTTCCAATGGTTTGTTGAGCATTCTGACGCGCAAAAAATATTCCCGTTCTATTTTTCACTTGAAATTTTGATATTTCTATATTTATTTGCACATTATTTTATTCTTTTTAACTTTTATTGCTTTAATTTATTTTATTTATTCCTTTTTTTACAGATTTAAATATATTTAACACAATTAAGAAGACACTTTATAGAAAATTAAAGAAAATAATGACAGCAAAACATCTTCTTCCTTCAGTCATTCACAGTGAATTGTTAACTACAGAAGATGCCAGATGTGTAAGTATTTTATAGGGTTTCTGTTGAGGGAACCCGAAAAAATGGCGCACTTTTATTATAAAACAATCTGGCATCAGTCATGTTAAAAAAAGTACATTAAAAAAAGGCGCCTAAAAAACTACTACTAAAATGTACAACTATAGCCTGGTGAGTTTCACTACTAAATAATACAACTGTGCAGCACTGCCGAAGCGCCCCCTGGTGAGTAGTAGTATGGTGAGTTTATCTACTAAATACAACTTGGCACCACTTTAAGTGCTCCCCAGTTGAATAAGTGTGTGGTAAGTTCCTCTACTACATACACAAACTTGGCACCACTTTAAGTGCTCCCCTGGTGAATAAAAGTGTAGTAAGTTTCTCTACTACATACACAAACTTGGCACCACTTTCAAAGCGCCCCCTGGTGGATAATTTACGTAGCTACTTTTTCCACCACAGCATTGCCAGGCCAACTAAATGAAGCGAGTGCAGTATTGCCATACACATATAAGTTAATTTCCCACACGAATAAGGGAGCGCCATCTATCCATGCTCGTATATGTTAATGTACCCAAAAAAAATAAGAAGAATCGCCCTAGGAAAATATATGATAAGAAAATATATGGTAAAAATAAACATCAAAACATAGTGAAGGAGGCGCCATCTAGCTATGATAATAAAAGTAACATTAGACATAGTTGAGAGAGCGCCGTCTATCTGTGAAAATATATGGTAAGTTTATCTACTAAAAATAAACATCAAAACATAGTGAAGGAGGCGCCGTCTAGTGTATGATAATAAAAGTAACATTAGACATAGTTGAGAGAGCGCCGTCTATCTGTGAAAATATATGGTAAGTTTATCTACTAAATATTTTAGCTAATTCATCAATCATAGTGAAGATGTTGCCAGCTCGTTATGGAAATATATGATAAGGTTCTCTACTAAATATTCTAGCTAACCCACCACCCATAATGAGGAATTGCCAGCTCGTATTGCCAATATATGGAGAGTTTTTCTGCCAAATATTTTACCTAATTCATCAACTATTGTGGCAATTCAGCCATGCAATCTTATCTAATTCAACAACTATTTTAGAAGAAGAATAAGAAGAATAAGAAGAATAAGAAGAATAAGAAGAATAAGAAGAATAAGAAGAATAAGAAGAATAAGAAGAATAAGAAGAATAAGAAGAATAAGAAGAATAAGAAGAATAAGAAGAATAAGAAGAATAAGAAGAATAAGAAGAATAAGAAGAATAAGAAGAATAAGAAGAATAAGAAGAATAAGAAGAATAAGAAGAATAAGAAGAATAAGAAGAATAAGAAGAATAAGAAGAATAAGAAGAATAAGAAGAATAAGAAGAATAAGAAGAATAAGAAGAATAAGAAGAATAAGAAGAATAAGAAGAATAAGAAGAATAAGAAGAATAAGAAGAATAAGAAGAATAAGAAGAATAAGAAGAATAAGAAGAATAAGAAGAATAAGAAGAATAAGAAGAATAAGAAGAATAAGAAGAATAAGAAGAATAAGAAGAATAAGAAGAATAAGAAGAATAAGAAGAATAAGAAGAATAAGAAGAATAAGAAGAATAAGAAGAATAAGAAGAATAAGAAGAATAAGAAGAATAAGAAGAATAAGAAGAATAAGAAGAATAAGAAGAATAAGAAGAATAAGAAGAATAAGAAGAATAAGAAGAATAAGAAGAATAAGAAGAATAAGAAGAATAAGAAGAATAAGAAGAATAAGAAGAATAAGAAGAATAAGAAGAATAAGAAGAATAAGAAGAATAAGAAGAATAAGAAGAATAAGAAGAATAAGAAGAATAAGAAGAATAAGAAGAATAAGAAGAATAAGAAGAATAAGAAGAATAAGAAGAATAAGAAGAATAAGAAGAATAAGAAGAATAAGAAGAATAAGAAGAATAAGAAGAATAAGAAGAATAAGAAGAATAAGAAGAATAAGAAGAATAAGAAGAATAAGAAGAATAAGAAGAATAAGAAGAATAAGAAGAATAAGAAGAATAAGAAGAATAAGAAGAATAAGAAGAATAAGAAGAATAAGAAGAATAAGAAGAATAAGAAGAATAAGAAGAATAAGAAGAATAAGAAGAATAAGAAGAATAAGAAGAATAAGAAGAATAAGAAGAATAAGAAGAATAAGAAGAATAAGAAGAATAAGAAGAATAAGAAG